>JANAVB010004800.1:14801417-14856309 GCA_029216955.1 Iris pallida
TTTTGACTTGTGTCATCCAGATTTTGCTGCAGAGCCTAGAAATGTACGGCTGGCGCTGTGTTCTGATGGCTTTGCCCCTTTCGGGCAGTCAGCATCTCAATACTCCTGCTGGCCGGTCATTCTTACCCGTTATAATCTGCCACCATGGATGTGTATGAAGACTCATTATATGTTCTTGACAGCTATCATACCAGGTCCCTTAAATCTGACGAAGAACATCGATATATATTTACTGCTGTTGGTGGATGAGCTTAAACATCTGTGGGAGATCGGCGTCGCGACCTATGATATTTCCAGGAAACAGAACTTTCAGATGAGAGCTTCACTGATGTGGACAATAAATAATTTTCCAGCATACGGTATGCTGTCGGGATGGAGTACTCACGGCAGGATGTCTTGTCCGATATGCATGGAAAATAGTAAGGCGTTCCACCTTAAGCATGGTGGAAAAACTTCTTTCTTTGACTGTCACCGTTAATTTCTGCCCGTGAGTCATCCTTGGAGAAAGAACAAGGATGCGTTCTGAGCTGGAAAACAAGAATTTTTTTTATCCGCCTGCCAGATTGTCGGGATACGATATTTAGGATGATGTAAAGGACTTGTCCTCCGTAATTGAAGATCCATCGAACAATTATGTCGAGGGGTTCGGACAAAGCCATAACTGGACCAAACGGAGTATCTTCTGGGACTTGCCTTATTGGAAAGATAATCTTATAAGGCATAATCTTGATGTCATGCATATCGAAAAGAATGTGTTCGATAATGTCTTAAATACCGTCATGGATATTAAAGGAAAGACAAAGGACAATCCAAAAACAAGACAAGACATTGCCGAGATATACAAGCGTCCTCATCTGAACTTGATACAAAGTGGAGCTGGTGGACAATTAACTAAGCCGGTAACACAATACACATTGAGCACGGAAGATAGGTTAATAATCTGCAAGTGGATATCTACTTAAAGATTTTCCGACGGCTATGTGTCAAATTTGTCTAGATGCGTTGATCTCAATAAACGCAAGCTAATGAGAATGAAGAGTCACGACTGCCACGTATTTAAGGAAAGATTACTGCCTATTGCATTGAGAGAGTTGTTGCCTTCTTCTGTATGGGTTCCGTTGGCCGAGCTATCTACATTTTTCAGGGATATTTGTTCAACTAAGTTGACGGTGCAACACATGGTTGAACTTGAGGAGAAGATTGTCTTAACAATTTGTAAGTTAGAGAAAATATTTTCTCCGGGCTTCTTCGACATCATGGAGCATCTACCGATTCATCTAGCATACGAAGCCCGTGTTGGTGCATCTGTTCATTATCGATGGATGTACCCATTTGAGAGGTACATAAAAATCGATATAATTTAAGTTGAATTTCATTTTTAAATATACTGATAATTTCTCTCTAGATACCTACACCACTTAAAGAAGAAAGTTGGCAACAAGGCTTATAGGCTTCGATATGCGAAGCATATCTTATTGAGGAGGTATCAAACTTCTGCTCTATTGATTTTGATACTAATGTTAAGATAAATCGAAATAGACCTCAATGGAATGACGAAGACGTTGAGGATGGAGGTATATTCAATTTAAGGAAAAAGCCTATTGGGGCTAGTAAGAAACGGTAGTTGACTGACGATGAGTATGATGCCGCTCATCGATATGTCTTGTTAAATTATGATATACAAGAAGTGAGAGATTTGGAGAAGTAAGTGACTACACTTACACTCGTTATAATCTCTAATTTGGCAAAATAACTGACTACACTTATTCTTACTCTCTAACAGTGTATTTAGAGATGAAGTCCAAATGAGGACACCCGATATTACCGATGAAGGACTTCAAAGAGAGGTTGATTGTACCATTCCTTCCTAGTTTCATAAATACGTAAGTAACTGAGGTAATAATTTATGTGGCTACCATTAAAATATATGCATCTAAAATATTTAAATTATCAATATTTATTTACAGGTTTTATTGCCTGAAACAATACTCACAAATGATAGTATTCGTTATTTGGCATTGGACCGAAGAAGCATGCAAAGACTTGGCTAGGCTATGTCGTTAATGGCTCCAAGTTTAAGGCAACTCAGAATGCTATAAATGTCGAATTTCTCAATAACAGCTTCAGTACCAAGGATTCTGGTGCTTGCATAAGAGGCACTATCTATGACGAATAGCCGAACTTTGACTATTATGGAGTGCTTCAAAATATTATAGATTAACAACATAGTGCCCCATTTGTGATGTTCAAATGTGAGTGGTTCGATACGACACCAAATATCAGTTGGAGAATCGATAAACAATTTGGATTCGTTGATATAAATTATCGCAGGAGGTATAGAGGGTCCGACACGTTTGTGATAGCAAGTCAGGCTGTTCAAGTCTACTATAAAAGCTATCCAAGGCATCGTAGAGATCGATTTGACTGGTGGGCAGTATACAAGATTAAATCTAAAAATATATTCAACGTTGGAGACCCAGCATACCAAGTGGACCAGATCAAAAAGTTCCAATACTTGGTACAACATTTGGATACCATGGATGTTAAAAATATTATTGAGGAAAATAGAGGGGAGAAAGAGGTTGATACACAAGACTTAGCTGTTAACCAAGGAAGAAAGTGGCATCTTGTCCCAACTATTGAGGATGAGGATGAAAAAGAAGAAGAAGAAGAAGAAGAAGAAGAAAAAAGAAGAAGAAGAAGAAGAACTTGATGAGGATGAGGATACAGATGAAGTCAATGATGAGGATGAGAATGAGGATAAGGATGAGGATAAGGACGAGGCTGAGGACGAGGACAAAGACGATAATGATGATTAGATTAAATATTAGTATATATTAAAAACACTTTGAATTATGTGATTTTAGTTTGACCTCATAAAAGTACTTATAACTAACTTATATGAATTCAGTTTAAACTTCTGCATATTCTTGTTGCAGATGGCACTCCTAGTTGTTCTTTTCTTCGTGGCGTCACTCGTCGCCCTGCTGATGGCTAGCACTCGTGGTGGTGGTGGTACGGGCCGTGGTGGTGCTGGTGGTACTGGCCATGGTGGTGGTGGTGGTGGTGGTCGGGCTCATGGTGGTGGTCGTGGTCGCATTCTGCCTTCCCGGGCGAAATCCCCATCTAGCGAGCCTGACCCGGAGAGTACCCCGGGCACAGACTCATCCCGCCATCGATCAACCCAGGGGCTATCGACACATTCATCGATGGGGTCTCCATCCGCTAGTGGATCCGTTCCGCCAGAGGATCCACCAGTAGATCCACCAGCGGCTGAACGTTAGTGGGCCCCGGAGTACCCCACATTCAGTTACATCCGGTGACTGGCGAGTACATACGCAGAGTCGCGGATCCGCCCATGCTACCAGAGAGGCCGATGGGCGTGTTTCGACGAGAGCTATGGCCCGCAGGTAACATGTAAGTTAATTTAATAAATTTGTTTCATTTATTCAAGTTAATAATCCATTCGTTGCTTCTGTGTAGGTTTTTCCCGTGGGATGCTACCAGGCTTCTATGGCAGATTATCCGGACCAACTACCATGGCCCCATACGTCAATTTCTCTGAGGTGCCCCAAGAATTGCAGTACCTCTGACTCGATAAGATGAGGGTATATATATATATATATATATATATATATATATATATATATATATATATATATATATTGTGGTTAATTATTAATTACACTTTAATCAAAATATATATATATATATATATATATATATATATATATTTTATATATATATATATATATATATATATATATATATATATATATATATATTTTGATTAAAGTGTAATTAATAATTAAGCACAATATATAAATATATATATATATATATATATATATATATATATATATATATATATATATATTGTGGTTAATTATTAATTACACTTTAATCAAATATTTTTTTAATATCGTGATAATTGAATTTGTATGCCAGAGGACCTACTGGTGGTCCGCCCATCGTGAGGAGGCGATCCTCAAGACCTATAGAAGCACCGTCGGGAAGAAGATATGGGATGCGGTTCATGACCTTCGAATGGCACATTCGAAGAAGGAGTGGCTCCGACAGGACTACTATGAGCAGATGTTGGAGAAGATGGATACTCATGCCTTCAAAGAAAAATTGGAAAAAGCGAAAGCGAACCGATGGGCTGCGGGGCTACATACGGGGGGATCAAAGTCCCACGCAGCAACGCTTGTAGATCTGGTGAGATACCGCAAATTCATTCACTATCTAATTCGGTACTGTTAATATACTTAATTAATTAAATTCTATGAATATTTTGTATGCAGACCCAACAGCCGTTGAAGGAGGAAAAACATGCTGACTCGGTCACCATGCACGATATATTCCAGCATGTCTATAAGAGGCGGAAGGACGGAAGCTTCGTCAACGAAAGGGCCAAGGCGATGGATGTAAGTACTTACGTTTATGAGATTTATATTAAAATTATAAGTATTCATACAATAACTTTGGTAAACTTAGGATTCAGATAATAACTTAGGTAAACTTCGGATTCAGACTATAACTTAGGGTAACATAGGATTTAGATTATAACTTAGGTAAACTTATAGTATAATAAACACATTAATTTGATAGGCTGCGTATCGTGAGGCCCTTAGTCGGATTCAGCCATCTGCTCCCGAGGATGTCGGCGAAACAACGCCCGTCGGGACGCCCTCTTCTACGGCCACTCGCTACGGCAACTTATTCGTAGATACCGTCGGCGGCTATAGGAAAGGGCGCGTGTACGGAGTCGGCTCCCTGGCTAATTTACATTCGGCGACTCCGAGATTTCCACCTACCTCGCCTCCTCCCGCGGCCCCGGCAGACGATGATGTGAGGTCCCAGCTTGCGCATCTGAACGAGGCAGTATCGGAGATTCGGACGCAGTTGTCCACGTACCTGCGTCCTTTTACTGGTGCTGTCGGTCCGTCTGCTCCCGGTCCGTCTACTGGTACTGCCGGTCCTTCTTCCGTCGGGTATCTTTCTTTTGACCCTACTGCCCCTATCGTACTGCCTCCTACTTTGACGACTCTCCTTGACATGATGACGCCAGAACAGCTGCGCCAACTTCCAGGCCATGTCTTTGAGGGATTGCTGCCGTACTTGGTGGACGAGTATATGAATCGGGCGCAGCAGGGAGAACCACCACCGGCGGACGATCGCACCCCTCGTCGTTGATGTTTGTATTTTTGGGATTATTTTGTTTGTGTTGGTGGATATTGGATATTTTGAAAAATGTTTAAATATTGAATATTTGTGTGTTTTGTGTGAACAATTTGAATGCTTGGGATTATTTTGTTTGTGTTGGTGGATATTGGATATTGGGAATTGTATATATTGGGAATGCTCAGTTTATTTGTGTTTTTGTGGGAAGAATTTGTGTGTTTTGTATATTAGAATTGTGTATATTGGGAATGCCCAGTTTTATGTTTTTTTTTCAAAAATTTCTCAGCTACCGACGGACTGGTGACCAATTTTCGACGGACTATCCGTCGCTAACTGGGGGATTCCCAGTTAGCGACGGATGCACGAATAAAAGCCGACGGATTATCCGTCGCCAAGGTTCGGAAATTATGAAAGAATCACAGGACAGGGCTGACGGATATTCCGTCGGTATGCCGTCGCTAGTAGTCGGTAAAACATTGGCGACGGATAATCCGCCCCTAAAAGGACGACCGATTGGCGATGGTCTAGCGACGACTCACGACGGAGTAACGACGGATTATCCTTCGCCAATGTTCTGGAAATATGAATAATTCACAGAACCGGGTCGACGGATGTTCTGTCGGTATTTCGTCGCGAATCCGTCAAAACTTAGCGACCATTCGCGACTAATTGGCGATAGAATTTGCGTATCAGAAACTCTTTGATACGCATTTACCGACCAAATAGTGACGGATATGTCCGTCGGTAAGTGATACATCACTACTTCTTTTGATAAGTGATTTGACGGTAATCCGTCGGTGAGTCGTCGCAAACTGCATGAGTATGGTTGACGGCAGTCCGTCGCTAATTCGTCGCTGGGCGACAACTTGCCGATGATTGTAGTTAACGACGAGACTTTTTCCGACGACCTTTTTTAACCAATATTCGTAGACCATCCGTCGGTAATTATATTTACCAACAAATTTTTGACGGATATAGCCGTCGCTAAATCGATGAATTTTTGTAGTGTTATGACAAATATAATATGTAAACATTTGTCCAAATGATAAAAAATATAGTTAATACAAAGTAATAAGTTTATTATATAACCTAAACAGAGAACTCTATCGACGGGCGCCTATCCAAACCTCCGTGCGCCAACCCATGCTTTGTTCAGCATAAGATAAAGATGTGCTCCTCCGATCAGCACAGTCTGTATCGAGAGTTCTTTCGGTGCACGGACGAAAGAGTTAATTTTGGTAATACAATTTGCCACAGTGGCCGAGGACGATACTCTGTAAAGAAACTCGCAAAACATTTCCACCTCTACCAGCCTTGTTGACCACATAAATGTCTATGCATAACGCATCCGTTGTCGAAGAGAAATTATTTTCAAGAAAGGCATTCGACCTTCTCTGTGCTGGAAGAAGATTTTGAGCACAAAAAAAGAGTAGTTTTTGATAACACAGAGTCTGGCATATAGGCCAATATTATATGCAGAAGTTTTCAATCTAGATACTCATGTCCAGACCCTTACTACACCAGTCAATACGCAAAGGCGATCAGCAGCCAAAGCCCTACGCAAACAACAAACTCCATTGAATGCCCTGCTTACAAACAATTAGAAACTGTATCCTATTTATTAGAAGAACAGATGGCCATGCTCCCACTTGCATCCAAAGGTGGGCCCTGTGCACAAAAGCCGGCTTTGTGCATGAGACAGTTCATATACACAACTTATCCGACTTGTGCAACGTGATCAATCAGAAGCGCAAAGAAAATTTACCTTCTGCTACAACCGAAGGACCCTCTCAGTAGCATTGTTTTGGTAACATCAGGATTAACTACTACTTAAAAAAATGAAGGAACCTCAACTAAGACAATCAGTCTTTTGGCTACTACAAGTTATTTTGCCAACTCGACGATAGTCTCGATTGTGAAATCATGATGAGGAAGATGAGCTATCTCTTACGTTATGTTACATGTCTTCGGGACCTCCCAACCCGAGGCTTAGTTACGAAAAAGGTACTCCCAACCTTTCTATTTCTTTTCCAAGCAAGCCCTCGCCCCAACGTAGAGGGACGACAAGAATTGGCTAGTGACCTCTTACATCCGAAGGAGTATACCAGCGCACTTGCTCTAGGCTGGGCTTTCAATCTAGGGCTAAGGCCGCATCCTGGGGCAGCATCCCTTAGTAACCGGACACAGGCGAGCCATCATCGTACCTCAAACTCCGCAGCTCTCTCCACTTCGAAGACGATGAGGGGGGGGGGGGGGGTTTATGGCCTTCCTTAACTCTGAAGTAGATACTGTAGATTCATGCTACAAGATATTGTCTACCACTCCCTCTGCCTCCCCCTACACACATTATATGCATCTATAGCCAGTAATGATGTATGGGATGGTAGTAACAAAACTATTCAGCATCTGGATAACCTTGAGGCTGTAATCAATACTATCAACACCACGCTTTAGTAACTAATGGCCATATAAACTGCTACGGCCATGCCTCTGCTGATACAGCAAGTCCAAAACTATGGTAACCTATGCAGGTTAGACTTCGTAATTAGAGCGATATCGTAGTAGTGCAACGGCTTAGTTGTATTACTGCGACCTGCGATAGAATATAGGAAAAGGATATTTGGATGAGATAATACTCAATCAAAAATTAGGATTCCTTGAGAGATTCATGTGACGACCCCTGAAAATCTTACTATAAACTCTATCTCGAAATATGTTTCCACTTGCTCTCGCATACACTCCCTTATTCGTTGTTGAATTAAATTCTTGGTATTCGTTGTTGGCTTTGATTTTGTATCGAGTTGAGTTTTATAGATTAAATTAAGGTACATTCTGATGACATATTTGATGAGGACAGTGTGAAATATAAATGCATGTTTTAGTTATAGAGTGTAGAGTTTATCATAGCTATACTAGTTGGCATGGCGAAGACATAGAGCATAATTTGGGGTATATTTATCTTAGTTATGGAATTTAGAGTTTCTCGCAGCCATACTGGTTGGCGTAATGAGAATTCTAGATAACATGATTATAGGGGTATATATCTTAGTTATGGACTCTATCATTTATCGCAACTATGCTTATTGGCATGGCGAGGATTCTGGGTAATATGATTACGGATGGACATATATAATTATTAGATTATATCTTAAATTGGTTCTTAACATATCATCTTTATCATTCTACTCTAGTTATTATAAGATTTATTTCCATCATCTCCCCTAGCTCAGAAATAGAAATATCCTTAGTTCCTCTGGTCCAATTGCTTAGAGAGCTTCATTTTATTAATTCATGAGGTTCCTTGGATAGTACAATAGTTTGGTAACATACAGATAAGTTTGTGTCATTGAGTATCAGTGTTGATTGTTCGGAGTGTAGCATATAGGTATGTGAGTGATTCATGGCTGGGAATATGGGCTATAGGCATCACTCTAGAGATAACCCATAGTGCAGGTATCATGTCAGTATGGAGTATTTTAGAAAATCTGAATTTGGTAGGATAAAGGGGTAGTAGTCATAGTTGTATCATAGTAGGCAGTATGGTATAGTTAGGTACCTAAAATATGGAGGATGTATGTTCTTGTAGAAAATATTTGGATGTATCAGCCGAGTGTATCACAGGATACATGTGAGGGTAATGGAAGGGTACATGTGTGTGGGTGATTGTAATCAATAGTCATTAGCAAGGGATGGGTGAAAAGTTTTATAAGGGTACTACAATACATAGAGGCATGGTAATGTAGTATCAAGGGTGAAAGAAGATGTGAGATACATGTAGAGGCAACAATTTGTGGTCGATTAACATAGGAGTAAGGTATTCTACTTGGGTACTGGGAAATAGCAGCAAGTTTTAGTAACATCAGCAGTATTGGAAGCTACAGTTGTAGCAAACTGCAGTAATGTGCATGGATAACTACATGTGTAGGGAACTGTATATAGACAGTTCTAACTGTAGTCTAGTTAGTAGTTCATAGGAGTGGAGTATCACTACAACAAAAAACCCTTTTAATGACGGCTAAAAACTGTCATTAATGACTAACCATGACGCTTTTTTTTCACAGCAACCGTTATGAAAAACGGGTGTTATAAATATTTTTTAAAAGCGTCATAAAATAACCGTCATGAATAGTTTATATAAAAACGTTATGAATAGTTAATATATAGTGCACAATTCAGAACAATTTTAAAACGTCATGAATAGATAATATATATAGGCTCAATGCAGCACATTTATAACACTTTATACTATTCAAATTAGCATATTTATAATGCTCTATACTGCACAGTATATATTACATTCCAAAAAGTTAACATTATATATCACCATCTTTATTACATTTCTCAAAATAGAGTACATATCAACATCTTCATTACATTATCAAAATAGAATATCCAAATACATATAGATATTTACAACTACTAAAATTGTCCACATCAAATCGTGGCCACATAACCAATAATCATAAAAGATCAACGACAGCCGGAACACCAGTAAAATCCTGAGAAAAAGAGAAAACCAAATCAGTCCATATAATTGTCAGGCCTAAAAATCAAATCTAATCATGAAATATCAAGAGAAATGAGTAAAACAAACTAGGTTGATCTTCTCAAGCAGCAATGTCTAAATTTTGCCTCACATGCTAATAGCTTTTAGCACAGCACACAAACATGAACTGACAGTCTATTATTCGATTTAATTGCAATTTCCGTCTGGCAGGTTCGCATATATCTTATAACAGTCCATATCCACTTTAGGACCTCATTCAACAAAGTTGATAGAAGTTATATTATCAAATAATACAAGGTCCTACGCTAAAACGCTTAACTACAGATTCATACGGGCAGGACAAATTTGTAGCATAAACAACAATGAATGTGACACCACTTTTTATATTTGTAAATTATACTTAGGTTTATCAGACTTCTCTTGAGTGAACTCCATCAATATCAAATCAAAACAAAAATCACAGAATAGTACTTCAAAGACTAGAAATTACTGTAGCATAATTTTGAAGAAAAAATAATAATTTAAAGGATACTATTCAGTTTTAAACTTCAGAGAACATTGGCCAACATTGTACAATTAAATATAGATTCCAAATGCAATTAAATTCATCAGCCCGATCATAACAATCATCCAAGTTGACAGCAACGTATATAACACAAAGGAATAAGAAAATATAAACATAATTAACACATTATATAAGATCTTGTAGTCAGGCCTATAATTAGCTCAAACTACCAGGACGTGCATACCTGCCCCAAGAGAAGCTCTGCTAAAACACAGCCAGCAGACCACATGTCAATTGCTGTCGTATACTCTGTAGCTCCAAAGATGAGCTCAGGAGCCCTATAGTACTGTGAGCATATATAAGATATATTGGGCGAATGGGATCGGACTTGGAGGTGTCTGATCCGATACTCCAGGAAAAGAAAAAGTATATACACAGTGAAATTTTATTGTATCGGTACGTATCGGACTATAAGTATCCAATACGGACACCTGCAGAGGGATCTCACTCCCATTCAGGTCACTATGCCTACATCATGTCTCTTCTTCTTCTTCTTCTTTTATGCTGATTCCTTTTTCATGTTGATGTCCATTACCGTATCTTTACCAAAGCAGCAACTTAATAATAATACTAGCTAGCTAGGCTAGTTCCTTTGCTTTTAAGCTAAGCATGCTTAATTTGTTTGTTAACTTCATCAGTCCACCAACTAATTAGCAACTTGGTGTGTAATTCTACTTCTGATCCTGAGATGTATATATATATATATACTTCTTTACATCTATATAGGAAAGAAGTATGGCATGATTTGTATCACTAATTAATGAGAGATGGAACTGGACCTATATATAGATGGCTTTGAACTCACGAGTAGTTAGAAAGTATTTATGCCGAAACTTTTAACCATGACAATTATAATATCATTACCGAAATGCTCAAACAAATTTGTTAGCATTAAAGAATGAAAAACAATGAGGCTATATTTGTATGAAAGTTATTAAACTGAACAATTCTACAACTCCGTACCAGTTTGAATGTTGACGATGAAATTAAAAGACCAAAATGATGTAGATGTTGGAATTTTGTCTCGTGTTCACTAAGGAGTGCGACGGACACCGTCTAAAGAGTCAGAAAAGTTTGAAAGGAGTCGAAACAGAAAAAAAAGAAGGAATAACATCAGCTTGGCGGCATACCAGCAACAATCATGTCTCTATGCCGCCTGCATGCTTAAAAGTGGGTCATTCATCAAGTTTCTTTGCACAATTGTGTTTCAGGCATACCGACGATATGCCGGTAACATTTTGTCGAGTTGGGATCTGCTCAATCTGAATTTTATTGTATCGGTACGTATCCGATACTCCAGTAAAATTTACAGGTGATCGTTTCGGCTTGAGATGCCAAGGGCTCCGCCACTGCCGCCTCCCCTAGCTACAAGAAGAAAATTAACCTAATTTTCCATCAGAATCACAAGAATTATATTTCAATAAAAAAATACAAACTTTCTAAATTCACAAGAATCCAATAGCCACAAGAAAAAAATTAACCTAATTTTCCATCAGAACCGACCGAAAGAAATAGAGGGAGTAGATACCTAGATGGGGTTTGTGATCCAGCGTCGATGCCGACGTGTCTCCGTGCCGAGGACAACCCCGACCGGATCCCGAGCCCAAGCCTTCCCGAGCCCTCCTCCGACTCCACTTCCTGTTCTCGACCGAGCGTCGTCCTACTCATCATGAGCATCGACCTCCCCGATCTTCTGAACCCGAAGCCACAACGCCTGGACGACCTCGACCCACCACATCGTTCCCGCCGCCGACGCTTCCGTCGACGAGCGAGGGGTTGGGAGCTTAGGGCTTAGGGTTTATGGGAGGAGGGGTTGGGGGCTTAGGGCTTAGAGTGAGACCTAGAGCTAGGGTTTAGAGTGAGACCTAGAGTTAGGGTTTGTGGCAGATTGAAAGGAGGAGATGGGAAATTTTAGGGTTTGGGGAGAGGAGGGAAGAGGGGGCAGAAGGAGAATGAGAGTTCTTCTGAGTAAAATCGGAGGGGGGATGGAATATATTACAGAAAGTTTATTACAAGTTTTCCACCGCTCTAAACTATTAATAACGCTTTATTTTATAAACGTTATAAAAAGCCCAGAATTAGCCCAAACCGTCATAGAAAAAATATATTTTTCAACTTAATAACGCTTATGTATCAGCCGTCATTAAAACTCCTTGTCGAGCGTCATTAAAAGGGTTTTTTGTTGTAGTGTATAGGTGTGAGTGTGTATTTTGCAGGGTACAACAGGGGTAATGTGCTGCTATAGGTATTTGTAGGATTGAGTGAATGTGCGTCTAGTGAGAGTATATCACCTAGTATTTGAGGCTCTTGATGTGTTGGAGAGTGATAGGTGGAGGAAGGAAGTATAACGTCTAGAATTGTGTGCACAAGTACATAGTGGGTGATGTGTAAATTGCATAAAGGTGAAGTAAAGTATAGTGTGGGAGTTTCATGAGTATCATGTAGTAAGAGTCTAAGTATTGGAGGTAGCAGTAGTGTGTTAGTAAGGTGAGCTAGTGCGAAGTTGGTACTCTGGTTATTCAGTGCATGTGACATGTATAGTTATGAGTTGGTATCTGCCACTAGGAGTGCCTAGAGAGTGCAAATCTTCAAGTGTATCAATATTGAGATGAATAGCATATGCTAGATATAACATGTCAGACTAATATCAGTGAGTGTTATTATGGATAAAAATATCGTTAGAAGTGTTAGTGTAAAGTTGAAGTAAGGTATGTAAGAGATTATCAGGGAGAGTATAAGTGTTCATGGTAGAGAGAGGAGAGGTAACTTATATAAGAATGAGTTTCAATGAGTATGGAGGCTTTTACCAGTGTATTAGAGTGTGGGATAATTGTGAATCAGTGAATTTCAGAATGGATAGAATGGTACTCATGTGATAGCAGTGTCAAGTGTATAGTATCTTGGCGGGTAGAAAGTATTATACATGGTTATATTGCCAAGGTACGGGTAAGTATCCTAGAGTGACTGTTAAATGACAGCATATTGGTTAGCATTAGAATACCAAGATAGGAGGATTAAATGTCCAGATGCAGATATCTCTAGTATCAGAAGCATTCAAGATATGAATAAGCTAGTGGTTGGTGTAATGTACGTAGGAGAGATCCTTGAGTACCTTAGTAGGAGAGTATTCCGTGAGTGTCATGTATAGGAGTTAATGCCATGTGATATATAGTATCAGACATTCGGGTGGGTATCCTGTAAACCTCCAAAATTTTTAAATTTTATTTTTAACTTAAATGATATTTTTTTGTGGTTATTTTGTTTTAAAAATAATATATTTATTATATAAATAGCCTTAGTCATGGTTGAGATTGGTTATACACAACGACTAGGAAACAAAGAATGGCTAGTGTAATCATGTATCATGACTAGCATATTAGGCATGGTAGAATTGACATAGCCATAACCATATCATGTGTATTGAAGTAGGTTAGATTGTGACATCCTTTATAAATACTAGTCTATAAATATTTAATATATATACATTATTTTATTATTAGATTTTTGTATTATTTAAACCAAAACATGTATATGTAGGTATGCGTGGATTTATACATATATATTGAGAAAATTTTAATTCTAGTATTTTTTTAATTTTTAAAATTATAAAAGTTTTTTTAAACATAGAAAATAGGATAAATAGAGAGTTAAACACACACACACACACACACACAAACACACACACACACGCACACACACAGATATATATATATATATATATATATATATATATATATATAGGAAAAAGAACATTATTGATGTATCAAGCACAAAATGTCGAAGCCTATACAAGTAAACGCGTCGCGCACGAAGAGAGAACAGAAATTAAAAGAGGCAAAAAGGCAAACCCAAGTGCCTGAGCCAAGTCAAAAATTAAGTCAGCTTGTTCCAAAATTGGTCCGAAGAGTTTGAGCAGTGCTTTCGAATTTTAAGAATTTGTCGAAGGGCTTCCCTGTTCAGTTGTAGGTGGGAGTATTGGCGTCCTTCGTACAGGTATTTGTTCCGGTTCTTCTATAGGGCCCAAATACCGGCGGCTGCGACGATCTGATGCCTATGAGAGGAGCCCCAGTTGGCTAGGAGATCATTGAAGCTCCCGGCCTGGAAGACCAGTCCGCAACGGCGAGACAGGTAGTTTCAGAGCTGAGCGACAAGGTCGCCGGAGAGCAGGATGTGTTCTCCAGTTTCTGGTTTGTGCGAGGTGCAACAATGGCATCTGAAGGCCAGGCTAAAGCTGATGGAGGTGATGGAGTTGTCGGTCGGTAACTTTTTGCGGTGGGCTCTCCAGACCAGAAATGACCATTTGATGGGGATGCAGGGGTGCCAGAAGGGTGCGATCAATGGAGATGGTACATAGTTGCCTCTCACAAAGGTCCTTGCAGAGGCCATCGTGAAAGTGCCGCTGGTGGAGCGAGACCATCCGAATGTATCAGGTTGGTTGCTGACCCGGACATCAGTGGCGGCAAGGTCGGCCTTTGCCACCGGACCTAGCCACTCCCTGATTCGTTCCCACCTCCACCCGGAATTGGTGTCCCAAAGGTCGCAGATCGCACAATTGGGGGGAGGGGCGCTCGGGGAGGGCTGGAGGACATATACATATATATATATATATATATATATATATATATATATATATATATATATATATATATATATATCGTCTCAGCTTACAGGGTCGCCCCGCTAGACCCTAAGCACATGTTCCTCCATCTCTCCTCCGACCCCGACCACACTAAAGTTTGGGCGAAAGGCACCACAACCATCGACGCTCACAGCGTTAAGATCGTCAAATGGTCTCCCAGCTTCAACCCCAAGGTCAACTCGATAATTATTTCGATATGGATCACCCTCTCCAACCTCCCCTAGTATGCTTCACCCCCACCGCTCTTAAATGAATCGCCAGCTCCTTCGGGTCGCTTGTCGCCATAGCTAAAGAAACTCGCAATCTCTCCAATGGTAACTTCGCCAAGATATGCGTGGAACTCGACCTGGCCACAGACCCTCCCACCCAAATTGAGATCGAACTCGGAAGCCAGTCGCATACACAGTCGCTGGTGTACGATAACAGTATTATTTTCTGCAAACACTGTCAGATCCGGGGCCACCTCACCCAGCTGTGCTTCAGGGCACATCCGGAGCTTATAAAAAAATCCTTCTGCAAGGCTCAATCCATGAAGGAGATTCTAATCACACCGTCTGTCCCGATTCTCCCCTACCCAACTAACATTCCCACTTTGAAGACAGCAACGGCACTCCTAGCCCCCGCTCCCACCCTCCCTCAGACGAAGTCATCACCCCACAAGAGCCATCGACCATCCTCCTCAGCAACCAATTCGACATCCTCACCGCGTCCCGTCCAGTCGACATCCTGGAGAGCCCTCATTAAGGCGTAGTCACTCCCGCAGAGTGCGAGAAGACCGACGCAGTGCACCCACCCGCCTTCGCATCTTCAGTAAGAGGAGAGATAGCCCAGCTGGCCATGGTCCTCCACCCAGCCCTCGCCAGTATTTCAGAGTCTCCTCTCATTACCGGCAGCGACTCCAAGGCCGACCCGGCCAGCATTAGCCTCGTCTTAGCAGACATGCTTCAGCATGCTCTAGAAGCCGGATTCCTAGAACCCAGCAACCCCCCCTACGTGCTGACTGATTTTGAAGAAGCCAATGCCACCCAGCTAGAAGAACCAGGTACCAAAGCAAATAGATCGTCTGAGGCAACGGTCGCCTCCACTTCGTCGACCTTAAGATCTTCCAAAATCCTCCACAACAAAAAAAACACAATCAAGAGACCACACCCATGACTACGAGGTCTGCCGCGAAGCTCAACAACCACCCCCCTCGCACCCAATCCAATGCTTAACATCCTTTCGTGGAATGTCCGAGGGCTGGCCAATAAACCCATCTTGAGCAGATTAATCAGCCTCAAGAAAATTTACCGAATCGACATCTTATTTATCATCGAACCCAAAATTCCTTACAGAAAGCTCAAATCCATCCAGCTGCAACTCGGCTTCCCAGCCGCTGTCGTCGGATGCAATGACATCTGGATCCTCTTCACTTCCGGATGCAAATTTGGCACCGTTCATGATTCGAGATGGGCTCTTTTCTTCTAGCTAGAGAACCCCACTCTCCAGTCCAGAACCCTCCTCTCCGCCACCCACGGCAGCTGTGACATCATCGAGCGTAGGCTACTCTAGGCAACACTGTCGGGCACCTATCATCCCCTCAACAACCTCCCGTGGCTATGCTTCGGCGACTTTAACGCTCTCGCGAGCAGGGATGAGAAGTCCGGGGGTAGACCTCCCCCAGTAGGCCATGAACGACTTCAACACCTTTATCTTCAACGCCCACTTGTCCCCACTCCCTTTCTTCGGCAACGCTTTCACTTGGTGCAACATGCAGGAAGGAGCCCATAGACAATACTTCCGTCTCGATCGAGTGCTGGTCAACAACTATTGGTCAAACATAGGTGTCATCTCTAATCTATCCCACCTTAACTCCACAGAATCGGACTGTTTCCCTCTCCTAATCGAGATCAGCAGCAATTCTAACCTGATCAAGAAACCTTTCTAATTCCTAGATTTTTGGAGCTACCACCCTCAATTCCAAAATGTCGTAGCTTCCGCCTGGAGATCGACGATAATCTCGACCCCCTCGTTCGAATGGCGGCCAAACTCAAAGCTACTAGGAGAGCGCTTTTAACTTGGAGCAGAAGCGCTTTCGGTAACATTTTCCAGGCGATCAAGACAGCTAAGGATGACATCACCCGGGCTGAGAACCTGTTCGCCTCGAACCGTTCTCCGGAGAATCGCCCGACGCTCAACCTCACCAGAGCCCTCCTCAAATCCTGGTTGAAAGTCGAGATTGAATTCTTGAATCAGAAAGCCAGACTCACCTGGGATGTCGATGGGGATAGGAACTCCAACTTCTTCCACTCTCGTGTCAAAGGTCGCAGGCAACAACTTAACCTGCACCAAATCTCCAACGACAACAGCATCTTACTCAAAGACCCGAAGAACATTCACACGGCTGTCGCTGATTTCTACACAAAATTATTCTCCAAAGAGGTCATCGTTAAGGATGAGGAATTCCTGGACAAGATCCCCAACATGATCAACGAGAGAGAGAACGAACAGCTGCTGACCCCCCCTCCGCAGAGGAAGTCAAGTGCGCAGTCTGGACCCTCGAAGAACACAGCGCTCCCAGTCCCGACGGCTTCTCTGGTGTATTCTTCAGATCTTGCTGGGATATCATTGTACCCGATTTTTACGAGGCTACAGCCACCTTTTTTAAAGGTGCAAGATACCCCAATTCCATCTCCTGCGCTAACCTAATCCTCATCCCCAAAAAAGATAACCCGGAGACCTTCAAAGACTTCCGACCCATCAGCTTGTGTACCTTTACCAATAAAATCATCTCGAAGATCATCGCTATCTGCATGGTCGCTCTCCTACCCAAGATCATTTCTGAAGAGCAAAGCGGTTTTATCCCGGGTTGGAACATCACTGACAACTTCCTCCTTGCACAGGAGATGATTACTTGCATGATATTCCCATCCAGGGGTGGGAATGTCGGCATCAAACTTGACATAGAGAAGTCTTATGACCGTCTGGACTGGCAGTTCATGATCTGGATCTTCAGGCCTTTGGCTTCTTCGAAATTTGGATTGACGTCATCTTCAGATCCATAAGCAACTCCTGGTTCTCCACTGTCATCAACGGGCAAGCCGATAGCTTCTTTAAATCCAGCAGGGGGGTCAGATAGGGTGACCTGACTATCTTCATTATAGCTGTGGAGACGCTCAGCAGAAACCTCAGTAGCATGGCTAATACTCCCAGATTCCACCACTTCCATACCACCAATGGATGCCCCTTAATCACTCATCTGGCCTATGTTGATGACATCTTCATCTTCTGATCAAACGATATCGGGTCGGTCGAGTTGGTCCATAGAACGCTAGAGAAATACTCCAGATGCTCGAGCCAGCGAGTTAACCCCAACAAAAGTGTCATCTACACCCGCCACAAAGCCGACAGGAACCACTCGACAACTCTCTCCAACTTGACCTCCTTCTTCACCGTGTACCCACCGTTCTCTTACTTAGGTTGCCCGATGGTGTACGGGAAAGCAAATTCTGGCATCTTCGATAATCTGGTGAGCAAAATAAGAAAAAAAAATCGAAGGTTGGCATAACGCGACCCTCTCTCCAGGTGGAAAGATGATTCTGATCAAGCACGTCTTCTCCTCCATCCCTATCTACACCCTGGCGGTTTGCTCACCACCTAAAAAGGTTTTATCCTCATTAGGATCCCTCTTCTCCAACTTCTTCTGGGGCCACAACGACGAAAAGGACAAGCACCACTGGGACAGCTGGGATACCACGGCCAGACCCACGGATGAGGACGGGCTGGGTTTCAGTAGACTAGCAAACATTGTGGTCGCCTACTCTATAAAGTTGTGGTAGAAACTCTGCATGGATAACTCGATCTGGACCCACTTCATGAAGGCCAAATACTTCAGATACTCCCACCCCGCGATCGCGGTCACTAATAATAGATCTTCAGCATCCTGGCAATGCATTCTAGACGGACGACACCTCGCCGAACCCCTGATCCGCCTGCAGCTTGGCAATGGTAGTTCGTCGTCATGCCACGAACGTTGGCTCGGAGAGGTCATCTTCTAGCAAACTTTGAACACCCTTCCGAATTGTACGATCTATGACTTATGGGACATCGACTCTGGTTGGAGGTAGGACAGGGTCAGAGATTGGCTCGGACCAGAGGCCGCAGTCTGTCTTGCAACTGCAGATGCACAGCTCTCTGACCACCCCGATGTTTGGAAGTGGTCCCCCAAGTCCGATAGAATGTTCACACTGGCTTCGGCCAGGACTGTGTGTTTGCGAAGAACAAAAGAAGATTTTATTTCTACAAACTGAGAAAAAAGTAGAAAGAGTACAATTAATTTATACGGAAGTACAACTATAGGAATCTGATCAGAAGACAATCACTTTATCCCTTGGACGATGTGATATCGAAGATACGAGCCTCTGGAAGATGCAACAGCATTTTTACAGGAACTTATGATCCTTCGTGATGCTTTCAAACTGATTTGAAACTCCATTTATAGAGTTATAGAAATAACTGTTTAGCAGTTATTCTGGGTTGTGCGAGCTTTTAGGTTGCACGCCTGTTCACTTGTGCGAACGGTGACACCAACTGCTGTGGACGCGTGGCATCGTTTGATTGAGATACGCGTGGTCGTGAGCAATATAGTGGGCATGTTCTGCGAAATTAGTGGCTTGTACGCCATGTCACCCTGTTCTGGATACTGTTTGATCACCTTGCACGAGCTGCATCAGGTTGCACGGGGGCACAATGTAGCACCTTGTGCGAATGGCTGCACCAACTGCTGTGGACATATGGTATCATTTGAGTGAGATGCGCATGGTCGTGAGCAATGTAGTGGACACGTTCTACGAAGTTATTGGCATATACGACATGTCACCCTGTTCTGGATATTGTTTGATCACCTTGCGCGAGCTGTATCAGGTTGTACGGGGGCACAACGTTACAACTTGCGCCTTGGTTCAACCTCGCGCACCATGACACATTGTGCAAACTGCTAGCTGACCAAATCTTTTAGAGCGTCGTGCTGTGCAGGATTCGAATGAATTTTCTTTGATATATGTGTTCTCAGCTGTCAGGTAATGATGATGTTGTTATAGTTTTTCGAGGAGACTGCCAGGTAGCTCCCACGCAACTTGAGGTTGGCGCAACCTGAGACGAGCGCAACCTGATGTGGCGCAGCTTGATGTAGGCACAACCTAATATGGTGTAACCTATTGATACGATGTATCATAGCTTAATTTTTAACCTCTACAAGACCCCTTCAAAGTTTTCGAAACTTGAAAAGACTTCAAAGTTTCGAAATACTTTGAATTAGAAATGACTGTATCTAGGTTGCACCAGTCAACTCGAGCTCGATTCTTCAGTGCAAGTTGTGCAACTATTTGGTTCTATTCGTAATGCTATAAATAGCAGTACCCTTTGGATTTTTCATTTTTCATGATTATTTAGGATTCCTCAAAACCCTATTTTTTCTCCTTATTCCCAATCTTTGAGAATTTCGACCAGCACCAATAGCCCCCAAGCATTCTGCTGCCGAAAAGGGCAAGATTGTAGCCGAGTCCTCTATGCGAGCTCCACCTTCGTCATGCCGAAAGACGGCCAATCCGGCCATGGAGGGTAAGTATTTGACCATAGACTCGATTATCGACCACCCTATTTAGGGTTTGGCCTAATTTTGTCATCGTACAACCATACTCTTTTTAGAGTTGGGCGCACTCCATAACTTGTGCCTCCCTTTTAGGGTTTGGTTGATGTCGACCCGCGCTGCGTAGAACTTCAAAAAGTTGTGATGTCTTTTGGGTGCAACTTTGACATATTGTGCGGTATGATGCGGCACAACCTGATTGCTGCGCATTATGGCATAACCTGAGATCATCTCGAAGATCGAAGCTGCTACCGATACTTCTTCTGACGAGCCTCCGCCGCCTATCCAGCCAAAAGTAGAAGAAAGCTTGGTTGTTCCTGAACAGAAGCAGGACATTCTCGCCAAACTGGTGGAACATGGAAGCATTGTCGAAGAAGAACCTCTGAGGAAGGCTGCCTGTGAACTACTGGTGTCATCGGACAATAATGCCTTCTAGCTTCTTGCGAAATTTGTCTTCGATCATGAAGGCTCTGGTCCTCGTTGATTTTATGTATTTCCTTCTGTTTGAACTATTGCAATAAAAAGGAATTTTACTTACATCCTAATTCTCTGTGTTGATAATTCTTTGTCTTCAAATATGATAGTTCTTGAGAAATTTGCCATTGATAGGCATCATGGCGACTCGACCATCCATACCAGTCAATTAATAAACTCTGTTTGAGAAAACTTTGCTTATAATGTAGGGTCCTTCCCACTTTGCTTCGAATTTGCCTTTGTTCATATGCGTCATAGTCATAGGACGTCTGACGGTTAGAACTAATTCTCTTTTTTGAAATGCTCGTACTTTGACTTTACGGTTGAAAGCTTTTGATAGACGGGCTTGGTATAGCTCAATATGTTATTGAGCTAGGAGCCGTTTCTCGTCAAGCGCTTCAAGCTCCTGAAGTCTCAAACGATCATTGTTTTCAGTTGTGAGTTTATTGGCAATGACAACCCTTAGGGAAGGGATTTGGATTTCTAGTGGTAAGACAGCTTCGTATCCATACACCAAGGAGTAAGGTGTGCACCCGGTTGGAGTACGTATAGTTGTACGATAAGCCCATAAACATTCTCTAAGCTTTTTACTCTAGTTCCATTTGTTGGTAGAAACGATCTTTTTGAGGAGTTTGATGACTATTTTGTTGAATGCTTCTGCCAACCCATTAGCTGCGGGATTATAGGCTGTAGAAGCAACATTGTTGATCCTATTATCATCACAGAATCATGTAAACTTCTGACTAATGAATTGTGGTCCATTATCATGAATGATTCGCCGAGGAACACCAAATCTATAGATCACATGATGCTTGATAAAGCTGATGATGCTGCTTGTCTTAACTTCTGCTAGAGGTACAGCTTTAGCCCACTTTAAAAAATAATCGATTATAGCCAGTATGAACCGATGTCTTCGAGACGATGGTGGATTGATAGGACCAACGACATCTATGCCCCAAGATTCAAAGGGCCATGATGCTGCCGTCGGATGAAGAAACTCTAATGGTTGATGAATGAAAACTACATGGATTTGACAGGCTAGACACTTCCATGCATATTCAATGGCATCTGATACCATAGTGGACCAATAATAATCCATACGTCTAATACGATCCTGCAATTTAGAACTAGGCTGATGTGCACCATAAACACAATTATGCGCTTCACGTAGTATCTTTTTTGCTTCATCACCGACGAGACATCTATTTTGCAATTTAGGACTAGGTTGATGAACCCATGTTTCTAGTAGCATAAGCTATATTCAAATATTTTATTACTTGTGATATAAAGTAATAATGAAACATATTAAAGTAAACAAAATCATATGTGATCACAAAAGTACAAATACAGAACGCTAACCTTAATTGTTGAGATTGTTGGGAACGAAGCGCGGAAACCGTTCCCCCAAACCAGAAAGTCCTGCGAGAGAACCGAGCAAAAGCACACAAACCAAAAACGCCAAACACAATCGCAGACACAAAGATTTTTGACGTGGAAAATCCTTGTGAGAAAAACCACGGAACGATCGAAGTTCAACCCTGAAGAACCTCCACTAATGGAATAAAGAGAATACACCCTCTACAAGCTCCTTCCGATCCAACACGGATCAGCACAACTCACTTAAAAGAAAAAAAAATTGAATGCGGACTCCGAAGAACAAGAGATGCCAAAAAAATATTCGAAGCAATCTCTCCTTCACAATAGTCCTTAATCCTCTCTCTCTCTCAAAGATTGTAAAGCACTCTTGTTTTGAGATGAGTTTACAACTAGCATGCATCACCCTTTTATAAGCCCTTGGTAATCCATACATGGAAGGCCAATATATATGGACACTTTCAATATGCATCAATCATATATTTAATGGAAATCCAATCATAATTGGCTTGCCATAATTGGAAACCCAATAATATGAAAAGCTACTATATGAAGGGTCCAATCATAAATATATGATCAAATTAAATATGGAAATCTAATCATATATTTTATTACCATATATGTTCCAAAATAGGATCCATGCACTCCCCGAGCTTCTCCGACACACGGATGGCGCTCGTCGCTCTCCGGGGTATTCTCCACATAGGTTGGGAACCCCACCCACTCCAAAAAATCTCCCCCTTCACAACTAGGTGGAGGAACTAGTCATCCCGACGATCCGCCTGCAGTACTCAAACTTTTCCCTTAGTAGAACCTTCGTGAGCATATCCGCTCCATTATCATCAGTATGGACCTTCTCAAGCATCGCGTCCTTCTTCTCAACCACATCCCGTATCCAATGATACCGAGTCTCAATGTGCTTGGACCGACTATGAAATGTCTGGTTCTTCATAAGGTGAATGGCACTCTGGATATCGCAAAGCAAAGTATACTGCTCTTGCTTCAGCCCCATTTCTTGCAACAGCTTTTTCAACCACAGTAACTCCTTGCAAGCCTCCGTTGCCGTAATGTACTATGCCACTTTTGTCGACAATACAGCACACTTCTACAACCGCGACTGCCACGATACCGCTCCTCCAGCAAACATCATCACATAGCCCGAAGTCGATCGCCTCGTGTCTACATCTCCAGCCATATCAGCATCGGTATACCCAACCAGCTTCGGCTCGTCACTACCAAAAGAAAGTCTCTAATCAGTAGTGCCCTGAAGGTGTCACCCCCAGTTTTCAGAAACAAGGGTATTTTTGTCATTTTATATTTTTGAATATTTTTAAAATTTATTTTATTATTTATGATATTATTTTAGGGTTGAAATTTATTTTATTATTTATTATATTTTTTGGGGTTATTTGAGTCGGGTTCGAATTTTAACTCAATCCGACTTGAAACGGGGACCCGGGGGGTAGTTTGACTCTAGTGGGACCCACACACTAGTTAGGCATGGCCCACATGATATTAATTTTAGTCCACATGATATTAATTTTATTTAGTAGTTAGACTAATTATTTATGGATAGGTTTAGTTTAATTAGATACTTAAAACTAGACTAAATTGACCTCAACCTTTAATCCATTCCTATTTTAAATCAAATAGATTAGTGGAGGGCATTTTAGACATTCAAATAGGGGACACCTCACCCTTTTTGGACAGCCACCTATGGGGGGATAAGGAGTGGGTCACTTCTTCATTCATTTGTTTTCATCCACTTTCTCTCTCTTGTTCTTTCCTAAATTAATTTAGAGATGAACCTCCATTGATTTCATCTCCAAATCAACCCCTTCTTCCACCAAATCTTTTTCATTTCTCCTCTACTCCATGGTTAGAGGGTGCAAGCCAAGTTGGAAGGATTCAGAGCTCGTTCGTGTCCTTTTAGAATCTCTACGTGTCAGTGTCGTGTCGGAAGGATTTTCCTTTGAATCTCTCTCCCGGAAGGTATAATCTCTCCTCTAATCTATTCCTACATGCATATAGGAATATTTTGAACCCATAGGAATGACCCCCATGGTTGTATCTCCATTTGTGTCCATTTCGTGTCCATTTGGAGGTCATAGGAGTGTCCTTTGTGTTGTGGTTGTGTCCATGTGGGAAAACCCAAAATTTGGACACACTATGTGTTGTTGTTATGTATGAATAAATTATTACATGTTTAATCTCATATTTTTGTATTGGAGATGTATTCTATAGTGTCTCATGATATATATATATTAGTGTAGAGAGTGAGTTCTTGATATATTATGTTATATACTTGTGTTTCTTTTGTCTCAAACAACCCAAATTCGTCATAATATTTATCCACGTTTTTAGTAGCTAGAGCAACTTAGAAATGCCATAACTTTTAGCTCATAACTCCAATTAACCTTCTGTTTTTTTTAAAAGAAGCGTATAGAAGTTAGCTTTCCAAACATATATTTTAATAAGCTAAATTCGTTATAGAACTTTCTGTAGAATTATTTGAGTTTCAGCTGTACGAAAGATGAACGCATTTCGGTGTTTTTGTAATTTCGGGAGCTTCCGGACACGAAAATGCGATCCGTTTAAAGTTTCGGAAAGCTAACACGAAGAGCTACAACATAGTTTAATCCTAGAATTTAGTGAAGGTCTAATTGGTACAGTATTAATTTTAAGTAGAAGAGTGACTATACGATATATGCATTTTGTGTAACCTATGAGCCTATGTAGTATGGATATTAAATGAATATAGAGTATGTAATGCATGATATGTTAGATGAATGAAATAATATATATATGATATTTTTTTTTACATTAATGTATATATATGGTTGAATGCAAGCATGTAGGAATGCAATTAATATAATGCATATAAGCAATACATAAATGCATGAATGAAAGAATGATATACAATGTATGCATGAAAGTATATAATGAATGCTAGATATGATGGTCGCGTAGTCTGAGTGCCGCACAATATGAGGGTTGTGCACCCTTAATCAAGAGATTATTAAGTGCTCGGTTCATTTCCAATAATGAACCTATTTATGGAAAATGACGCTATTGTCCAAAAAGTCTTTCCTCCTTCTTTCTCGTAAAAGGTTACCCGCCCATTTATGGAGAATACGAAGTGTTAGCGGAGGCCGACCTTTACTGTATATATATGGGTATTAGGTTCAACCTCCACTTCATTCACTCTCATGGCATCCAAAGAGAACATAAAGAAGGAGGCGAACAACAGTGCTTCTGAGGAGAAGTTACATTCTGCGCCTACGATATTTTTACTGGAAGCTGACCCGTCCTTGAGGGCGAAGAACTTTCTAGACTATTTTGGCCTGACCCCAACAGTCTTCGCTCGTTCCAGAGGTGGACTATCGTCTTGCGAAGAACGTGGCGCATTGGAACAGAGGGAAGGATTCCTCTGTCTGATGCATCGCTCGGGAGTCCACAACCTGGAGGAGTTGAGCGCTGCTTTGCGTCAGACCTATGACAGGAAGAAGGAGTCATATGATATGAGAGCGTTATTTTCCATAATGGCTATAGCATCTACGGCTGTAGTGTCTGTCTTCTTTTTATAAAATGAAAACGTTTAGCTTTAATAAATCCTGGTGCGTTTAAGTTTTGTTGTGTAACTATTTTGACACATCCCGCGCTTTAGATTTTTCTCGGTTTCGACAATACCAGCTTCTGAACAACACGTAGCATCTCACATGTGATTTCAAATCTTTTACATTTTATTCCTCTCGAAATATACGCCTAGGGACGCACATGACGTTCCAGCCTCAATTGCATACAAATAGAAAAAGAATATTCACTGTATTCTCATCTTTTTTCTAATGCTTACAGGGGACCGACGGACAAAACTCCCCAGAACTGGTATCGGTGACCTTGGATGCTATAGAGCTGAACTGCCTTGACACACACACATCAGAATGCTCAGAACTCTTCATGTTTAAAAGGGCTTCCTCCAAATGGTAAGAAGAGCCTTTATACATGAGAGTTGGATGATGGAGACACAGAATTAGGAATCGTATCACCAGGGTGATCTCATTCCTACTTCTCATAAAGGGTCATCGTTTCTCAACCAATTGTATTGACAGCAACTTATCTTCGAGCTGTTGTACTATGTCATTCTCCTCTCGTCTTTCTGAGAGAGAAGACCAGAGTTGATTCCGTTGCCTTGCTCGCTGCTTCAGGTCGAGTTGACAAGGAATTGGCACCAACAAGAAGATCCAAAGATGTAATAGACCTCTATTTGTTGTATCAAAATGAAAATTCGAGATGTAATAGGTTTCCATTATGATGTAACTATGTTTTTAAAGAAGGAATAAAGAATGGTTTTTTCTCTCCTTTATGATTTGGGTTGATGTGATGATATAGAAAATAGAATTCGAAGGTAATGTGGACGTGAACTCATTTTTCTATTGATGATCTTCAAGTCAGCTGGGACTCAAAGACAGGATATCATGTCTAAAAAGACAATATCTGTGATTTGGATTTAGATAAGATATCTTTCAAAACAACTGGGTTTCAAAAGACAGAATTGATGATTCGCATGGACTCCGCTAGGGATTTTGAGTATTTATTATCTATGGCTTTATTTACGAAAAAGTAAATAAAAGATAATAAATGTCGGTTAGTTCACAAGGCAAATAAAGACAAAAAGATTGATGAATGAATAAGCATGCAAAGGTCGCTTCGTTTCTCGAGACAGACAATAAATGAAGACCTTTTAATGAGATGAAAGGAGATGAAATGAACGAACATGCTTTTTCGAGGAAAGGTCGCTTCGGTTCATGCGACAGACTATTTTGACCTTTCAGTCTGTAAATAGTGCGAAACTTTTTGAAGAATGTTATCCACACCTATTCTTTCATTGGAAATATCTTTCGAAGATGTACCCAAGAGGGCTGAGATCATCTCGAAGATCGAAGCTGCTACCGATACTTCTTCTGACGAGCCTCCGCCGCCTATCCAGCCAAAAGTAGAAGAAAGCTTGGTTGTTCCTGAACAGAAGCAGGACATTCTCGCCAAACTGGTGGAACATGGAAGCATTGTCGAAGAAGAACCTCTGAGGAAGGCTGCCTATGAACTACTGGTGTCATCGGACAATAATGCCTTCTAGCTTCTTGCGAAATTTGTCTTCGATCATGAAGGCTCTGGTCCTCGTTGATTTTATGTATTTCCTTCTGTTTGAACTATTGTAATAAAAAGGAATTTTACTTACAGCCTAATTCTCTGTGTTGATAATTCTTTGTCTTCAAATATGATAGTTCTTGAGAAATTTGCCATTGATAGGCATCATGGCGACTCGACCATCCATACCAGTCAATTAATAAACTCTGTTTGAGAAAACTTTGCTTATAATATAGGGTCCTTCCCACTTTGCTTCGAATTTGCCTTTGTTCATATGCGTCATAGTCATAGGACGTCTGACGGTTAGAACTAATTCTCCTTTTTGAAATGCTCGTACTTTGACTTTACGGTTGAAAGCTTTTGATAGACGGGCTTGGTATAGCTCAATATGTTATTGAGCTAGGAGCCGTTTCTCGTCAAGCGCTTCAAGCTCCTGAAGTCTCAAACGATCATTGTTTTCAGTTGTGAGTTTTTTGGCAATGACAACCCTTAGGGAAGGGATTTGGATTTCTAGTGGTAAGACAGCTTCGTATCCATACACCAAGGAGTAAGGTGTGCACCCGGTTGGAGTACGTATAGTTGTACGATAAGCCCATAAACATTCTCTAAGCTTTTTACTCTAGTTCCATTTGTTGGTAGAAACGATCTTTTTGAGGAGTTTTATGACTATTTTGTTGAATGCTTCTGCCAACCTATTAGCTGCGGGATTATAGGCTGTAGAAGCAACATTGTTGATCCTATTGTCATCACAGAATCATGTAAACTTCTGACTAATGAATTGTGGTCCATTATCATGAATGATTCGCCGAGGAACACCAAATCTATAGATCACATGATGCTTGATAAAGCTGATGATGCTACTTGTCTTAACTTCTGCTAGAGGTACAGCTTTAGCCCACTTTAAAAAATAATCGATTATAGCCAGTATGAACCGATGTCTTCGAGACGATGGTGGATTGATAGGACCAACGACATCTATGCCCCAAGATTCAAAGGGCCATGATGCTGCCGTCGGATGAAGAAACTCTAATGGTTGATGAATGAAAACTACATAGATTTGACAGGCTAGACACTTCCATGCATATTCAATGGCATCTGATACCATAGTGGACCAATAATAATCCATACGTCTAATACGATCCTGCAATTTAGAACTAGGCTGATGTGCACCACAAACACAATTATGCGCTTCACGTAGTATCTGTTTTGCTTCATCACCGACGAGACATCTGTTTTGCAATTTAGGACTAGGTTGATGAACCCATGTTTCTAGTAGCATAAGCTATATTCAAATATTTTATTACTTGTGATATAAAGTAATAATGAAACATATTAAAGTAAACAAAATCATATGTGATCACAAAAGTACAAATGCAGAACGCTAACCTTAATTGTTGAGATTGTTGGGAACGAAGTGCGGAAACCGTTCCCCCAAACCAGAAAGTCCTGCGAGAGAACCGAGCAAAAGCACACAAACCAAAAACGCCAAACACAATCGCAGACACAAAGATTTTTGACGTGGAAAATCCTTGTGGGAAAAACCACGGAATGATCGAAGTTCAACCCTGAAGAACCTCCACTAATGGAATAAAGAGAATACACCCTCTACAAGCTCCTTCCGATCCAACACGGATCACCATAACTCACTTAAAAGAAAAAACAATTGAATGCGGACTCCGAAGAACAAGAGATGCCAAAAAAATATTCGAAGCAATCTCTCCTTCACAATAGTCCTTAATCCTCTCTCTCTCTCAAAGATTGTAAAGCACTCTTGTTTTAAGATGAGTTTACAACTAGCATGCATCACCCTTTTATAAGCCCTTGGTAATCCATACATGGAAGGCCAATATATATGGACACTTTCAATATGCATCAATCATATATTTAATGGAAATCCAATCATAATTGGCTTGCCATAATTGGAAACCCAATAATATGAAAAGCTACTATATGAAGGGTCCAATCATAAATATATGATCAAATTAAATATGGAAATCTAATCATATATTTTATTACCATATATGTTCCAAAATAGGATCCATGCACTCCCCGAGCTTCTCCGACACACGGATGGCGCTCGTCGCTCTCCGGGGTATTCTCCACATAGGTTGGGAACCCCACCCACTCCAAAAAATCTCCCCCTTCACAACTAGGTGGAGGAACTAGTCATCCCGACGATCCGTCTGCAGTACTCAAACTTTTCCCTTAGTAGAACCTTCGTGAGCATATCCGCTCCATTATCATCAGTATGGACCTTCTCAAGCATCGCGTCCTTCTTCTCAACCACATCCCGTATCCAATGATACCGAGTCTCAATGTGCTTGGACCGACTATGAAATGTCTGGTTCTTCATAAGGTGAATGGCACTCTGGATATCGCAAAGCAAAGTATACTGCTCTTGCTTCAGCCCCATTTCCTGCAACAGCTTTTTCAACCACAGTAACTCCTTGCAAGCCTCCGTTGCCGTAATGTACTATGCCACTTTCGTCGACAATACAGCACACTTCTGCAACCACGACTGTCACGATACCGCTCCTCCAGCAAATATCATCACATAGCCCGAAGTCGATCGCCTCGTGTCTACATCTCCAGCCATATCAGCATCGGTATACCCAACCAGCTTCGGCTCGTCACTACCAAAAGAAAGTCTCTAATCAGTAGTGCCCTGAAGGTGTCCCCCCCAGTTTTCAGAAACAAGGGTATTTTTGTCATTTTATATTTTTGAATATTTTTAAAATTTATTTTATTATTTATGATATTATTTTGGGGTTGAAATTTATTTTATTATTTATTATATTTTTTGGGGTTATTTGAGTCGGGTTCGAATTTTAACTCAATCCGGCTTGAAACGGGGACCCGGGGGGTAGTTTGACTCTAGTGGGACCCACACACTAGTTAGGCATGGCCCACATGATATTAATTTTAGTCCACATGATATTAATTTTATTTAGTAGTTAGACTAATTATTTATGGATAGGTTTAGTTTAATTAGAGACTTAAAACTAGACTAAATTGACCTCAACCTTTAATCCATTCCTATTTTAAATCAAATAGATTAGTGGAGGGCATTTTGGACATTCAAATAGGGGACACCTCACCCTTTTTGGACAGCCACCTATGGGGGGATAAGGAGTGGGTCACTCCTTCATTCATTTGTTTTCATCCACTTTCTCTCTCTTGTTCTTTCCCAAATTAATTTAGAGATGAACCTCCATTGATTTCATCTCCAAATCAACCCCTTCTTCCATCAAATCTTTTTTATTTCTCCTCTACTCCATGGTTAGAGGGTGCAAGCCAAGTTGGAAGGATTCAGAGCTCGTTCGTGTCCTTTTAGAATCTCTACGTGTCAGTGTCGTGTCGGAAGGATTTTCCTTTGAATCTCTCTCCCGGAAGGTATAATCTCTCCTCTAATCTATTCCTACATGCATATAGGAATATTTTGAACCCATAGGAATGACCACCATGGTTGTATCTCCATTTGTGTCTATTTTGTGTCCATTTGGAGGTCATAGGAGTGTCCTTTGTGTTGTGGTTGTGTCCATGTGGGAAAACCCAAAATTTGGACACACTATGTGTTGTTGTTATGTATGAATGAATTATTACATGTTTAATCTCATATTTTTGTATTGGAGATGTATTCTATAGTGTCTCATGATATATATATATATTAGTGTAGAGAGTGAGTTCTTGATATATTATGTTATATACTTGTGTTTCTTTTGTCTCAAACAACCCAAATTCGTCATAATATTTATCCACGTTTTTAGTAGCTAGAGCAACTTAGAAATGCCATAACTTTTAGCTCATAACTCCAATTAACCTTCTGTTTTTTTAAAAGAAGCGTATAGAAGTTAGCTTTCCAAATATATATTTTAATAAGCTAAATTCGTTATAGAACTTTCTGTAGAATTATTTGAGTTTCAGCTGTACGAAAGATGAACGCGTTTCGGTGTTTTTGCAATTTCGGGAGCTTCCGGACACGAAAATGCGATCCATTTAAAGTTTCGGAAAGCTAACACGAAGAGCTACAACATAGTTTAATCCTAGAATTTAGTGAAGGCCCAATTGGTACAGTATTAATTTTAAGTAGAAGAGTGACTATACGATATATGCATTTTGTGTAACCTATGAGCCTATGTAGTATGGATATTAAATGAATATAGAGTATGTAATGCATGATATGTTAGATGAATGAAATAATATATATATGATTTTTTTTTTACATTAATGTATATATATGGTTGAATGCAAGCATGTAGGAATGCAATTAATATAATGCATATAAGCAATACATAAATGCATGAATGAAAGAATGATATACAATGTATGCATGAAAGTATATAATGAATGCTAGATATGAATGCAAGATATATATGTAATGATAGATATGAATGCATAATGTATAAATATTGTAATACAATATATAATGATAACATGTATGGTAATGTAGAGTATATGATGCAAGCATGAATGAATAGAGGAAATAAATGTATATAGGTAATATAGAATGTAATATATGAATGCAAGCATGCAAGATTATGTATTATATCCATATATAATGTATTTAACTTAAAGATAATATAATATATGAAAGGAATGAATAATAATATATAACATGATATGTAAGGTAATGCAAGGTATGAAACATATGATGTGTGCATGTTTGTATGTCTCTATGTTAATGTATAAAATGATAAGAATATACAATATATGCATATGTATAAAACATGTAGGTAATGCATAGATGCATGAATGAAATGAATGTTTGCAATATGTTAATATAAATACAAGTATCTAATATGCATGAATGTAAGTATAATATAATACAAGTATATATGTATGTACGTATCATGTAATGTAATATACATGATATATATGTATGCATGTATACAATATAAGTATGTATGTATGTATGTATGTATGTATGTATGTATGTATGTATGTATGTATGTATGTATGTATGTATGTATGTATGTATGTATGTATTTCTATAAACTGAGTTAACCTATAACCTTTTACACACATTCATTCATACATCATTTGACATCATGTATCCCATGTCACATACACCTACCTATTACTAAATTTTAGAACATTAACACCTATCCTTTCACACATGCCAAACACACACATACTCACTTACTCTTTTACCTCTCTTTCTCTCTATTTATACATATATGTATGTGCCTATATATATAGCTTTCCTATATATATCTATGTATATGAATATGTGAATGTGAATAATACATATACATTATATGACTAAGTTTGTGTGCCTTGTTAGCTTATGGTTTAGTTTTGTGCTTGGTTTAGTAAAGTGACTTAGGCTATGAGTTAATAGCTATCTTGGATACTTGATTTGTATATACTTAGTTTGTTTAGACCTAGAATAACTTGTTTGACCTAATTTAGACTTGTTAGACCTAGTTTGACCATAGTTGACCTAGGTTTAACTTTCAGGGTTGACCAAGTTGACCAAGAGTTGACTTTGGTCTAGATTGACCTAGAATCATGTAGAATGCATAGTAGAACTTCATATTGCCATTTTGGACTTGTTGTGACTTGTGCTATTCTGATTAGGAGCCAGACACCTCTCCTCGGACAGTATATTTACTTTGGACATTCAGACACCAGGCGAGTACATTCGCTGATCATTTTATATCCTGTATTAGGAGTATATTTCTTGCTTTAGATTACTTTACATGATGCTGACACGTTAGAAACATGGATTAGTACTATATGGATCTTGTTGTACGATGTTATCCCCTTAGCAGATACATCGGGTATTCGTGTTTGTGTACTTTATCGTGAGCATCGTGTACTCCTTGTATTCGTGACATTCGTGTACAAATCATGTGAAATCGTGCATATTCATATATTCACATGATCTCGTGTGCGACTATACTTCATGTGCAATAACATAACTTAGCTAGATCCTTGTGTATTGATTGGAACGGGGGAGTAGAAGTGGTTATGTAATCAATCCAGTAGATTACTCGTGTACAACCTCTGTAGATTACTCGTGTACAACATCGTGCCGTTTATATAACCATCTTGTGCTCTGAATCACTAGTCACTGATAGTTCTCTATATATTGTAGCTATTTACTTACAGTCTCTCTCTTTTATATCATGTTGTTCTTCAGTTTCCTGTATCTTACTCTCTAGCATGTTTATATTTTCTAGCCCGTTATGATTTGTTGAGATGTACTGTACTCGCTCCTGTCCTGACTGGACCTGTTAATAAATTTTACAGATAGTCTGGAGGTTGCCTGCTAGCCTAGAGGAGACACAGTAGAGGTTGCATAGATAGCTAGGGTTTTCTTATAGCTTATTTTCAGTTGTTTTGAGTTGTATTTACTTACGGATTACTGTATTTGAGATTTGAGATGTATTTCTGGGTTGGTGTATCTTAGACACTTAGACTTCTATCTGCTGTATCTCTTTTGGATTTCATGTTTTTATCTATCTTCCATTATGCTCTACCTTAGATGTGATTGAGTTTACATTCTGCTATGTCACCCCCATTCGGGGAGTATAAACTGCTTAGCCTTATACTGTTAGATGCATGAGACCTAGGACAGCGTTCTACCGCCGATACTGCGATGTAGGCTGGACGTACCCACGTCTCATGCCCTTACTCTAGGGTGCGGGTCGTGACACGTTTTTAGTGGTGGCCCATGCAGGTCAAGTTTGTATAGTGGTATTCGAACTAGAGTACCACTACAGCCTGCAGTAGGATTAGGATATATTTTTGAAGGTACTTAATCACAGTTAGGATCCCTTAAGAGATTCCTGGGACGACCCTTGAGAATCTTATTTTAACTTCGATTTGAAAAACTCTTCTTCCCTTGATTTGATTTATCTTTACTTTCTGTTGTTGAACTTGATTTTGATGATGATTGTGGAGTTTTGAATCTTGATGTTAGCTGTTGCATCCGAGTTTGTATTTATATGATTTGATGGATTATTGTTCAGTTTTGAATCTTGATGTTCGTTGATAAATTTGATTTTTGGGTATCCATTGTTGATTTAATTTAACTTTTGTCAAAATGAAATCATATGGGTTAGGTCATCTAAGTTATGGAATCTAGTCTTCTACAGTCACATTAGTCAGCATAGTGAGGACATATAGTCTGATTTTGGATATATTTCTCGGGTGTGGGAATTTAAGATTTTCGCAGCCAAGCTAGCGGCATCGCAAAAATTTTAAATACCATGATTCTAGAGGTATGTGCCTAAGTCGAGGACTCTATGATTATTGTAGCCTTGCTTACTAATATGACGAGAATTTAGAGTACCATGATTTTGGATAGACGCATATGATTATCAGATTGTACCTTAAATATTTTTGAACATGTTTTCTCTACTTTTGTTCAGTCTTTCAAAAAAAAAGAAGAAATTTTTGTTTTGTTTTGTTTCTCATTATTTAACTTAGTAGTAGCTTTGGTTGTTGTTATAAACCTCGTGTGACTTCTTACTATGAATTTCTTCTTAATATAATAAATCGATGATTTTGTTAGACCTTATCGTGGATTTGATAGTTTAGCTCTGGGTTTCAAAATGGTTCCTTCTTTTAAACAGATAAACAGAACAGATTTTATCGTTATTTCTTTCTTGCTGATATTATTGTATTAAATAATAATAATAAAACTGTCTTGATTACATCAATCACCTACTTTGTAACCTTGGTAGGAATCTAAATGTTGGTCTTGATGTAGAAATTGATTTTTATATTAGGACATGAGAATATATAGTGGACACAGACCCTTGCCTTATACGTATGCATGCTACATTTGATTTTCCACCTATCTAAATACATATTAATATGTTTTTGATGTTTAAATTCTCAAAACCCTAATATTTCTGATACAGTACAGTATTAGAGACTGGTTCTCTGCTTTTTCCAGTTTAAATTCGTAATTTAAATATAAATTTCATGTTATTAGTTATGTTTACATCACTGCACATGTATGTTACACATAGGGTTTCAATTCAATTGGTTGAGTTCTTTGTTTGAAATTGTCAAATCTAAGACTGTGTGCATATTAACCCTTAATACTGGATTTTAAATGTTAGTTCAATTTGTTGTTTTAAATGTAATATTTTGAGCTATGTACATTGTGGTATATAGGAATATAGATTTAGGTTTCATATTCTTACATGTTAGGTTGTGATAAACATTGGGTTGGTTGATGTTCGAATTTCTCCAAATCCTAAAACTGAATACATGTTAACATTTTCACATTGATTACAATGTTTAGTTCAATTTCAGATTTAATATGTAATATTGAACTGTATGCATAGCTAAATGTATGGATAGTATGTTAGGGTTTCTTCTCTATCATGTTAGGATGTATTAGAAGCATTGAGTTAGTTGTGATGTTTCAAACCCCTAAAATCTGAAACTGCATTATGTTAATATTACACTGGTTTAAATGTTAGCTTATTTTTAGATTTTGTATGTAAATGTTGAACTAAAACTGGGTTTAACCTTTCAATACTAAAGGTATAACCCTGTACAAGGACACACACACCCTAACTTAGTATACACTGCCATGTAAACCTAACCCTTCCTCTCTAAGTTATGTTCATATATCTATATAGATATATATAGAGTTTATGCATACATGTTATAATGTATATAGATACATAACTAAATCTCTACCTCTTTATATATACATATATACATGGTTATCCATGCATGTTATGAGCAAATGAGTTGTGTATTGTAGATTGTTTAACCAATATACCATGATTAGTGTAACTTGATAGTTATTATTTGTAACCCAAATTCTCCTATGCACTTTTATGTATATTTCACATACACACACGAAGTACATAACTTGTACATAATGCTAGCTTTCCCTCTCTAACACTCTCTCTCTATATATAATGTGATTGGATTTCAATGCTCGACATTTGTGCTTTTAAAATTTTGATTTTGATTTTTCTTAAATAGTACCCATTATAGATAATTGGTAGTTATCTTTATTTTATTTTGATAAGTACCAGTTTTTATATAGGGTGGTAGACTGCCTTACAGTTTTGATGATTTGTTATTTCTGTAACTTTTCTAGTTTAGCACCCTAGATTGCTTGTGTGTTTTGATACCCTATGACCGTTTTGGTTTAGCATGACTAGTATACCTAGATGAGACTTTCGCTACCACCGTATGCCATGACCCTGTATGTCGTCCTTTTAAATCATATGATTTGTTTAAGTTCTGGGACTTTGATTGTAGGGGTTTGACCTAGAAGGAGTATGAATATTTTAATTTCGAGGACAAAATTTTTCTAAGGCGGGTAGACTTGTAACACCAAGTTTTCTAAAATGTGAGGGTAATTTTGAAATTTTGTAATTTTAATCATTTATTGATTTGATATTTAAATCATGATATGATTTTTGGTAATTTTTAAATCATTTTAAAACTATTTAAAATAATGACTTGTGATTTTGATGTTTTGCTAGTGAAATCCTAGAGACTGTTTGACCTAGAGCCTAACCATGTGATTAGGATGTTTTAATGTCATTTCTGGCCTAAGGATATTTTGCATTTGACCTCTTGAATTATTTTGATATTTATTGCGTTGGTGATTGTTGATTTTGACCTTTGATAGGTGTAATTTTGTGATAGTTTTATGTCCGTATCGGACACGTATCAGTTTTTATTTACAAATGTTTGATGTACCTCAAAGAGATTTTTTTATTCCTGATTTTTTTTTGAAAAGTATTTGAATGAGATTGTTTTCTGCATGTGTTTCCTGTGATTGCTTTGTTTTAATTTCGAGGACGAAATTTTTTTAAGGTGGATAGATTTTTCACCCCCAGTTTTCAGAAACAAGGGTATTTTTGTCATTTTATATTTTTGAATATTTTTAAAATTTATTTTATGATTTATGATATTATTTTGGGGTTGAAATTTATTTTATTATTTATTATATTTTTTTGGGGTTATTTGAGTCGGGTTCGAATTTTAACTCAATCCGACTTGAAACGGGGACCCGGGGGGTAGTTTGACTCTAGTGGGACCCACACACTAGTTAGGCATGGCCCACATGATATTAATTTTATTTAGTAGTTAGACTAATTATTTATGGATAGGTTTAGTTTAATTAGAGACTTAAAACTAGACTAAATTGACCTCAACCTTTAACCCATTCCTATTTTAAATCAAATAGATTAGTGGAGGGCATTTTGGACATTCAAATAGGGGACACCTCACCCTTTTTGGACAGCCACCTATGGGGGGATAAGGAGTGGGTCACTCCTTCATTCATTTGTTTTCATCCACTTTCTCTCTCTTGTTCTTCCCCAAATTAATTTAGAGATGAACCTCCATTGATTTCATCTCCAAATCAACCCCTTCTTCCACCAAATCTTTTTCATTTCTCCTCTACTCCATGGTTAGAGGGTGCTAGCCAAGTTGGGAGGATTCGGAGCTCGTTCGTGTCCTTTTAGAATCTCTACGTGTCGGTGTCGTGTCAGAAGGATTTTCCTTTGAATCTCTCTCCCGGAAGGTATAATCTCTCCTCTAATCCATTCCTACATGCATATAGGAATATTTTGAACCCATAGGAATGACCCCATGGTTGTATCTCCATTTGTGTCTATTTCGTGTCCATTTGGAGGTCATAGGAGTGTCCTTTGTGTTGTGGTTGTGTCCATGTGGGAAAACCCAAAATTTGGACACACTATGTGTTGTTGTTATGTATGAATAAATTATTACATGTTTAATCTCATATTTTTGTATTGGAGATGTATTCTATAGTGTCTCATATATATATATTAGTGTAGAGAGTGAGTTCTTGATATATTATGTTATATACTTGTGTTTCTTTTGTCTCAAACAACCCAAATTCGTCATAATATTTATCCACGTTTTTAGTAGCTAGAGCAACTTAGAAATACCATAACTTTTAGCTCATAATTCCAATTAACCTCCCGTTTTTTTTAGAAGAAGCGTATCGAAGTTAGCTTTCCAAATATATATTTTAATAATCTAAATTCATTATAGAACTTTCTGTAGAATTATTTGAGTGTCAGCTGTATGAAAGATGAACGCGTTTCGGTGTTTTCACGATTTCGGGAGCTTCCGGACACGAAAATGCGATCCGTTTAAAGTTTCGGAAAGCTAACACGAAGAGCTACAACATAATTTAATCCTAGAATTTAGTGAAGGCCCAATTGGTACAGTATTGATTTTAAGTAGAAGAGTGACTATACGATATATGCATTTTGTGTAACCTATGAGCCTATGTAGTATGGATATTAAATGAATATAGAGTATGTAATGCATGATATGTTAGATGAATGAAATAATATATATATGATATATATTCATTTTACATTAATGTATATATATGGTTGAATGCAAGCATGTAGAAATGCAATTAATATAATGCATAAATGCATGAATGAAAGAATGATATACAATGTATGCATGAAAGTATATAATGAATGCTAGATATGAATGCAAGATATATATGTAATGATAGATATGAATGTATAATGTATAAATATTGTAATACAATATATAATGATAACATGTATGGTAATGTAGAGTATATGATGCAAGCATGAATGAATAGAGGAAATAAATGTATATAGGTAATATAGAATGTAATATATGAATGCAAGCATGCAAGATTATGTATTGTATCCATATATGATGTATTTAACTTAAAGATAATGTAATATATGAAAGGAATGAATGATAATATATAACATGATATGTAAGGTAATACAAGGTATGAAACATATGATGTGTGCATGTTTGTATGTCTCTATGTTAATGTATAAAATGATAAGAATATACAATGTATACATATGTATGAAATATGTAGGTAATGCATAGATGCATGAATAAAATGAATATTTGCAACATGTTAATATAAATACAAGTATCTAATATGCATGAATGTAAGTATAATATAATACAAGTATACATGTATGTACGTATCATGTAATGTAATATACATGATATGTATGTATGCATGTACAATGTAAGTATGTATGTATGTATGTATGTATGTATGTATTTCTATAAACTGAGTTAACCTATAACCTTTTACACACATTCATTCATACATCCTTTGACATCATGTATCCCATGTCACATACACCTACCTATTACTAAATTTTAGAACATTAACACATATCCTTTCACACATGCCAAACACACACATACTCACTTACTCTTTTACCTCTCTTTCTCTTTATTTATACATATATGTATGTGCCTATATATATAGCTTTCCTATATATATCTATGTATATGAATATGTGAATGTGAATAATACATATACATTATATGACTAAGTTTGTGTGCCTTGTTAGCTTATGGTTTAGTTTTGTGCTTGGTTTAGTAAGTGACTTAGGCTATGAGTTAATAGCTATCTTGGATACTTGATTTGTATATACTTAGTTTGTTTAGACCTAGAATAACTTGTTTGACCTAATTTAGACTTGTTAGACCTAGTTTGACCATAGTTGACCTAGGTTTGACTTTCAGGGTTGACCAAGTTGACCAAGAGTTGACTTTGGTCTAGATTGACCTAGAATCATGTAGAATGCATAGTAGAACTTCATATTGCCATTTTGGACTTGTTGTAACTTGTGATGTTCTGATTAGGAGCCAGACACCTCTCCTCGGACAGTATATTTACTTTGGACATTCAGACACCAGGCGAGTACATTCTCTGATCATTTCATATCCTGCATTTGGAGTATATTTCCTGCTTTAGATTACTTTACATGATGCTGACACGTTGGAAACACGGATTAGTACTATATGGATCTTGTTGTGCGATGTTATCTCCTTAGCGGATACATCGGGTATTCGTGTTCATGTACTTTATCGTGAGCATCGTGTACTCCTTGTATTCGTGACATTCGTGTACAAATCGTATGAAATCGTGTATATTCATGTATTCACATGATCTCGTGTATGATTATACTTCATGTGCAATAACATAACTTAGTTAGATCCTTGTGTATTGATTGGGACGGGAGAGTAGAAGTGGTTATGTAATCAATCCAGTAGATTACTCGTGTACAACCTCTGTAGATTATTCGTGTACAACATCGTACCGTTTACATAACCATCTTGTGCTCTAAATCACTAGTCACTAATAGTTCTCTATATATTGTAGCTATTTACTTATAGTCTCTCTCTTTTACATCATGTTGTTCTTCAGTTTCCTGTATCTTACTCTCTAGCATGTTTATATTTCCTAGCCTGTTATGATTTGTTGAGATGTACTGTACTCGCTCCTGTCCTGACTGGACCTGTTGATAAATTTTACAGATAGTCTGGAGGTTGCCTGCTAGCCTAGAGGAGACACAGTAGAGGTTGCATAGATAGCTAGGGTTTTCTTATATCTTATTTTCAGTTGTTTTGAGTTGTATTTACTTACGGATTACTGTATTTGAGATTTGAGATGTATTTCTGGGTTGGTGTATCTTAGACACTTAGACTTCTATCTGCTGTATCTCTTTTGGATTTTATGTTTTTATCTATCTTCCATTATGCTCTACCTTAGATGTGATTGAGTTTACATTCTGCTATGTCACCCCCATTTGGGGAGTATAAACTGCTTAGCCTTATATTGTTAGATGCATGAGACCTAGGACATCGTTCTACCGTCGACACAGTGGCGTAGGCTGGACGTACCTACGTCTCATGCCCTTACTCTAGGGTACGGGTCGTGACAGAAGGTATCGTAGAATCTACTTGACCGCACTCCAATGTACCCTTCCAGAATTTTAAAGATACCTGCTAACTGTGCCAACTGCATGAGCGATATCTGGCCTCGTACACACCATAGCATACATAAGGCTCCCCACAGCTGAAGCATATGGAACCCGCTCCATATCTTCTTTTTCGTCTTCGGTAGATGGATACTGCTCCTCAGTGAACTTAAAGTGGACCGCAAGGGGGCAGCTCACTTTCTTCGACCCATCCATACCGAAATGCTGAAGTACCCGATGAATGTACTTCTTTTGGGACAAGTGTAGCAACTTGGACTCTCTCTCTCGAATGATCTTCATCCCAAGAATAGTCTTTGCTACACCCAAATCCTTCATAGAGAAGGCAACTCCCAGTTGGCACTTCAACTCCGCTATCCTAGTGGCATTCCGACCTACTAATAGCATGTCATCTACATAGAGCAATAAAACAATGAAATCATCATCGGCAAAATACCTCACAAATACACAGTGATCCGACGTCGTCCGTACATTGCCATGCTCCCCCATAAACGACTTGAACTTCCTGTACCACTGCCTCGGATCCTGCTTCAGACCATACAAGCTCTTTCTCAACCGACAGACCAAATGTGACTTGTCCTTCTCACAGAATCTCTCTGGCTGCTCCATGTATAACTCCTCCTCAAGGTCACCGTGGAGGAATGTCGTCTTCACGTCCATCTGCTCGACCTCCTAGTCGAGACTGGCTGCCAATGCTAGCAAAACCCGAATAGACGAATGCTTGACGACAGACGAAATGATCTTATCATAATCTACGTCTTTCCGCTAATCGTAGCCTTTAACTACCAGCCTCGCTTTGTATCGAGGGCGAGTAGCATCATCCGTCTGCTTCACTCTAAACACCCATCGATTCTTCAAAGCCTTCTTGCCCTTTGGCAACCGCACCAGCTTATAAGTGGAATTGGCATGTAAGGAACTCATCTCCTCCTACATAGCCTCCATCCACTCCTGCCTGTGTTCGTTTTCCTTAGCCTCTGTAAAACCTTCGGGCTCTCCCCCGTTAGTCAATAGCACATACTCACCCGGTGAGTATCTCGTAGATGGTCGATGCTCTCTGTCGCTCCTTCTCAGTGGAGCCACTAGTGCTGGCTGTATACCAACAGCCTCCTCCCCTTCAGAAACCGCCTTCCCGACATGCTCATCCTCCTGAGGGACACCATGGCCACCATCAGCAGGCTGACGATCAAGGTTAGGAGCAATTCCATGTACTGGCTCACCCATAATTGGATCCTCTGCGATGTCCTCTGGAAACTGGTCGAAGCAAAATGACTCTAACTTAGGCAATTTCTCAGCCTCAGAAGGCGTCTCAAAATCCTGAGTGTTGGTCATGGTCTGATCCTCGACGAATACCATGTCCCTGCTTCTGTAGAGCTTTCTTCCCACCGGGTCGTAGAGTCTATAGCCAAATTCATCCCGACCGTAGCCGACAAAGATGCATCGCCTCATCTTCGGCTCAAGTTTGGTCCTCTCGTCCTTCGGTACATGCACGAAGGCCTTACAGTCAAACACTCGCAGGTGATTGTATGACGGCTCTTTGTCGTACCATACTTTGTCAAGCACATCACCCTGAAAAGGAGCACTAGGAGATAAATTAATAACATAAGCAGCTGTGAGAAGAGCCTCACCCCAATAACTGCCTGGCAAGTTTACTTCTGACAGCAAACACTACACCTTCTACATCAGTATCCTGTTCATGCGCTCCGCTACACCATTGAGCTTAGGTGTCTTGGGTGGAGTCTTCTGGTGTCGTATCCCTTGCTCTCTGCAATAAGCATCAAAGGGACCAATGTATTTGCCGCCGTTGTCGGACCGAACACACAATAACTTCTTGCCCGTTTCTCTTTTAACAGAGGCCTAAAACTCTTTGAAAGTAGGCAGCACCTGATCCTTGGTCTTTAAGGCATAGACCCAAACCTTCTTGGAACAGTCATTAATAAAAGTTACAAAGTAAGATGCACCACCGATAGATTTTACCTTCATAGGACCGCAGACATCCGAGTGAATCAACTCGAACAACGCCGGCTTCCTTGAACTTGGGTGACTTTGGAAAGGTACCCTATTTTGCTTCCCAGCTAAGCAGTCCATGCACTTCTCCAACTTTGTAGACTTGAGCACTAGAATCACCTTCCTGTTCACCAAGTAGCTCATCCCCTTCTCGCTGATATGGCCGAGCCGCCTGTAGACGCATCACTGACGACGTTCACCGCCTGTGCTCCCTGTGCGCTCCCCTCCATATAGTATAGACCGGACTTCTTGCTTCCTCTGGCAATCACCATCGAACCTCTGGAAAGCATCCACTGACTATTCCCGAAGAGACTGAAGAATCCCTCGTCATCCAACCTTCCAACCGACACCAGGTTGAAACGAATATCAGGGACATGACAAACATCTATGAGAACAAGAACTTCACCTGTCTTCGTTCTCAAATGCACATCTCCAACGGCAACCGCCTTCGACACATCTCCATTGCCTATCTTCAACACTCCACAGTCGCCTGTAGTATAAGTGGCAAATAGTGCCCTGTTGTTAGATACATGCACTGAAGCCCCTGAGTCCACCAGCCAAGAATTGTCACCGCAGGCGAGGTTTGTGATAACCTCATCACCTACGATGATTACATCACCTCCATGTATCGAGGCCGCCGCTGTAGTGTTCTCATCTTGCTTTCCCTTGTCGCCCTTCTTCTCTTTCTTCCAAGCGAAACAGTTCCGCTTGATGTGGCCCTTCTTGCCATAGTGGTAACACTCCGAGTCCTCGTACCGACCCTTGGACTTCCTCCTGCTCTTGTCTCTGCCACCACCTGGACCCCTGCTTTTACCATTTCTGCGGCTCTCTGAAACCAATACCTCTGTGTGGTGGGATGTAGATGAAGTGCCCTGAGAACGTCTCCGTATCTCCTCATTCAGCACCCCGCACTTGGAAAACTCCAGACTGACCACGCCTTCTGGAGCAGAAGCGATCATAGATACTCGTACGGTCTCCCACAAGTCTGGCAATATACATAGCAACCAAAGTCCCTGAACCTCATTGTCGAACTTGACTCCCATCGAGGATAGCTAGTCCACCACACCCTGGAACTCACTTAAGTGATCCGTAATGGATGTACCATCTTTGTACCGTAGACCCATCATCATCCGGATCAGGAACAGTTTGTTTACCCTGAACTTTTTTACGTACAAAGATTCCAGCTTCTCCTATAACGTCTTCGCATGCTCAATATTGGCAACATGGTTGTACACGTTTTCGTCAACGAACTGCCGCATGTACCCACACACATGTATATGCTCGAAGTTCCAGTCCTCATCGGATTTGTCACTGGGCTTCTCGGCTGCAAATACTGGAAGATGCAGCTTCTTGACGAACAACAAATCCTTCATCTTGCTCCGCCAATAATGGTAGTTGGTACCGTTTAGGTTTACCATGCGCACCGACTTTGCGTCCATCTCTGCTTCCTGATTTGACTGTCAACTCCTGACACTTCTTTGAACCCAAAGCTCTGATACCACTCTGTTGGGAACGAAGCGCGAAAACCGTTCCCCCAAAACAGAAAGTCCTGCGAGAGAACCGAGCAAAAGTACACAAACCAAAAACGCCAAACACAATCGCAGATACAAAGATTTTTGACGTGAAAAATCCTTGTGGAAAAAATCACGGGACGATCGGAGTCCAACCTTGAAGAACCTCCACTAATGGAATAAAGAGAATACACCCTCTACAAGCTCCTCCCGATCCAACACGGATCACCACAACTCACTTGAAAGAAAAAAAATTTGATTGCGGACCCCGAAGAACAAGAGATGCCAAAAAAATATTCGAAGCAATCTCTTCTTCACAATAGTCCTTGATCCTCTCTCTCTCAAAGATTGTAAAGCACTCTTGTTTTGAGATGAGTTTACAGCTAGCATGCATCACCCTTTTATAAGCCCTTGGTAATCCATACATGGAAGGCCAATATATATATAAAGTTCCAATATGCATCAATCATATATTTAATGGAAATCTAATCATAATTGGCTTGCCATAATTGGAAACTCAATAATATGGAAAGCTACTATATGAAGGGTCTAATCATAAATATATGATCAAATTAAATATGGAAATCCAATCATATATTTCATTACCATATATGTTCCAAAATAGGATCCATGCACTCCCCGAGCTTCTCCGACACACGGATGGCGCTCGTCGCTCTCCGGGATATTCTCCACATATGTTGGGAACCCCACCCACTCCAACAGAAATAGGTGAAACCACTTATGTAACATATGTAGGACACCTATAACTTTGTAAGGTCCATAGTTTTGGATTGGGTAAGCAACATGCTAAAAGTCTATAACAAAAAGTACCTATATTTAGGTAAGTAGTTATACAACGAGGGAAGAGTAGGTACATTTAATTTTTTTTTTACATATTTTCATAAACAACAGTACAACACCTAATTTTTTTAATTAACTTTTGTTTAGATAACCAAAACTTGAAGACAAAGGCTCCATTTTTGTTGTATAAATCATCATGTTTATGTACAATACTGAACTAATATAAAGTAATTAAGATCATTCTCCATAGAAAAAGTAGCAAATTCCCAACTAATCTACTAAATAATTGTTCATGTCCACTACCAAAATAAGTCATATCAGCGACGTATTTAGCGACTCCAAAGAAAAACGTCGCTATTTTTTGGGGTTTTAGCGACGTTTATACAAGACGTCGCTGTTTGTCGCTGACAGCGACGAATAGCGACGTCTAGCGGCTGCAATTTGTTAAATAAAAATAGGCGTCGCAAGTTCGTTGGTACACGTCGCTGATGTAGCGACGTGTAGCGACGCAATTTAAGTAGCGTCGCCATTTCATAAATATCAGCGACGTTTAGCGACGTTCTAGAAGAATGTCGCTAATAGTTTCATATACAAGGGTTTCGCTTTTCAATCTTTCACAAAATTTCCCCCCAAATATTTCGTGCCCTCCTTCTCCGCGACGCCCCTCCGGCGATTTCCCTCCTCCGGCCTCCTCCTCCGTGGCGCTCCTCCGGCGATCTTCCTCCTCTTTCTCCTCCTCCTCCTCCTCCTTCCTCAGGTAGCTCCTCCTCAGGTAACTCTCCCCCCCCCGCTTCCCAGTTTCTCCTCGTCTTCTAGCTCTCTCTCGCTTCTAGTTCGTGTCCACGAGAGCGTGGACTCGCTGCCGGGGACACGAGACTCACAGTGGACTCGCTTCTAGTTCGTATGACACTTATTTTGTTGGTTTGGACACATCGTGTCCCACTGTGTGGATACGAGACTCACAGTGGACTCGCTTCTAGTTCGTGTGACACCTATTTTTTTGGTTTGGACACGTCGTGTTCCACTGTGTGGACACGAGACTCACAGTGGACTCGTTTCTAGTTCGTGTGACACCTATTTTGTTGGTTTGGACACGTCGTGTCCCACTGTGTGGACACGAGACTCACAGTGGACTCGTTTCTAGTTTGTGTGACACCTATTTTGTTGGTTTGGACACGTCGTGTCCTACTATGTGGACACGAGACTCATAGTGGACTCGCTTCTAGTTCGTGTGACACCTATTTTGTTGGTTTGGACACGTCGTATCCCACTGTGTGGATACGAGACTCACAGTGTGACACCTATATACTGATACTGGGAGTTTTTTGGGCATATCAACTTTCAATTTGATGTTTTGCTTGGATTCGAATTCTAATTTAGGGTTCGAGCCCTATTTACTGATACTGGGAGTTTTTTTGGGCTTTTTCAGGGTTTTGAAATGATGAATAAATTGACTAATAATTATTATCGAGCTCTATAAAATTTCAGCTATGTCGCGAAGGATGGATACTAATCCCGTGAATGAGTTTTCTCCTAAGTATTCTCGACAGTTGAGTATGATTTAGCTCACTGACATTACTGAAATATGGAATGATTAGTGTAGGATATGTTGGTCAGGTTTTGGCAGAGTCAGCTATGTCACGAAGGATGGATACTAATCCTAAATACCATATTTTAAATCCTACAACGCTGCTTAGTTGAAAGTCTTATAATTAGACTTTCTGTTCAGTACCCTTTGACTGCTTAGTTGAAAGTCTTAATTAGTAGTAGATAATCTATGGTACGACATCATGATCAGGACATAGTCCCTGCAGCCATTCGACTGGCGAGGCATAAACTATGTAGCCGTAGATAAAGTTGACTGTCCTCCGACCCCCATCCCTCGGCAATGATGATACGACAACCTATCACTACATCTTTTAGTAGTAGATAATGTCTTAGTATTACATTATGTGGGTTCATCTTGATTCTGTTACATCCTTCAGATACTAGATTCGATAAGAACATATAATACACAATATGTACAGAACATAGATGATTCAAACTAATGTATGCTAGAATGCATTTTGGGTTGTGTTCTGAGCCATTCGTCCCCACACTTGGCAATTATGCAGAACCGTTTGTGGATATACAATCGTCATCCTGATGAATTATTATCTGTGTCAATCTTTGCAGAATTATCTTAAAATGGATATGAATTACTATCTGTGGAACCGTTTGTGGATGTACAATCATCATCCTGATGACATGTGCGGTGTGCAGGATGAATTTATACAGGGTGTGCAACAGTTCCTGCAGTTTGCCAAGGCGTTCCCTCAGTACATGGACCGTACAAAAATTAAGTGTCCATGTATGAGATGTCGCAACTTGAAATATCATTCGGAAGTGGATGTGACATATCATTTGTATTCGAGGGGTTTCATGCCAAATTATTATCAGTGGACCGCACACGGAGAACTTGTGTCTTTAGCCTCCGAGCCGGAGCCTTATGTGGAGCCTTATGTAGATGTCCACGAGCATGCTGATTACGACCAAGGGTGGACGAACATGGTTTTCGATGCTGCGGGGCCTAGTTTCGATCCGAACAATCAATATGCAGCTGAGGAGGCACCGAATGCCAATGCTGCAAAGTTCATGGAGTTGCTGGAGAATACAAGGACTCCTTTATATCCTGGTTGTGATGACCATTCACCGTTGGAGGTGGTTACAAGATTGTTGAGCATGAAATCAGATTTTAACATGTCTCAAGAATGCTACAACCGAATCCTGGAGTTAATTATAGATATATTGCCGGAGGGTGGCAAGTTACCTAAAGACTTCTACCGATCCAAGAGAATGGTGAGATCGCTCTGGATGGGGTATGAAAAAATTGATGCATGTCGCAACGGATGCATATTGTACTATAAGGACGACAAGGATGAAGACGCCTGCAGATTTTGTGGTGCCGATCGCTTCATAGCAACTAGTACAACAAGGACTTCTGGTGCACGCAAGCCAACAGATTCGATGCATTATTTGCCTTTGACGCCGCGGTTGCAGAGGTTGTTTATGGCAAAGGAGACAGCTGATAATATGAGTTAGCACAAGCGGGAACAAATAGATGGAGTACTGGATCATCCATCCAACGGGGAAGCATGGAAGCACTTTGATCGAGTGTATCCCAATTTTGCTTCGGAGCCGCGTAATGTCAGATTGGGGCTTTCCTCCGACGGTTTTACCCCATTTGGGCTTTCGGGCTCACAATATTCTTGTTGGCCAGTGATTGTTACTCCGTACTACTTGCCGCCTTGGATGTGTATGAAGACTCCTTACATGTTCCTAACTGTTATTATTCCAGGTCCGAAGAACCCGAAGAGGAACATCGATGTGTACTTACAGCCCTTGGTAGACGAGCTGAATCAGTTGTGGGAAGTAGGTGCAACCACATATGATATTTTCAGAAAGTAGAACTTTCAGATGAGGGCCGCACTAATGTGGACCATCAATGATTTCCCGGCCTATGGAATGTTATCGGGTTGGAGCACCCATGGTCGTCTCGCATGTCCGTATTGCATGGATCGTACTAAGGCTTTCCGTTTGAAACACGAAGGAAAACCGTGCTTCTTTGATTGTCATCAACAGTTCCTGCCAAAGGATCATCCGTACCGGAGGAACATGAATGCTTTTAATGCTGGCGTGGTAGAGAAGTCTAGTCCACCGCCACGGTGGTCTGGGGACACGATATGGGAAGAAGTTAAAGAATTGTCAAGTGCTATTGAAGAGCCTACAGTGGGGTACAAGTGTGATGGATTTGGCCGCGCTCACAACTGGACGAAGAGGAGTATATTCTGGGACCTACCATATTGGAGTGACCATCTGCTCAGACATAACCTGGATGTCATGCATATCGAGAAGAATGTATTTGACAATATAATAAATACTGTGATGGACGTAAAGGGGAAGACGAAAGACAATCCCAAGGCCAGGTTGGACTTAGAAAAAATATGCAGACGTCCAGAGTTGCATTTGATAAAGGAAGGCAGTGGGAAGTATAAGCAGCCCAGGGCCATTTTCTCACTGGACAAGGAGGACAAAGGTAAACTTTGTAGGTGGATCCAGGGCCTAAAATTTCCAGACGGGTACGTATTGAATTTGAGAAGATGTGTTGACCCGAAGGAGAACAAACTACAGGGTATGAAGAGCCACGACTGTCACGTTTTTATGGAGAGGTTAATCCCGATTGCATTTCGGGAATTCTTACCTCATGTCGTTTGGGATCCACTGACAGAGCTTAGCATATTCTTCAGAGATCTTTGTTCTACTAAGTTGCTCATCGATCGGCTTGAAAAGTAGGAGAAGGACATTGCAGTAACATTGTGTAAGCTTGAGAGGGTGTTCCCTCCTGGATTCTTCGACTCTATGGAGCATTTGCCAATTCATCTTTCATATGAGGCACGTGTTGGTGGGCCCATCGGTTATCGGTGGATGTACCCGTTCGAGCGCCATCTAAACCACCTGAAGAGGAACGTGAAAAATAAGGCACGGGTCGAGGGTTCTATTTGTGAAGCCTATGTCCTTGAGGAGATTACAAACTTCTGTTCAATGTATTTCAAGCCTCATATTGCTACAAAAAGAATAAGAGCTCCGAGGAACGACGATGGAGATATAGAATATAATGATGCATTATTGAAAGTCTTCAATGCTCTTGGAAAGCCTTCAGGAAAACTGAAAAAGAGATATTTGAATGATGAGGAACTAAAGGCGGCCCAATTATATATATTACTCAACTGCGAGGAGGATGAAGTAGAAAAGCTAGAGTGGTAAGTGAAAATCTTTAACATTTAAGTCATCTATTTGTTGATTCCGTTATTATAATTTAACGAGTATATCCCGATATTTATTGGTTTTCAGCAAATTTAATGATGAGGTGAGGTCAAGTAGACCATACATTGCAGATGAAGAAGTAGAAGAAGAAATGAGACTTCATTTCCCGTCTTGGTTGACTGCATATGTACGTAAGAAGCTAGTTAGGATCTTCCTCCATTCACAACTGCACAAGAAATAACTTAACATTAAACTTAATTTTGTATCTTTTCGTGTTTAGGTCGATCGTCCGGACGTCATTCTTGAGAATGAATCTATTAGAACTCTTGCCAAGGAACCAATTTATGCCGTCAAAGTATGGCCAAGTTATTGCGTGAATGGGTTTAAGTTCAAGTCAATAAATGCTGTCATCAGAGATAGCTTCCTGGATCTTGATTCCACAAAAAATAGTTGCTTGTGTATCAAATCTACAAACTACAAAGATGTCACTCCAGGCAATGATTTCTATGGCGTCTTACGTGAGATCGTAGAATTGACGTACAACTATGGCATAGAGCCTGCCAAGATCGTGTTGTTCAGAGTTGATTGGTTCGATCCCATACAAGATCAATGATGGAAAATTGACAAACATGGTCTTGTAGATATTAACTACCGTCGTCGATACCAAGGATACGAACCATTTATCCTAGCAAGTCAAGCTCAACTCGTATATTTTACAACATATCCTAGACGGGGAACAATGAGGTACGACTGGTGGGCAGTATGCAAGACTAAAGCCAGAAATACCTACGACGTCGACGAAGTGGCTTATCAGGAGGACGAGCTGCCTCTTGTACCTAATACAGTTGATGTCGACTCAGCAGAAGTTCCCCATTCAATATCTACTTGTGTAGAAGAGGTACAAGTATCCGAAGGGGATGACGAAGGAGATTCTAGTGACGATGAGGAGGAAGAGGAAGAGGATGAGGAGGAGGAGGCAAACGAAGAAGATGAATTTTCAGAGGATGATTGAGAGACTGTGATTTTGATGTATTCATACTTCTGTAATCTTAAATTATGAACTATGATCACTTTTGAAAACTTAAATTATGAATTCCAATGTATGTAGATATTTCTTAACTGTCATTGTATTTATTTATATTTTCAATCATAAACTGTGATTTTGATGTATTCATATTTCTGTAGTCTTAAATTATGAACTCTAATATTATTATAAGCATGGCAGGACGATGCGGAGGTACCTCAGGACGACGCGGAGATAGGCCAGCACGATCCGTGTCCTTAGGTGGGCAGAGAGCTCCGTTACAGGTGGATGGCTCTGGACCATCCTCTGACCCGAGCACTCCATTGTACCATACGGTCTCAGGTCCGGGTGGCAGTCCACCTGCGACGAGCAGTTCCAGGCTTGCTGAACATACTACTTCCCCTAGCCTTCCTAGCGCTGACAGCAGCATGGCGGGTGGGGAGCAGGTGGAGGAGGTAGTCCCTACTCCCGCCCGTCCCGCCCAGGCGGATCCATACCAGATCGACCCTGCATGCGCACCTCAGGGCGAGACGAGGATGGAGATTTGGGCCGACGGTCCTACGAAGTAAGTTAAATCAATATTTTATGTATGTCTGTATATCTATATATATTCATTAATACGTCGGTTATCGTTGTATACAGATATCGTCCCTCGTCGATACAGAGAGCGTTGGGCACCTTTCTAAGGTCCAACTATGGGGGTCCGTGGATCAACTACTCAGATGCCTCGAAAGAGAGGAAGGCATTCTGGTTTGCCCACTTCAAGGTAACTAAAGATAGTTAATTTAGTATGATTAATATAATTTTAAGTATTTTTTAGAACTAATTATTTTAATTTGTAATTCTTGTAGAGGACTTATTTTTATCCACCACACCGTGCCGAGCAGATTGAGAGGCAGTTTCCTGCCGTCGTCGCCAAGTTGATCCGTGATGCTATTGACGATCAGAAAAAACGTCACCGCTCCGGAAAGCCGATTGCTGGTTGGATCACACCTGACCAGTGGACCACGATGAGGGCTCGATTTGAGGAGCCTGAGTACAAAGAGCGGTCGGAGAAGGCGAAGGCGGCTAGGACGATGGCCAGAAAGTGGTGTGGTGGATCGATTCCTATGACGGAGCATTTCCGTCGTCTGGTATGTAATTTATTGTCAAATATAAGAATTTATTGATAGTAGGAGTATATAATTTTCTATTTTACTAAAGAATAAAATATAACAAACACGCAGGTGAAGCGGGGTGAGGACGCAAACATGGTGACCTTCTTCCTGGCCACCCATCGGAAGGACGGAAAGCTCATCGACGACCGGGCTACTCAGAGCTATGTAAGTACTAATTTAGATTTCGTTAATTTTTAACACAACTTGAAGAATATACAGATAACCATATACTTAATATTTAATTAAATATTTTAGACGTTTATTAGGCTAATTTAGGTAAGTACTGTTGTATAGAGATGCACAATGATTTCTAGGAAGAGTATGTTAGGCTACGTAATGAGCGTGCGAGTGCTAGTACACAGGCAGAGGGAGGGGTTGGTACATCGCAACCCTCTCCGCCTCAGTCGGAGGACGAGCACTGGAAGACCGCTGTTGGTGGTCTTCAGAGGGGTACGTACTACGGTACGGGGGTCCTACGGCGCATTTATTGCGACACAGGCATCCAGGGCTCCCTCTTCTAGTGCGCATTCACAGCTGTCACAGGCCGAGTCGTCCCGAGTCGTGGAGACCATTGTCCGCCAGATTGCTGAGCTACGCGACGATATGCTGAGGAGGATTGCTGAGCAGCAAGGGCCTCAGGCGCAAGAGGACGCTGCGTCGGTCACCGCACGCTTTGACGAGCTCGAGCGCACCGTACAGCAAGTACAGGGGACATATGAGTCCATTCACGACACCGTTACCAGGATAGCGACTTGCATGGAGCAATACAGCACCAGACTTCGAGCCCTAGAGGAGACACGGACGCACCCATCTTCAGCGGTTATACTGTCTTCTTCTCCAGCGGTTGCATTGCCTCCTCCTTCATCGTCGTCGGTGGTTCTTACACCGGAGCAGTATGCTTACCTTCTTTCCAGGAGCGGTGATAGGAGCGGTGATGCTCCTCCTGATCAGTCGTAGTCGGCATATACATTGTTGTGTGATGGCCCATTGTTGGGTCTTTTATGTGGTTTTACATACTTTATTCTTATGTGGACACATTATGTTTGACATTGTTACAAATTTTCATAAATCTGTGTTGAGTGGGGTATCGGTGCGGAGTAGGAGTGTATCCTGGAACTGTACAACAGTTTTGTGCACGGGTAAACATCTGTGATGGTAAGGTATAGTAGAAATTAAATGTCAATATAGTTACTAATGGACAAGTGGTAGTTAAACTCATGTGTGTGGTAAATAGATAGTTATAATGTAATGGTAAAACATACATGAGATATATATACCTATATACATGTATCCATGTGCGATACTAGGATATCATCAGTTGCATGAAGCAGTAAGCATTGGATAGCAGTCTAGTACCAAACCATATGTGTAGGAAACCTATGTACCTAATATGTCTAGATAGCAATCAAAAAATCTGAGAGCAATAGGTAAAGCGGATCAATGAGAATGAAAACAAGAAAACTGGGTACCCATGTGTGTAACTGATTTTTGGAGGGACAAGAAGGACCTGTATATAGGGAATATGTGACTGATCAGTCTATTCTCTGCAAGCAATGCAGAGTAGTTTCCTATATGCATGTGACCTTGGTTAGGAACCATGCAGTGCAACAAATGTAGAGCAGCAATTACGAGTAACAGGGGTAGTAGCATCGTGTGTTATAAAGAATTGTGTATATGTGTATCTATGATAGGGCAATCTAAAGTGTATCGGTAACTTACCTAGTTGCATATAGGCATCGGTAAGTGTCAGATGAACAAAGTGTGCGGGTGTGCGAGGGAATTAGCTGGGGGTGTACACAGGTGTGCGTATCAAATAGTAGGTGGGGTTAAAATTCTAGTATGTACGTGTTATAATGAGCACATCAATTGCAAACTCTAGATTCCTATGTGTATGTAAGCAGGGTTTGCAGATGTGTGTTTAGGGAGTGAGCAATACTAACCGATACCGAAAAACTGACCGAATACCGATTAAAAAATATCAGAAAAACGAACCGAAAAATATGTACCGATACCGAGTTGCCGAACCAACTAAAATATGGTATAATGGTAGTGGTAGCGGTTTAAGTGTATACCATACCGACAATACCGAACCGATTCAAAATATATATATATATAATATATTATTTTATATATGTATAATATATATATATATATTATATATAAAAATATATATATATATATAAATATATATATATATATATATATATATTTTATATATATATATTTATTTATATATCTTATTATATATATATATATATATAGATATTTATTTATATTATATATTCAGAAATGAAAAAAATGTACCGATA
>JANAVB010004800.1:14877804-15060304 GCA_029216955.1 Iris pallida
ATAGCAGCCAACCCCATGGCAGTGACCCAGGCCCGGCCCACAATCCCAGGCCCGAGCCAAAGCTCAGCCCAAAACACCCGAGCCCAGCTATGGCACACAACTCAAAACCCAAACAACCCGAGAGCCCCGACCCCCCCAGCTGTACGAATATACATGATGTGTATATATAAGGAGAGATCCTCGTAGGAAGCCTTAACCCCTATGCGCCCCGACCTGGCGCGCCCCACGCCGCCGACCACGACCGCCGAGCGACCGCCGGAGCGCCGGCCAGGGCCGCCGCGATCCCCGCACCGCGCGCCGTGAAATTGAAACCGAAGCAACAACAGCATGCAGTGAGAGCCCCGACTTCGTGAGTAGATTTCTCCCTCGATTCTCAATCGTTTTCAGATTTATAAATTGTTATGGAAACCGTACATGACCCTCTTCGAACCACCCAATAGTTCCTCGAGGCAACGACCCATCAGTCGACATTCAACTCAAAAAACCCAAAAAAATCTGTCCAAAAATAGAGCACTAGTGCAGTCCAAACCTCCCTGTTTGTAGATCGATTCTGATCGATCTAATGCCATTTTAGAAAATCTATTTGAAGACACTTTTTGACAACATGTAGGGCTTCGAATCCCTTCTTACGGAATTTGAATTCATCGAATACTCGCCGAGAAATTGAATCCTGAAGTTTGACAAAAACCTGTTTTGAAAACTAGAAAATTGTTCCACACGACGTGCGTCACGCTAATCCGGATGACGTGGTCGCGAACCGAAAGCATCGAAAGCTGTGTAACGGTGTCGTGGTCGTGTGGGCTTTGACGGAATTCAAATTGGTCGCGTGTGCGCGACGAATTTGATGCGTATCCGTCGAAATTCACCGTATCGTGCACGTTGCAAATTCTCCAACTACTTTGTGCACGCTCGTCAGATCGAGACGAAACTTGTGCCAACAGAACCGTATCGTTTTTCTGGTCTTGCATGCCAAGTTTGGTCCAAATCTGAGACAGTCGAATCGTACGTCGTTTTGCGGGCCCCACGGTCCCACTCAACGGACGATTTTGTGCACGGCCTGCCAAAATCCAACTTTGGACATACGGTTGGGTTCATATCGAAAAACCGGATCTGTAGACATGTAGTTTGACGACTTTAGAGACCGTTGACTCTGGCACGCTTTTCGGTACAAAGCGGGTCCAACGACGGACATCGTTTTTGCCCAAAATTACCGTTTTGTCTTGTGTCCAGAATTGGACTCAAGGACAGGCAATCCGAGCTGATTTGATACTTCTGGACACGTTGGTGATAATTGTTTTATCATCCGACAATATTTGTAGATATTTTCTCTAGGTGTCACCATTAGTTAGTCAATTCCTACTTTTCCGTAATTCGGAATTAGTACAACCTCATAGTTTAATACTTAGAGACTAGAGTTGTTCCCCTTTGACCAGGTTGACTATATTAACCAAAAGTCAACTATAGGTCAACCATTAGCTTAGTTTGGCCCGAATTGAACTAGAACTTGACTAGTTGACTTAGTTTGACTCTAGTTTGACTTTAGTTGACCTAGTGGACTTGTTGATTAGACTTTGACCTAAAAGGACCTAGAACTATCTAGAATGCACTGTGGATTACTTTTATTTTATGTTAGACTCTTTTGTGACTTGTGATTGCTCTAAATAGGATACTGTGACTCCAGTTGGACATCTACATTTATCAGCGGCTTGGATTATCAGGCGAGTACATTCTCTGATCTTTTCATGCTTCTTTGGATATGTACACTTGTTATAGACTAGTATACTTGATGCTGACACGACGTTCACACGGATCAGTACCCTCTGGATCTTTTCATGCGATGGTATCCCCTCGGATACATCGAGTATGTCATGTTCATGTACTTTATCATGGTCATCATGTACTCCATGTATTCACATTTATCCATGTGCACTCATATGTTATCCATGTACACTTATGACCATATGAGCTCCATGTATACAGCAGTTGTTATCCATGTGCAATAACATAACATGCTTCGATCCTTGTGTATTGGTTGGGGGCAGGGAGATTGTAGTTGGTTATGTGATCATTATCCCCAGTAGTTATCCATGTGCATTCCATAGTTGTATCCATGTGCAACCCAAGCTGTTTACATAACCAATTCATGCTCTGATTCACGTAGAAGGTTATATTCTTTATTTATCATATTATATCTCAGTTACATCTTCTTTCTTGTTGATTTCTCTTTACAGCGATTCATGTATAGTTTTCTATAGCTTGCTTTATATGTCCATTCCTGATATGAACTGTTGTGAGAGATATGTGCTCGTTCCTGTCCTGAATGGACCCGTTGATAAAATTTTACAGGTACTTGGAGTTCACAGTTAGCCTAGAGGACACTGGTAGAGCTTGGAGTATTTACCTAGAGGTTGTTCATTTTCTTTTTTGTTTGTCTTAGAGTTGTATTTGAAATATTGTGTTTGTTTAATAGAACTGTTTTACTATCACTCCTGGTTCTCTCTCTTGTGGATTATCTTATCTATTTCATCGTGCTGTTATATATCTTTAGAGTTGTGATTGAGATAGTATCCTTATGTGTTTGTCCTCCGTCTGAAGAGTTTAGCATATTATTTTAGATGTAACTATGACCTAGAACAACGTTCTACCGCCGACACTACGGCGTAGGCTGGATGTACCCACGTCTCGTGCCCTAACGCTAGGGTGCGGGTCGTGACACCCTCGGGCCCGTTTGCACCATCGATTCCAATCCCCCTGCTAAACCCTCCGCCCTATCAAATGCAGAGATGCTCAGGCCTGATTGAGCTGCTAATCAATTCCCTCCTCCCAAGGAGATTGAGCTCCTGGATATCAAATTCCCTATCCCGTCCGATAGTCAAGCAATCCGGGTTCCCTTCTCCAACGAGGAAATTTCTTCCTTATCTGCCACCTTTTCTCAGACTTTCTTCCTTAAATTCTCCAACGGTTGCCCAAAGCTATTCAGAGTGCGGGAAACGACAGCCGGATGGGGCGTTACATCTGGATTTAGGGTCGCTCCTATGGACCCTAAACACATGTTCCTTCATCTCTTCTCTGAGAGCGACTTAAAGAGGGTTTGGACTAGAGGCACAGGAAGAATCGATGGCCACCGTATGAAAATTGTTAATGGTCCCCAGATTTTAACACTAAAGAAGACTCAGCGATCATCTCTACCTGGGTCACCCTCCCCAACCTACCACTGATCTGTTTTGCCCCCGCAGCCATGAAGATAATCACCAAATCTTTTGGGACTTTTATGGCCATGGCAGAAGAAACTCGTAACCTTTCCAGGGGCAATTATGCCAAAATTTGCATGGAGCTCGATTTGTCGAAGGACCTGTCCAACCATATCCAGATAGAGCTTGAAAATAAGATGCACACTAGTGCTAGACCAATGTTGGCCAGAACCTCTCAAGAGATCTCCTTTGAAGCCCTCACAGAGGCCCTCACCCCGGCATAGATCATCGAAAACATCGCAGACACCGACAGGAAGGAACATCAGGCACAAAAGAATCTATCAGCATCGACTAGCATAGAGGACCCTCAAAACCTTGACCCAGATGCAGACCCAGTTGTTACCCCCACCCTTAATGCAGCGAACATTAGTGCCGACGCTCTGGCCAACATTGGTCCAGTACTAGAAGCCATGTTACAATAGGCCTTAGATGTCGGCCTCACTAGCTCGAACAGCCACTTCGGAGCATTAGAAAAAATAGAGGAAGAGGTCTACATACACCCGATGGAGGAATCAGTTGACCTTTTTAAAGCCAAGCTCACCACGAAGGAAAGAACAGAGGGAACTACCCCAAAAGCATCCAAAAAAAATAAGAAAAAAAAGAAGAGTGACATAGAGTCCACGACAATGACCACTAGGTCTGCCATAAAACTCGCCAAACTCCTCCACCACAACAAATCAAATGCTTAACATTCTTTCTTAGAATGTTAGGGGCCTGGCGAACAAACCCACCTTGAGAAGATTAATCACTCTCAAGAAATTCACAGGATAGACATATTAGTGACCAGTAAACCGAAAATCTCCCACAAGAAACTCAAATCCATCCAGCTTCAGTTAGGCTTCCCCTTTGCTGTTGCGGGATGTCACGACATCTAGGTCCTCTTCTCAGCCAACGTCAAGTTCGGTATCATCCACGACTCTTAGCAAGCGCTCTCTTATTGGGTGGAACATTCCAAGTTCCAATCCCATTCCATCCTGTGTGCTGTCTATGATAGCTGTGACATTGCAGAATGCAAACAGCTTTGGGACGTCCTGGGGGACACTCATCTTAACCTTATCAACCTCCCGTGGCTCTGTGTTGTTGACTTCAACACCATCACCAGCAGAGAGGAGAAGTCGGGGGGCCATCCGCCCCCTTTGACGACTATAAATGACTTCAACAACTTCATTTTCAACGCCCACCTGACTCCCCTCCAGTTCTGGGACAACGCATTCACCTGGTGTAACATGCAAGAAGGTGCTCGACGACAATACTCTTGTCTGGATAGAGCACTAATTAATGCTCAGTGGTCTGACATGGGGATCAAGTCCAACCTCTCGCACCTCAAATCTACTGAATCAGACCATTCCTCCTCCTCATCGTGATTAGCAGCAATTCGAAGCAAATCAAGAAAAGTTTTCGTTTCCTTGACCTCTGGAGCCATCACCCCTAGTTCAGGAATATCGTGGCAGCTGCCTGGAGTGTCACGCCCCAGAACCAGAATACTGGAGAGCGGGGGCAGACATAGCCAGCTACGTATATGAAATGGAATCCATCTCGCTATACGGTCACGGCTGTCTAGATACATGAGGGTTTATCTACAAGCCAACAGTCTTTTAAGGTCATGAACAAGCCTAGTGTCTCAATCACAAGCAAGTAAGTAAATGGTTACAAGAAGTATGATCATTAAATATACAATAGTAAGGCGTCCCAAACATTACATATTCAGTTGATCATGAAGCTAGTCGTTACAAAATGTTAGGACTAGAAAGAGTTTAGTCATACATGATCAACCCTAGGATCTGTCAATCATGTTACCGCCCGTAGGCAGACAGTAAGTAAATGCAATCGAGCTAAACAGGTGCTCGTCGGCTAAACGCCTCAAAAGAATATTTTTACAATAGAGTGGGAGAGCCAAAAATAACCCACTCGTTGCCAGGGTTCCGTCTAGTGGCCACCATCTGGCTGGAAGGTCGGTAGATCCTCTGGAGCTGCTCTGAAATCTGGCAATACAAAACCATCTGGGTCAGATCCCAGAAAGAGCAAGTTCTACAAGGAAGCTTCACTTAGGAACTAAAACCAGCAATCAGCACAAGAGTATAAATAAAGTAAGAACTGGAAATAAGAAAATTCATCAGGATGATATACGACGAGATAACCATGGAACTATTCAGATAACCAGGTTACAACCCGTAAACCAAACAAGGACCCGGGGTTGTAACCCTTCGTCTGAACAGAACTTAGAATTCTCACCATTTATCGGTAAAATAAATACAGACATTCAGGTCATTCAATAATCTAGAATAGGATCAGGGCAAGACTAGACTGGTTAGACTCCATCCAATCACTTCACGGCCAAGCAAGAATTACGGCTTGATACTTTAACTAACTAGGGTTGTTAGAAGCCTAATTACTAACAAGATGCAGTGAGATTATTCCACAGCCACAAGCCCTGCAGACCATCCAGGTTACCCGGGTTAAAAGAATTAGAGTTGAATTCAGGTGGGTACATCGTCCAGGAAATGAATGTGCCCTTAGGTAGCTTGAAGAATGCAACACATGACAGTGTACTGGAAATGTGCCCTACTCGACGGCAGGCTACAGATCCCAAGGCGTGCCCAGGTAACGGGATTGCTTGTAGCTGTGAGATCTCTTCATGACTAATGTATAATCTAGTTATTAGCCTTAGTCACTTTCAATAGATACTCCTGACCGTGGTACTCAGGAGTCCCCTCCTAGACATGATACAAGACAGGATTGGATTATTTGTACAAGCACAATCGCCCACGGTGTCCAGGATTAATTATACAGGTTATGTCATGTCAGGTAGCCGTCGCAACAGCTGTTCAAGAAAATCATGTCAGGTTTACTTGTCAGGAGTGCGCCACGACGGGCCACTATCGTGTCATGTCAGGTTAGTCATGTCAGGAGTGCACCACTACGTGTCACTGTCAGGTCGTGCTCAATTATCAGTTCTAAACATATTAAATAAATTCATGATTTTCAAGTTCATGACAAAAGGCGTAAGGATATAAAATAGACGTAAAATATCTAATAAAATATCAATATTCAGGGCTATAGAAGAGCCATACGGCTAAGTCATATGCGGTCAGGAAAAGGGTAAGACACATGCGGCCCAATTAGGAGAGCGCATGCGGCCAGGGTCACTGAATCCCATACGGCCAAGACAAGGGGGCGCATGCGGCTGGAAGTGCGAGGGCGCATGCGGCTCCAAGACGTTGGGCCTCATGCGGCCAGCGAAAGTGTGGAGTTCATGCGGCTCGAGAAGAAGCGACCCATGCGGCTGTGGGGAAAGGAAACCATATGCGGCTGGCGAGGAACAGGTGCGCATGCGGCTGAAGGGGCAGGAACCTATGCGGCCGAGAAGACACGGGTCCATGCGGGTGAAAAGGAGCAGGGGATTTATGCAGCTCAATTAGTTAGGAGAGAAGTCCATGCGGCTAGATCTGGGTTCTCATGCGGCTCGAGGATCAGGGCCTATGCGGTCCGCAAGTGCTAGAGTTCATGCGGCTCGAGAAGAAGCGACCCATACGGCTGCGGGGAAAGAGAACCATATGCGGCTGGCGAGTCTCATGCGGCCGAATCACTTGCCGCATGAATTGTCATGCGGTCAAGTCAAGTCTAAGCACAGTTCATCTTCTCCAAGTTTCTGAGAGGAAGAACACCATGAGAGCCAAGTTCTCAAGCTCCATAACTCCATCATCCGGAGCCCAAATTCGAACTTCCCTAGGTCAAAATGGGGTAGAACGAGATTCTCTACAACATAGAACCATCAAAACTAGGAAATAACAAGATTAAGTAGATCAAAACCCAAGAAATCCGAAAATAAAGTAAACTTAGATCTAGAAGAATCTAGCCATGGAAAGTGAAAATGCCAAGTTCTAAAGTGCTTTAGAATGTAGTAAGGAAGAGAATGAAGTAATAAAATTGGAGTTTCTCCATGAAGCAAGTTGCACTTGCCTAGACCTCTCTCTTCTCTCTCTGGTAGGTAAGAAAGTAAATAAGGAAGAAGAAGATGATAAATGAAGAGAGAGAATGAAGAGGGCTAATAAATATGAATGGTGGTGGTAGGTAGGGGGTTCACCCTTGGTCCATGATAGACCAAAGAAAACCGAACCAAGATAAGAAATAACCAAGCCAAGATGCAAGCTAAACAAGGAATCATGCAATACAGAATAATATACGTACACGTATTCCAAAAATACGTAATACGGACAACATGCATTACATGGAGCACCCCTGACGACCCTGATCTCCTCATTTATGTGGCTGCCAAACTGAAAGCTACGAGAAAAGCCCTTACTGCCTAGAGCAAAGGTGCTTTTGGAGATATCTTCCAGGTCATTCGTACGGCAGAGAACAATGTTGCCCGTGCAGAGATTCTTTTCGCTTCTGACTGATCCCCTGAGGCCCGTGCCTCCCTCAACCTCACCAGCGCTCTGTTGAAGTTTCGGCTGAAAGTAGATACAAAATTCTGGAAATAGAAAGCCAGACTGTCCTGGGATATTGAAGGTGACAGAAACTCAAGCTACTTCCACTCCTGTGTCAAGGGACGTAGACAACAACTCAACCTTCACCAGATCGCTAACGAGAGTGGCCTTATACTCGAAGATCAATAGGGGATTCAATCTGCGGTCGCTAATTTCTACTCTTAGTTATTCACCAAAGAAGTTATCATTAAAGACGTGGAATTCCTAGCAGAGATCCCTCGATTAATTGAAGAACATGATAATACTTAACTGCAGCTTCCCTTTCCAAGGTCAAAGTTAAAGCATCAGTTTGGGAACTGAACGAACATAGTACGCCAGGACCTGACGGTTTCACCGACATCTTTTTCAGATCTTGCTGGGACATCATCAAGACTGACATTCACGAGGCGGCCACAACTTTCTTTCAAGGAGCGAGGTACCCAGATATATTTTCTGTACCAACCTAATTCTCATCCCAAAGAAGGACAACCTGAAGACCTTCAAAGACTTCTGTCCCTTGAGCATGTGCACCTTCACCAACAAAATCGTCTCAAAGATCATCGCCAACCGCATGTCTGGGCTTCTCCCCAAGATTATCTCTGAGGAGCAAAGCGGCTTTGTTAGTGGACGAAACATTTTAGACAACATCCTGCTGGTTCAAGAAATGATCACCTGCATGAAATTCTCGACAAGGGATTACCATCAAACTGGACATGGAGAAAGCATACGACAGACTGGACTGGAAATTCTTGATATGGGTATTCAGGGCTTTTGAGTTTTCGAAAACCTAGATAAACATCGTGTTTAGATCCATTAGTAATTCTTGGTTCTCCATGATTGTCAACAGGCAAGCCGAGGGCTTTTTCAAGTCTAGTAGAGGCATCAGACAGGAAGACCCATTATCATCAACCATCTTCATCATTACTGCAGAAGCCCTTAGTAGAAACCTCAACAATATGGTTAGGACTCCCCAGTTCCAATATTATCATACAACCAACGACTGTTCGATCATCACTCACGTGGCCTATGCTGACGACATCCTCATTTTCTCCTTCGGTGACGTCGGGTTTGTGGAAGTGGTTCACAAAACGCTGGAGAGATATACCAGATGCTCCGGACAATGTATCAACTCCAACAAGAGTGTTATATATACCCACCACTCGGCCAAAAGGGAACACTCTTCTATCCTCACTAACATCACTTCATTCTCAGTCGAGTATCCATCGTTCTCGTACATAGGATGTCCGCTGGTGTACGGCAGAACTAATGCGGGTATCTTCGAAGGGTTGGTGCACAAAATTAGAAAAAAAATTTGAGGGGTGGCATAATGCAATATTATCGCCTGGTGGAATGATCATTCTGATTCAGCACGTCCTCTCTTCCATCCCTATCTATAACCTGGCCACTTGCTCCCCCTAAGAAGGTCCCCACCTTAATTAAGAACCTCTTTGCCAACTTCTTCTGGCGTCACTGCGACGACAAAGACCAACACCGCTGGGCTAGTTGGGACTCCATGGCCAGACTCACTTGGGAGAGCAGGTTGGGATTCTGCAGATTGACGCACGTTGTTGACGCTTTCTCCATGAAGTTGTGGTAGAAACTCCGCGTAGGTCATACTCTTTGGGCACGATTCATAAAGTCTAGATATTTTTGTCACTCATACCCATCTACCCCTGCTTGTAACAACAGATCCTCAACGTCCTAGCAACGTATTCTTCATGGACGACATCTCACCAAGAACTTGATCCGTCTCCAGCTGGGATCGAGCACACCATCCCTCTTCTACGAGCGTTGGTCCGGGGATGCTCTTCTATCACAGTCTCCGGCTGCTTCCATCTACAACACTATTCGTAATATGTGGGATAACAAGGGCGACTATAATTAGGAACGGGCCCGAGAATGGATCGGTGAGGTTGAAGCAGCTGATGTCGAGTTCTTCCTAGCCTCGTTTAGAAAAGTTGTCCGCGGTATTGGAATGCCAGCCCCCATTACAGGATCTTACTGGTAGTCATACATCCCTAAAAATAATCTTTTTTGATTTGGAGAGTGTACCGCAAAAAGCTCCACATTGACGATGCGCTCACCACCATTGTCTTCAGCTTAGCATCAGCATGTCATTGTTGCTCGAGGTAACAGCCGGAGACCGCAGAACATATTATGTATTCTGAAGACTAGGCTGTGCTGGTGTGGACCGCCATCTCCCGTAGATGTAATCAAAATCAGGCTGTCGGGGGCTTCAACGATCTTCTAGCCACATCGGACAATACCTCGCACGGCAACCAGATCATTGCAGTCACCATCATGTGGGTCATTTGGAAGAAACGTAACAAATTTAGATATGAGGGACGCCAATATAACATCAACCAACTGACCGGGGAGGTTTTCAGATAGATTCACAAAGTCAGAAGTCTCTGCAAGCACGTTAGAGAGAGAGCTTCTGGCTCGCCTTGTCATTCTGATCGTTTTGGGTTATTCGCGGGGCGTTGCCCCTCGCTCCTTAATATATATATATATATATATATATATATATATATATATATAAATATATATGTATATATATATATATATATATATATACATATATACACACTTTTTTTAGAATGTTGTTCGTGATTAATTTATACTACTAATTTTCATTTTTATCTTTGTTTTGGTCAGTTTCTTAGAACTTAGAATTGACTTTAGTGGACTTGAAGTTATGTTAAGAATGCTAAGAATTGAGTTTTTGATCTTTTGAGCTTATATTTTTGTGCTCATAGAATTTTGAAGTGAATTTTGGTTACTTAAACTTATACTAAAGATTAAACTTAGTAACCGTATTTGATCTTTCAAGCTCATTTTTAGGTGTTTGCGACTTGCTACATATTGTTCTCATAATTTTGATTAATTGTTTGGTTGATAGAGGCTTGGCTTTATTTAATGCTTCCAAAAAAGTAAAAAATATATATTATAGGTTAAGAGGTTCTAAAATATTAAATGTGTTGATTAAGCAAATGTTAATTGGTAAATACCGAGACCGAACAAAAACCGACCGCATACCGTTTAACTGAATCGAAAAACCGATTCTAAATGGTACGATATTGGTATTGATTTTTTAGATACCGATTTAAAAAATTATCGAAAAGTTCGACCAAATATCGATCAATTATACCGACGCTCACCCCTAGTGTGTGTAGTCTATCTGCAAACTATAGTAGGTAGGTGCCAAAGGATATTTGGCTAAAGTGTGTGCACCTACTCGTGTATCAGTTGGAAGTAGAATGCATAATGGTGTATTAGTATCAATAGGGGGCAAAAGTGGCATGTTGGCAAATGTCCTGTGTACATTAGAATTGTATAATGTGTCAATAGATTAAACATATCATTTAGTTGTAGGATTAGGAATGTGGGTGTACTGGTTGTGTGGAAGCAACAACAAGCGATAGCAGTTCTGAACTGCATTTGTTGTGTAGTCCTGCAGGTCAAGGGAATATGGTAAGGGCTGCTTATTAGTGTAGGTGCTACATAACTTGTGAAACCTGGGTAGTATCTGGTGAATCATGTGCGTGTAGACAGGAAAGAACAATAGAGTATCAATAGGTCCAGATGTCTATAATACTTGTAAACCCATATGTACCAAGGGGGTGTAGGCACACCTGTGAAATAGATGCTCACTTTATAAGAGAGTATTAGGTATACAAATTTGATACACCAACTCTTCCAATAGGTGTATAAGGAGTACCTATGTGTGTGCGTGTCAGCCATATATGAGAGGGTGAATGTTGTGGGGTTAACATATGGATATTAGTTAGGATATGGAGTGACACTACATGTGCCTAGATGGGGCTATATATATATATATATATATATATATATATATATTTTATATATATATATATATAGACACACACACACACATATAGGCTTGGATATTCTTTATGAGTATACATAGGTATATACATATAGGCTAAATAGGACATAAACTAAGTTATTCCTATAGGATACAAATCTATAGGTACCATGACGTAGATGCATAAGGCATATAGTAGGCGAATGGTAGATTTGGGTATGAGCCTACACATTAGGAAGGACAAGACCTAGAGAATCCATAGAGCCCAGTGACTAGCATATGTATCAAGGTATAAATTCAAAATATTTATTTGTTGATCCATGCATATAGGTTCATTGGATTTGGATTCGGACTCGCATTTGGTATCAGACTCGTGCTATCAGCTCAGGACGACATGCGAGTATATTCTCTGACAGTTTCCATATTTCTATGATTCATGTTTATAGTAAAATTTTACATGGTTTCATGTTTTAGTTCTAGATACGAGGGTTACACGATGTAGTATGTTACGGATTCATTTGAGTACATTATTTTCTATTTGATTAGCTTATCAGGACTCTCTTATATGTATCATTTATATTCATCTGGCTAGTCTATTATCTTGGATCCATTAGTACTAGTCGGAAGGGAAAATACCTTAATTGACATATGAACATTCCTAAAACAGGAACCATTCCCTCGGGTCCAAACTAGAACGATAGCACTCGTACACTTTACGTGCTAGTCACCGCATTTACCCATAGCAGTTTATATGTCAAAAGTGGTATTTTAACACACTAGATATGTGCAATCTTTTTGGTTCCATTTTATACATTGTTGGTTCGTGTTAATTTAGTGGTTATTATTGATTCTCAGTTACTGACTTGTCATTATTGCCATGCTTGCTTGTTTTAATCTATATTCCATTCCATGATTCTATGCATTCATCATGTATTTTATTACTATTACTATTTTATAGACTTTATTAATTATTGGAACTACTGTTACAGTATTCGTTCCAATTCTGACTGGATAACATTTTTCAAATAATGATCTCGAGGACATGTGTCATAACTGATGGAACTGGGAATTCCCAGGACCCTTACTTTGGTGTGTGTATTGATCGATAGAAAGTTAAATAGATTTAATACGTATTCTAACCCTTCATAGGCAGAAACTAGGGTTCAAGAATTATACCTGCGGCGGAAAGAAGAAAAGTAATTCCTGGCAATCTCGAGCGGACGACCCCAAGATCTTCTGCACGTATTCCTTCCTAGAGTTAGACGTCGTGTGGGCGACGATCTCCCAACATTTTCTTCTCCTTGGCAGCCCTCTCTTTCTCTCCTTACGTGAATCACGAATTTAGAGAAAGCTTCAGATTTCTGATCAGTAATTTGGCGGCCAGAGAATAGAGGATATATAGGCTACGGCAGGGACCATGAGGAGAAATTAGGGTTAGGCCTCCTAACGGATCTGGATATCCCGTGTTCTGCCCGAACACACAATCCGGGCCCATTAACAATAGCTCGGTCCACTAATGAGCTATTGTTGCACTATTTCCTAATTCCAAATTATGTTTGTGGGCTCCTTTTATTATATGCGCGTTTGGCTTCCTATGTTAAGATATCGTATGTCCGTCGATCAAATTAAGTTACTGACAACTATATTGATTTGACATCTTTTATCCTTAAGTAGTACCGCTCAACTTTATTTGTCATATCGGATATAATCTACCAGCAGGGTTTACATGACAATCCTTATGAGCTCCTTAAGGGGACATCATCAACCAAATATATTGGGACATGGATTCCATTTATAATCAACAGCCTATCATACATACAATGTTATTACCCAATTCATAGAGGTTGTTGATCTATAATGAATCTCACTCTTTCATGAGTCAAAGTAATGCACACTGCATATACATGTCTGTTATTATATCCAGATTAAGAGCACAAGCATCCATAATAACAGAGGTGTTTGTTCTCTTATATAGCCAGTACAAAGAGAACAACCTCAAGTGGTCATGTTCAATACACACAAAGTGTACTAGTGTAAACATATAGTCAAGATAGACTAATACCAGATTACACTACAACCTTTCCAATAGATTGTCCAAGTCTATCTAGGTTGTGAACTATTTATATACTCCATAGGAAACTGATAATATGATCTTATGTGTGACACCACACACCATATTATCTACAATATAGAATATCAGACATTTGCATTAACACTTGCAACAAATTCAATATGTAAACATTTTTTCATATGATTCTCATTCAAAAATTAAGGAAATAAGGTTACTACAAAAGTAATGCTTTTAGTATATAACCCTAACACTAACCATTACGGAGCACAGGAGAACCATGGAGTGGACACAACAAAAATATAGCTTGTTGAATTTCAGAAATAGCCTAGTTTAGCTAAATTAGCATTTGATAGGATTTGTCTCTAGATTTAGTCGACTATTTGAATACATTGACATTTTGACCATGTAGTTTATGGAATTCATGTATTTCTTTTAACTAAAGACTATTATTTCTTTCCATTATATTTCTTCATACGATTATCTGCTTAGAGCCATAATTGAGTATTATTCTGGTTATATTTTATCATCCTTTCTAGGGGAGTTGAGATATTATTGCGTGGGTGGTACATCATGTTATTGATATTATACAGTGTTCTACCATCGACTCTGCGGTGTAGGCTGGGCGTACACATGACTCATGTCCAATTTTTGGGTGCGGGTCGTGACATGCCTGGATGGGGGCCCTTGAAATTTCAACGAAAGAGAGTATATACTTTTGCTATATTATTGATTGTATGAAAAAGAAGCACCAATTAGGAATTATAAAGAATAATGACCTTGAAGAGAAGCATGAGGCGACATTTCACCTGTTGACTGTTTAGACGGCCTCCTTCGCTCCTTACGTGTTGCTTTTTTTTTATGTAGTATTCCATCATAGCTAAAGGATCATTAACTGGAGGCCCACAGGATTCACCAGCAAGTGAGAATTTACAGAATTCTGTAAGTACATCCGATAATGATGTAAAAGAGATTTCATACTGTACTACATAACATATATCGATTTTAGCAAAAATTCTCATTCCAGTAAAATATCATATCATTGTGATTTCTAGAATCACTATAACATGATTAAAGAAATGATTGGGCATTCATATTCTACTTCTAATATGATCGCTTTAATATGCTCAAGATTTCTAACTAATCATATCTATGTTAACTAACCATCATCACTTCAAGAAGAACAGTAAAAAGTACTCGAAGAAAAGTTTAAAAATAACTAATCATCATCTGGCTTCAGATTTTCCCTTTCCATCCGATGGAATATGGCAAGAGCTTTATCTCCAAGCCTATACAAAGCAAAGCCGGCAATCACTATCAATATCTCCAATCTTTACTTAACCATAAACTTTACTTTATAAATAATCAAATCTCTGTCAGGAATTATATTAAAGAAAAGTCAAACATCAAATATACTACTAGTAAAAATGTGAATATGTAGAGAATAATTGTTGTATTTTGTATTGATGGGCTATTCCACTACTTATAGGGAGTCTAGCTCCTCTTCATACTACATTTTCCAATGTGGGACTAAATCCCTTATTAGTTCTCAACACTCCCCCTCAAGATGGGCAATAGATATTAATCATTCCCATCTTGTTACGTAGCTTTGACATACTTAATGAACTAAGATCCTTAGTCAGACAGTCTGCCACTTGTTCTTCTGAGCGAACATGATCAATCTTCAATATCCCTTGTTACAGCTTTTCTTTGATGAAAAATCGATCGATTTCGATGTGCTTCGTTCTGTCATGCTGAACTGGGTTGTTAGCTATACTTATTGCAGCTTGACTATCGCTCAAAAGACGTAACGGTGCTCCCTTGTCCAGCTTCAACTCTGTCAGCAACGCTTTCACCCACAGCTACTCTGACACTTCTAAAGCTATTGCTCTGTATTCTGCTTCAGCTGTAGACCGTGCTACCACTGACTATTTTTTGCTTCTCCATGAGACCAAGTTTTCTCCTACAAAGACATAATATCCCGTGGTAGGCCTTCTATCGTCTATGCAGCTCGCCCAGTCTGTATCGCAGTATCCCTCAACTTTTATACATCCATTCTTCTTGAACCATAGCCCTTTCCCCGACGTCCCTTTCAGATATCTCAAGATCTGAAATACAGCATCCATATGACCCATTCTTGGATCATGCATGTAGCGACTTACTATACTCACCGCAAATGAGATATCAGGGCGAGTGTGCCCCAGATAAATCAATCTCCCTACAAGTCATTAATATCTTTCACGATCAACTGGCTCTCCTACTTCTGCTCCCAACTTACACTTTTGGTCAATTGGAGTGACTGCTGCTTTGCATCCCAGCATCCCTGTCTCCTTCAGCAGATCTTGTACGTATTTTCTCTGTGAGAGAACAATTCCTTGTTCGCCTTCATACACCTCGATACCTAGAAAGTACCTCATCGCTTCTAAATCCTTCACCTCAAACTCCTTCGCGAGTTTTGACTTCAGCTTAGCGATCTCGACTTCATCATTACCTGTGATTACTATCATCCACGTATATAGTAAGTATAGTGATGTGGCCTCTTGCATGCTGAAGAAAGACCGTATGATCTGCATTTACTTGATGGTATCCCATGCCTGTAACAGCCTTTCTGAATCTGTCAAACTAGGCTCGAGGAGATTGCTTGAGTCCATATAGTAACTTCTTTAGTTTGCATACTTTTTCATGCGATGTCCCTCCGTCTGATTCTGTAGCGTAGCACCCTGGCGGGAGTTTCATGTACACTTCTTCTTGTAGGTCCCCATGGAGAAAGGCATTCTTCACATCTAACTGGTATAGCTTCTACCCATAGTTTGCTGCAAAGGAGACTAGAGTTCTTACGGTGCTCATTTTTGCTACTGGAGCAAACGTCTCATCATAGTCGATGCCATATGATTGTGTGTATCCTTTTGCAACCAACCTTGCCTTGTATCGTTCCACTTTTCCTTCTGACGTCTCCTTTACTGTGTACACCCATTTGCATCCCACAGTTTTCTTCCCTTTGGGTAATGGAACCAGCTCCCACGTCTTATTTTTCTCCAGTGCCCCAAGTTCTTCCATTATAGCAGCTTTCCACCTTGGATCTTTCTTTGCTTCTTGCCAATATTTTGGCAATGAAGTAGAGTCTAATGATGCAATGAAGGCTCGATAATTCGAAGAAATATTAGAATAAGACAGGTAGTTGGCAATATCATATTCATAATCATCAAAACGACTAGGATCCTTACCCGCATTGATGTGAGAAGATCTCCTTAAGGGAGCAATAGTTGGTGGAGAGATCATACCATCAGAGTCAGAGAGATCCGCATCAGAATCAGATTGACTCAGTGCGGGAGCAACATCTTCAAGAGTTGGAGCAATAGTAGACGAGGGACTTGGTACAGTAGGCACAGGGCACGGTATAGGCACAGTACTGGACTTCTGTTGTCTTCTTCTGTAGACTTGGAGCTCCTTTTCTATTGTCTGCTGCTCCCCATGTTCAACATATGTATCTTCTTCATCTTCTGTATCAGAGTCACTTCTTTCTCCCCCTTTCGTCCAGTTTTCCACGACCGGGCATGGGACCGATCCGACTATCACAGATAGGCTTATTTTCTCCCCCTCACATCTAACACCCTCTGTGTTAGGTGTGCCACCAAACGTGGAACCGTCATCCAAACCGTAATATGGTTTCAGTTCTCTGAATGTAACGTCCATGCTTACAAATATCCTCCGCACAACTGGGCTCCAACATGTGTATCCCTTCTGAGTCACTGTGTACCCGACAAATATACACTTAGCCGCTCTAGGATCCAGTTTGCCAACTCCTGGCCTATTATCTTGGACAAAACATATACACCCAAATACTTTCGGTGGAACAGTGTACGTGGTTGCACCAGTAAGCATCTCCAACGGTGTCTTCCAGTCCAATATCTGAGATGGCATTCTGTTGATGAGATAAGATGCCGTTAACACCGTCTGCCCTCATAAGTGTTTCGGGACATTCATAGCCAGCATCATCGTCCGTGCGACCTCCAGCAGGTGTCTGTTCTTCCGTTCGGCCACACCATTTTGTGCCGGTGTATAGGCACATAAAGTTTGGTGTAGTATTCCATGAGTGGATAAATACTCAGCAACCTTATTATTTGTATACTCCGTCCCATTGTCAGACCGTAAGCACTTAATTTTAGTGCCATATTGAGTTTCTACCCGGCGATGAAAGTCTCGAAATGCCTCAAAGACGTCACTTTTATTCTTCATAAGGTAGACCCATGTCACGCGAGTATAACAATCAATAAAAGTGACAAACTATCGAAAATCATTAATACCGGTTGTAGGACAAGGGCCCATACGTCCGAATGTATCATATCAAATGCAGCTGAACTTCTACTTCCTGAACTCACATACGTACTTCTGGTATGTTTATCCAACTCACAAGCATGACAAAATAACTTCTTTTTATTAGCCCTTTGGTATAAGGACGGATACATTCGACTAATAATTTTAAAAGAAGAATGACCGACATGCTGGTGGTGAAGTAGCAATTCATCTTCGACACTGCGCCGTGAATCTTCCGGTGGTGTGTTTGCTACCAGAGATGCCAATGCTTTATCCAGTCCAGTCCTGTCCAAGTACCACAGCCCCTTATGCCATGTGCCAGTCCCTAGTCGTCGTCCTGTCCCCTTCTCCTGAAAAGTCACCGTAGGAAAGTCAAGGAAAATAGTACAGTTAAGATCAAGAATAATGGCACTAATAGAAAGAAGATTGACAGGAAAAGACAGAGCATGTAAGACATTGGTGAGAGTTAGAGAAGGGGTGCATGCGACAGTGCCTTTACCCATGACAGGACTGGAGTTACCATCAGCAGTCTGAATGCTCTCCTGCGTTGGTAGGTGAGTATAGTCCTGGAACTCACCGTGGGACCCCGTGACATGGCGAGATACCCCAGAGTCCATAATCCAACCTGGTTGGTGGACAGCTGCTGCAAGAGCACGCGCAGGAATACCTGTGCTGGTTTGGGCAAAGTAAGTGATCTGGTCTCCCGAGGTAGATGACGCCCCATGACTGTCGTCCGAACCCAGCTTCGTGCTGCGTAACCTCGTGAGGAACACCTTCTCAAGTGGGGTTAACTCAGCCAGGTGATTTTCTCCCCCTTCCTCCGCCAGATTAGCTTTGTGTCCTCCAGAATAATTTTCCCTTCTACCAGCATAACCGCCTCTACCACCTCGACGTCCTCCGCGGCCCCGTCTACGATCACTCGACTGACTTTGCAGAGGTTTTGGACAAAATCCGATGTAAATTCCTGAGTCACCACAGTTGTGGCAAACACCGGCCACAGAGGGAGGCTGATTGAAGGCGACAATGGCAGACTTGTCAACAGTGGCTTGCTCCCCCTGGAAATAGCCCTTGTTGGGCATCAACTTCAAGCGAGCCTCTTCTTGTGCCATGGCAGCTATGGCTTCTTCTAAGGTTGGAAGCATGGGCTATGCTAGAAGTACATTCCTTCTATGCTCAAACATAAGGTTAAGACCCTTCAAGAACTTCATCATCCATTGTCGCGAAATATAATCTAATAACTTTTAGAAATGTTTCGCAAATGCTGGTTCGACTTGGGCATCTTCTATCCCAAGAGGATCATAGTGATCCAGATCAGATCAGTACTTCTTCAACAGTGATGCATACTCAGAGATGGTACAGTCATCCTGGGCCACCCTATCAAGTTCATCCTGCAGTTGAAAGACCCGTATAGGATTGCCTGAGCCTGAGTACATATCCTTAAAAGTCTGCCATATTTCAGCAGTAGCCTCCATCGCCTCTATATTGTCCGACACCTGGTCGGTCAAGGAGGCTGTCAACCATCCAGCCACAATATTGTTGACAATTTCCCAAATAGCAAACTCCTTTGTGGAGGGATCATTTGGCGCCTTGGTTTGGCCATTGACGTAGCCAACCAAGCCATGTCCCTTCAGCGTCCGCATGGCCTGCCGTGACCATTTCAAGTAGTTGGATGTTCCTTTCAACTTTGTCTCCAGCTTTCCCATTTTGTAGGGTGACGGATCCACATCAGTATAGATCACACGTAGGGTTGCCTCGGTTAGTCTCTTTGATAAAATATCATCAACCAAGGCCTACATCTCTTCTGCTGTCAGTTTACCACTGATCGAATCTATGGCGTCTTCAACTGTGATTCATCGTCGTCGTCGGCTTCGTCGTCGTCGTCTTTACGTAAAGACTTCAACAGAGACCTTACGAATGCTCTGTTAACGTGGCCAACACCAGCGTGCGCATGTATATCCTAATTTGTAGATCGAGAACGGAAAACAAATAAAGCATTTGTAATTCCAGAGGGCGTAATCTAGGAATAGAAGGTGCAAATAAAGTATTTGACAGCCATCCGTCTTCGAATAACCGTCCACATAATCTCTCTCTCAAAATAGGATTTTTTTTAGAAAAAATGAGGGGGGTTCGGCAGCAGTGGGGTCGGAAGAGGGAGGGGGGCGTCCGGGGGGAGGGGCAGGGGGTAGCAGCAGGGGGGTTGGCAGCAGGGAGGCGGCAGGGGGGTCGGCAGGGGGGATCGTTCGGCCGATGCGAACATCGCTAAGGTAGGTGGCTCCGATGAACCCGTCTTTGCTTAGCCTAGACACATAACAATACGAACACTATTGCTAGAATCGCTAGGCGATAACATCGCGCATGCTAATAAATAACTCAACGCACCTAGCTAAGGGAATAATCCCATCTTGTATGCTTGTATAGAATATAGAAAAGAACATGAAAAATGTAAGAACTCTCGCACCGCACTCGTGCTATGTCACAAGCTTAAATTCAAGTTCCTTATTTTTTAAACAATGAAACAATGAATGGTTTACAACAATAAAACGGAAGACTATCGACATAGTCATTCCGAGTAGAGTATAGAAACATTGGAAGACTTCGGGACCGATGGGTCGCCAAGACGACTCCCGAATGGACAGTTGCATAACGTATGAATGAAAAAATAAATGAATAAGTGAATGAATGAATCAATGAATGAATGAACGAGTATGTGAATGAATCGAATGAACGAACGAACTAGTGAAAGAAAGAAAAGAAAGAAAGAATGAATAAAAGATAAGAAAGGAAAGAATGGTTAGCGACAAGTATGATGGGCACGTGCAACGGGGCTCGCTACCCGCGCTGTACGGACGCCAACCTGGTCGATAACACATTATAGCTAAGGGTTAGCCTACGGCTCTGAGACAGACGTTAAGTTAAAATGACAAATAAAACGAAATGGTCGTGGACAATCCCCTCGTATACGGGAGATAGGAGAAATAACGAATTTTGCGGCATGATCAAAGGAAGGATCGTGGCCGGCCTAGGCGGAATCAAAGGGGCTTACCGACTACTTGGGTGCGGGCTTGGCCACCCAGGAGACGTAAGTGCGGGGTATTTCAAGAGACTACCAAGGTGTTCTAGCTGCACGCTATGATAGGTAAGAAATTACCAAGGAAGAAAGGGTCTAAAATGGCTTGTGGTGCCAGCGACCGGTGCATATAGATTAAGTGGGCTTTACTGGTGGCAATCTACGTGCAAGTACTTGCATTGAAATAAAGTAGTCTATGCTAACTAAATGAAGTGCCTTCTGAACATGCTTGAAATGTAACACACCAAAGGATAAAGAGTACTTCGTGAAATCGAGTTAGAAAACATGCCTACGCTGTGCTAGGACCCGAGGCAGGGACACGCCCTTGGCATTGAAAGTTTATATGAATTGTTGACTAACTTGGTTTACTTTGGACAGGAAAGGCCGGATGGTAAGTATGGGTAAGTCATGCATGTATTTCCATGCAAACACTCGAATTCGACAACATGAGATAGGTTATGAAATATGCCATGAAACTGATCCTAAGGCAAGATTAGAAATACAATGATTGATAGACGGTGCACAAAAGTAAATAGAACGTGTTTGGTAATGATAGCATTGTGGACGAGCTAGCCTCCCCACCAGTGCATAACAATGTACTGATAACCCCACAGATTGCTTGTAGGAAGCAGAAGACGTCAGCGGGTACGGATCTTTCCTCGAACGTGCTAAGGCACGGAGCTAACTCTGGAGCCTTGGAGCGTTTCAAGGAGCTAAAGCACCATATACAGGACATAATGTATCGAAACATCATCATGAATCATTTCATTTTGTAAGCCACTTGACACGCCCTTTATGTTTCAGAGAGAGAGAGAGCTTGAGCGATTTGTAATCTCGGCCTAGCGCCGTTTGTAAACTTCTTGAATGTCAATAAAGAGTTTGAATTTGCTTCAATTTCTGTTTATTTACTTTCCGCTACAAATGGGGACACTCTGTGCGACTCTGTGGCCTAGCTCAAATCGGCTGTTTTTGGGATTAGCCTTGTACGGACGCAACCTAGGCCCGTGCGGCATTACGTCTTAGCGAGGACGATCGCTCCTACGGGAGCGGGGTATGACAGATTGGTATCAAAGCACGGCTTTACGTCCTTGGACTTCATTTCGATTCTCTCAGTTTTGAAAGCTCATTTGAAAACAGAAAAAGTGTATGCTCTCTCTTGTTGTGCGTTGGGATGTTCCATACAATAAGTCTAATATTTTTAAAAGCTCGTACAAGTGCTCGGTTGAACGGGATCGATAGGCGAAGGCCTTTGTGCCAAACCACGACGGACTAGAGTTGGAAGGAACAAATGCTAAAAGTTAGCAAACGCAGTGCGTACTTGATTAACCTTACGCTGACAATAGCGAACAAGTACACGAGACCGAAGTATATTTCGAACGGGATGGTTATGCATGCAGCATTTTGGCTAAGTTGTGCTGAGTATCGTGCACCTAGACCTTCTGGTGCGAACGAGTTTGTGAGCGTGACCGACTATTGCTCGGACGAGAATAAGTGAGACTTAGACCATATGTTGATAGAGACGCTATTTGACGAATGCTAAAGTGAGCACGCTAGATGGTTCTTAGACTTTGAGGAATGGGCGAACGCACGATTGAACACATCGATTGGGAATCAAATGATCTTTTGAGGATTTGTAGAATGACTTGACCCCGAGTGGTGTATGTGATAGGTTCGAAGAAGAGTAAGAGTGAGTGTCGACGACTAGTCGAGTGGCTCAGACCCTGAGTGGTGTACGGACGTTATAGAAATTGTTAGAACGAGACAAAAGGATTTACGGATAGAACGAGTATGTCGGCAAGCGATGATATCGCGCAAGCCTTAGAACGAGTAACGCTTAGTTGGTTTCGACTTTAAGAGTCTCAAACGAGATATCGTTCGGACGAATTAAGAATGCGTAGTGCAATTGCGAAACGATTGAATGGAGATTCGAAATGATAAAGTAAATGGGTGTGTTGGTCGAGGAAACGTAGTGAATCGTACATACAATTTTGAATTTAGTCGAATGGATTGAAACTTGAGTTAAGTCGAAATACTCAGACGAGATCGTAGATAGCACGATCGGAAGATAGTGTGCATGGAAAACGTTGGTTTGAAGATATGAGAATGACTAAGGATTGGAATAGATATTGCTCGATGAAGAGTTAGCACGAGACAATGTGAATTGAGGAAATTAAGTCACATGACTCGAAATTCGTTGCAAAAGGAAGATCGTCAGGTTATGTACATCGTCGATGGTATTGAGGCGTATCAAAGATCGATGTATGATAATTCGGGAGTACTCCGATCCGACGAATGATGATCATGTTAGAAGTTATTATTTCAAAGGATGCTATGTTGGAGAACTTGGATAGAAATGAATGTTTGGAATGACGAAGGGAAGTGACTTGATTGTTCGGTGATAAACCACAACGACAACGATCTTGTCTTGCACGAGCACAACTCCAGTCTTGCACATACGTCACGTCGGATTTGGGACGATTATTCTGCGTGAGCGTTGGCATGGTGATTCATGTCCAGCGGGAATGATCGCACTCGAAATACCTTGACATGGCAATTTTGATTGCTTTGACTTATGGTTTTGAATCGATGGCGAATTGGAGGATTGATCGGACTTATGATGGACGACGAAGTAAAGTTGAGGATTGAGTAGGCCCAATCCGCGTATCGAAAATGAGTAAGTCTAGACGCAATGCAAGAGTTACGTCCCGATGAGGATGATTATTCTGCAGGAATGTTGACATGGTGATTCATGTCCGCCGTGGATAATCAGACTTGCGTGAGATCGGAGCACGATATATTGCAAGGCTAGACGACCTTGTGATCGACTACGTGAATTGGATAGGATGGATAGGTGAATTGTATCAAACATACTTGAAGAGATAGACTATGATAATTGCTAGTGTGGACGTACGATATTGACATGTCAAGGATTTGGTTGAGGATAACCTATCGTAGGATGACATTCCTAACGAGCTCGAACTTGGAGCGGAGAATGTGTTGATGCGAATAAGGTGAACGCTACTTGATGTTTAGAAAATTGAGTGAAGCGAACTTGGGTAGAAACTCCCGTATGAACGAACAAAATGGTTTGACCATAGGATTGGGGCGAGCGTAGTGCAATGACTTTGCACGATGAACCGAGAACTTGATTTGTACCTATGACCTTATGAGCTGACCGAGCGGATAGGCGGACGACCCTATGCCGAGTGATTGAACATGTGTGGTTTACGGTATTGTCTGGACGGACGATAGACTTTGGGCAACAAGACTTAGAGTAGGACGTGGAACTGGGGGTGTGCGTGTACGACAGCGAGATTGGCCCCAAACGAAGGGAATGATATGAATGGATAATGCGCAAGTAAAGTTGGGATAGTGAATTGAATTATTGATAGGAAGATATACTCGATGATGGTACAATACTTGGTCTTGAATCGGACGGAAATTACTTAGACTTGGTCGACCCTGCTAAGAAGAAATCATACTGATTTCGTGGATAAGAACGCTTGAGAAACGAATCAGGTCATCTCGATGACCGAGATAAGCGATAGTGAGATGCACACGAGTTCGATTTTAAATCGAAGTTAGCAAACGATCGACAAATCAAAACTATCACGAGTAGCTTGTCCGACTTCGCTAATCGCTAAGCTTGGTTGAAATGTACGTATTCGGGGGACACCTTGAATATGTGCACGATCCAAACTCAGCGGTATGATGAACTCGAATGCAGCTGCAAGTGGGTGTTGCGATTCGTATGAACGAATGAGTGAGTTTGTCTCATCCTATGACTCTCGTATTTGATAAATTACAACGCACCTCGTGCGACCATTACAGTCCCATGACATGTCAAAATAGCAACCAAGTCGAAGAAACACGATAATTGAATAAGCACCATCAACTCTAAAATGAGTAAAGAGTCATTCAATAAAATTAACCAAACGTATGCGACACAAAACTTAGAAAGGTATTGAGTATAGTTCGATGCCATCGAACAATAAAGCCATTCGATAGGAATTGTCTAAGATACACACACGACTTGAGTTAAGGAATGGTAGGATGACCTGCACTCAGGAAGTCTCGAGTACGAGACTTGTTTTGAGTGGTGTATTATGTAATGACCTGCTCCGCCCTAGCAAAATGCCGATTCAAACGGCAAGTGCAACGACTCAAACGAGCCGTCGACCCGAAGAGTTGGCATCGATCTGATAAAGAATCGATGTAAGGCTTACAGTAGCCCGTCAAGAGGAATCCAGACTTAGACTTTCAAAGACGCGTTTGGAGTATCGCTCGGCCGATGCGAACATCGCTAAGGTGGGTGGCTCCGATGAACCCATCTTTGCTTAGTCTAGACACATAACAATACGGATACTATTGCTAGAATCGCTAGGCGATAACACCGCGCATGCTAATAAATGACTCAATGCACCTAGCTAAGGGAATAATCCCATCTTGTATGCTTGTATAGAATATGGAAAAGAATATAGAAAATGTAAGAACTCTCGCACCGCACTCGTGCTATGGCACAAGCTTACATTCAAGTTCCTTATGCGTTCAAACAATGAAAAAATGAATGGTTTACAACAATGAAACGGAAGACTATCGACATAGTCGTTCCGAGTAGAGTATAGCAACATTGGAAGACTTCGGGACCGATGGGTCGCCAAGACGACTCTCGTACGGGGAGTTGCATAATGTATGCATGAAATAATAAACGAATAAGTGAATGAATGAATCAACGAATGAATGAACGAGTATGTGAATGAATAGAACGAACGAACGAACTAGTGAAAGAAAGAAAAGAAAGAATGAATGAATAAAAAAAGAAAGAAAATAATGGTTTGCGACATGTATGATGGACACGTGCAACGGGGCTCGCTACCCACGTTGCACGGACGCCAACCTGGTTGATAACGCATTATGGCTAAGGGTTAGCCTACGGATCTGAGACAGCCGTTAAGTTAAAATGACAAATAAAACGAAATGGTCGTGGACAATTCCCTCGTATACGGGAGGTAGGAGAAATAAGGGATTCTGCGGCATGATCAAAGGGAGGATCATGGCCGGCCTAGGTAGAATCAAATGGGCTTACAGGCTACTTAGGTGCGGGCTTGGCCACCAAAGAGATGTAAGTACGGGGTATTTCAAGAGACTATCAAGGTGTTCCAGCCGTACGCTATGATAGGTGAGAAACTACCAAGGGAGAAAGGGTCCAAAATGGCTTGTGGTGTCAGCGACCGATGCATATAGATTAAGTGGGCTTTGCTGGTGGCAATCCACGTGCAAGTCCTTGTATTGAAACAAAGTAGTCGAAGTTAACTAAATGAAGTGCCTTCTGAACAGGCTTAAAATGTAACACACCAAAGGATAAAGAGTACTTCGTGAAATCGAGTTAGAAAACACGCCTACGTCGTGCTAGGACCCGAGGCAGGGACACGCCCTTGGCATTGAAAGTTTATATGAATTGTTGACTAACTTGGTTTACTTTGGACAGGGAAGGCCGGACGGTAAGTATGGGTAAGTCATGCATGTATTTCCATACAAACACTCGAATTCGGCAACACGAGATAGGTTATGAAATATGCCATAAAACTGATCCTAAGGCAAGATTAGAAAGACAATGATTGATAGACGGTGCACAAAAGTAAATAGAGCGCGTTTGGTAATGATAGCATTGTGGGCGAGCTATCCTCTCCACCAGTGCATAACAATGTACTAATAACCCCACAGATTGCTTGCAGGAAGCAGGAGACGTCAGCGGGTACGGAGCTTTCCTCGAACATGCTAAGGCGCGGAGCTAACTCTGGAGCCTTGGAGCATTGCAAGGAGCTAAAATACCATATACGGGACATAATGTATCGAAACATCGCCATGAATCATTCCATCTTGTAAGCCACTTGGCACGCCCTTTATGTTTCAGAGTGAGAGAGCTTGAGCGATTTGTAATCTCGGCCTAGCGCCGCTTGTAAACTTCTTAAATGTCAATAAAGAGTTCGAATTTGCTTCAATTTTTGTTCATTTACTTTTTGCTGCAAATGGGGACACTCTGTGCGACTCTGTGGCCTAGCTCAAATCGGTCGTTTCTAGGTTTAGCCTTGCTCGGGCGCAACCTAGGCCCGTGCGGCATCACGCCTTAGCAAGGACGATCGCTCCTACGGGAGCAGGGTGTGACACCGGCGAGGCATGACCCAAGGAGGCAGTTGTCCCTCCAGTAGTCCTTGAGAGAAAAATGTAGAGTCGAGGAAACGAGGAAGAAAAATGGTGATGGAGGTATCTATGGATTAGGAGAGAAAAATGAATTTTTTAAGAGGAATGAAAAAACTTGAGGGAGGGAACGAATTTTTTTGGGAAAAGTTTATAATAAAGGAAACTAAAAAAATATATTTCAAAACCTGTCATAAAGCATTGTAGTCGATTTTTTTAGGGTTTTGATGGTTATTGAATATTAACAAATTATACAAATGTATTCCCTACATAGGTTCATGTTGTCGAACATATAGTCTTCCTGCAATATGTACCACATGTCGCAGAACATATAATATCTTTTTGCGACATGTGCATGTCGTGATATGTAGAGGATTTTTGGCAGGACTAGTATTTCGTTTCCCTTAATTGAAATTTATGTGGATTCTACGACATACTAGAACTTATGTCGCAAATACATGTAAAGATTAGCTTTTAGGGACATAAAAGTCCCTATGTCGCTAAAATATGTTGCTAAAAATACAATTTCTTGTAGTGTTTGATGGATAGAAATATGTTTTCTACAAGAAGTAAAATAGTATATTATATAATATGCATAGAAGATTATTGATATTAAAAGCAAATCTAATTTTATCTTGAAATAGGCAAACCAGAATGCCTTCTTATCTTCCGGAGCATCCGAGCAGTTGATCCAAGTGTCACCATAGTTCTGCCTCAGAAACTGCCCAGTGTTCTCTGTACCGACATGGGATGATATATATACTATGATAATTAAATTCATGAATATATAGATATATGCATAAGAAAATGTTAACTAATAAACTTATTTTGTAGGCCTGTCGGTCTAAATCTCCAATCTCGTCTCGTCTAGAGGTGCATTTGAAGGATTGATCTGATACGAAGAGGGTGTCAGCTCGACCTCCTCCATTTGGTCCTCTGTCTCCATGGTTTCGTCAGCAGAAGGAACACTGGAGGGGGGATTAGTCTCAGGTTTGGAACTGCTCGTCCCAGGAGTATTGTCACGTACCATCGATGTAGTTGAAGATGTGATTGGTCGATAAACTTGTAACTACCTAAATCCGGGAGAGGGGTAATTTTGTTATTTCATGATTATAGTATAATATGAATATTTATTTATAAAGTTTTGTGCATAATTATTATTTTTATAATGTGTTAGTTAATATGGTTAGTGGCTAGCCTAATTGTTAGACTTGTGTTAGTGAACCGGTTAGTCTAGCCACTAAATTAGAGACCAATAATTAGCATGACATGACTCATAGACAAACTTATTGGACTAGGTCCATTAGGCTTATTAGTCATGACCAATTTGTCATAATAGAGATTAGACTATTGACCGGAATATGTCCAAACCCTTCTATGCCATTAATTAGCTACATGACAACAAGTAGAGCGCTAAATAGACATTTTGGATTAGTCCTAACCTAGGGTTTAAGTGGCCAGTCATATGGGGAGCCTCTCTATTTCATTCATTTCTTCTCCATAGCCTCTATTCCTTCAAAATTTTGTGTTCTTCCTATTTTGAACCATTTATCCACCACTCTCTTCCAAACCTCACTTATTCTTCTAACTATTCCTCTTATTATCTATACAAAAGGAGCCTAAAAGGAGCTTGGAGACTAGGAACAAGGAGAGGTGTCCATTTGCTCGAAGCTACGTGTACAAACCGTGTCCATTTGACTTTTTATTGGAAATCCATCTCCCAATAGGTATATACCTCACTTTTCTTGTTATTTAGACTCTATTTGTGATATTGAACCCCTAAGAATTCACCCATGGACTAGGACTACCCATAGGAGGAGTTTTGAGATACTAATGAGTCTTTATTTGGAAGTTACAATGAGTTTTGTGCCATTTTTGAAATAATTTCAAGAATGGCACACCAAGTATTTGACAATATGTTTGTTAGGCCTAATTAGTGTAGATTTAGTCGTATGTCAATATCGTGTCCACAAATGGATACATGTAGGTCGTGTCATGATACGGTAGGACACTGGATCATTTTGGAGGATTTTTGTACTCATACACTTGTGATGCACATGCTCTATTTCACATGGCAGTTGACACTAGCCTAGAGATTCACTAATTATGTTTATCTACGTATTTTGGACCTGCCTATGTGATTTGATAGAAATCGGGTAAGGTTTGGAAAAGGTATCTTGGCCGTATTACAGTTGTATCGTAAATTATTATGATACGGGGGTTGGTGCACACCAAGTGTTCGAATAAATCGCTAGGTGAGCTTCATGTACATTAATTCACATTGTGCTTACCTATTTTGTGATGTTTAGAGGATATATGTGTGAATATAGGTGAATGAGTATGTAGGATACCTATATACATGAGTATATGTGTGTATATCTATAACTATAGTGTGTATGTGTGTGTGCATAAGTGTTAAGTATGTGTCAAGTGGTTGTACCAGTTGCTAGGGAGGGCTGGTATCAGTTGGGGAATATAATTGTATGTGTGTGTCATGTGTTACTGTGTAGAGAAATTACATATGGATGTGTGTAGACATAGGTAGATAGATAGATATATGTATAGATAGGTGGATAGGCAGTTGTGAGGAGGAAAAAACCTTCTACATGTGCACAAGTGTGCACAAGATAACTGTGTTGTAGGGATTAAGAGGCCTGTGCAAGTGAGATAGGAAGAAGTAGGAATTCAAGTCAGTCCAGTTAGAGGGGACTGTTGCCTGTGCATACAGGTGTCTATTGGCTTGCAGGCACTCGACAACAGAAATTAGGGGAGTAGGATAGGTGTTGGCAGTTGCTCACTAAAGCCGTGGCAAGCTACAGTAAGAAGAATGAGGGATTGCATATTGCAGTATTGCTAATGTAGGCGGTGGAGGCTAGTACCTGTGCACAACAGTGCACAGGATTTATATAATAGCAGTAGCAAAGAATTGGAGGTAAACAACACTTGTAGTGGTAGTGGCATGAAGCCCTATAATAGTTGTTTGTGTGTTATTTAGGTAAGAAGGAGTTAGTGCAGGAGTATGCAGCTATAGAGGGAGAGGAAGAAAGGCAGTTAGTAGGAATATGAGTTAAGTAAAAAGTTAAGTAGTAGTGAGGGAGTTAGTGAGAACAACATTGACTGCTGTTGGAGGAAATTTTGGTGTAAATAGTAGTGGCATTTATTTGTCTGCTGTTAGGACTGCAAGGAGATGAGGGAGGGAGAGGGCTTGTGCATTACTTGACATCAATAGGAATATCAGGTGTGGGTATACACCCTAAGTAAAGGCAGGCCTGTGCAGGGTTGCACATGAGTGCAGAAAGCTCTTTACAAAGCCTTGCAACATGTGCACTGATTGGGGACATAACCCAGGATACACACAGGCATGTGTGCTTGTGCACACATACACATGTGTCAAGGAGGAGATGTGGGAAAATAGGACATGTGAGTGTTAGAAGGGAAGGTCTGTAGCAGTGAGCAGTGTTCTGTACACTTGTGCACAGACTAGTGTGCTAATGCACACAGGTGCTTGCACAGGAATGTACAGGGCATGTGACAGTGTAGGGTGCTAGTGAAGGTTTGTGTGTGTATATGTAGCACATACCCATGCATGTGTATGGGAAAGTTGTGGGCTGTGTGTGTGTAATAGGAAGATATAGGTAATATAGATAATAGGTAATAGGCATTACCTATAGGTTGGTAATGTGAGGTTGGTCGGTAATGTAGTGGTTGGTAGGTAATATATGTAATATTGGGTATTGGGTAAACCTATGTATGTATAATGGTATGAATAGATAATAGGTAATAGGTAAGGTTTGGTTACCTAGTATCAAGGGATTAACTAGGTAATGGACACATATGTATGTGATTAGGTAAATATGTAGGTAAGGTTAGGGGTTTAGGTAAAGGTTTACCTATGGAATGTATGTAAGGCCTAGTGTATAAACACATGGGTATAGCTTATATAGAATACCTAAGCATGGACTTAGGTATAGGTAAGATACCTAGATACATAGTATATGGACCTAATATCCTAGAGATAGATTCAAACAACCTAGAATTAGCTAGTTTGACCAAGTTTGACTAGTTTAACTTAGAGTTAACCTAGAAATTACTTTATGACTTAGATTTGGACTAGTTTGACTTGTATTCATTCCAAAACTTGGTATTGATATAATATTCCATATTTAGGTCTTCGAGGCACCATATTGGAGATCGTTGATACTTCACACTGGATTTCAAGCGAGTACATTCTCTGATAATTTTTTGTTTATGGTATATTGTATGTTTCTTATATTTATTGTAGATATTCTTGAATTTTGACACGTTCGTTACACAGATTGTATTTTCGGATCCGTCATGAGATGTTATTCCCGTTTATCTTGGTATACCCTGTGCAAGCCCCGTTATTGTTCTTGTGTATTGTATAGACACCGATTCCTAAGAGTATTAGCTACCTTTTCAGAGTATCCCATGTCATAACGTACTGTAGTTGGATCCACTATACTAGTCGGGGGCGAGAAATAGTAGTATAGATATGTGATCATACCCTTCCCGTGTATGATATTTGTTTCCTATGAGTGTTAATCATACACCAAACGTATGATTATCCAGACCATAAATTCTCGTGCAAGTTCCCAAGTCGATCACATGTTGAAACTAATACTCACTCACATAGATAGAATTTCCTGATTACTGTACATAATGATTCCCGTTTCCCCTATTTACTTACAGTATTTTCATATATGTTTATGTCATTATTTTTTGTATATTCTCTCTATTTACTATTACATACTTCTTATCATTTACTGTAACTGTTATTAGAAATATACTTCGCTCCAATCCTGACTGGATATATTTTTTAGACGATTCTGATGATGGATGCCCTACTTACTACATGTCGTAGGATATAGTTGGTATAGACCAGGAGACCCTGATCCAGAAGGGCCTAGTCCCAGCTAAGGAGATGGTAGTGGCGACCCAGTTAGACTAAGATTTGTACTGCATATGTCTCCCGCACTATCTGACTTTAGCATGTTTAATATTTCAAACTTGTATTGAGATATTTAACTCTTAGACTCTGGACATGTATTATCCTATGTTAGACTCCTGGATAAGTTTTATTATGTCAGTATCTTTTATCGTAACATTTCATCTTCCTTATAAATTTGTGATTGAGTATAATTATATCATGTTTATGTCCTCCTTTTGGAGTTGAGATATCTTGACAAGTTATGATATACACTGCTAGTATAGTAGACCTAGACAACATTCTACCACCGACACTGCGACGTAGGCTGGACGCTGTCACGCACTTGTGCCCCTATACCATGTGTAGGTCATGACAATAAACCAGTATTCGGAGGAGTCTCTAGCTCAGGACTGGCCAAAGTATGATCCATACTATCCTCTTCTACCTGATAACACATTTGATGATAAAACAAACAAGCGAACAAATACATACATACATATATATATATATATATATATATATATATATATATATATATATATATATATATATATATATATATATATACATATACATATATATATATATATATATATATATATATATATATATATATATATATATATATATATATATATATATATATATATATATATATATATATTTTATATATATATATATATATATATATATATATATTTTGTTTTTTTTTTGTTTTATATATATATATATATATATATATATATATATATATATATTATATACTATAGTAAAATAAAGAAAAATATAATACATCTCACTGTCTTAATAAAAATGCACAATAATAACTAATACATGTTCACAGGTCTAAATGAATAGTACATCTATTGTCAAAATATAATACATGTTACAAGTCTTGTTCATCTTCTTGTCCTTTTCTTACTCTTCCTTCTCATTTTAACTTTTATCTACTTTATCTTCCTCTTTAGATACTTCTATCTCTTCTACATGATTAGACGTGTAATGAGTAACTTCCATTAAGTCCATATCAACTATATTTGTTACAAGAAGTAGCTCGTCCTCCTTATAACCTATTTTGCCAACGTTAAAGGTATTTATAGGTTTAGTCTTGCATACTGCCTACTAGTCCGACCTCATTGTTCTTCATCTAGGATAAGTTGTGAAGTACACGAGCTGAACCTGATTTGATAGGATAAATGGTTCATATTCGAGATATCGACGCCGTTAGTTTATACCACAAGACCGTGCTAGTCAATTTTCAAACCTTGATCTTAGATCAGATCGAACCAATCATACTTGAATCATGATCTTAGCAGGCTCTTTGCCATAATTATATGTCAACTCTATAATCTCCCATCCTAAATGTCGCTAATTGAAAATAATAGTGACCCCAATAACGTCGCTAACTGTTGTTGAGAAACTATATATATTACAACATGTACGAAATAATGTTCATAAACGTCATTAATTTTAAAAATTTAGCAATGTCCCACTACTCCTAGCGTCGATTGTTTCTATATTAACTGACGTAGTCGCTATTCGTCGCCAACAAAGACGAATTGTGACACATTTATTTTGAGTCGCAAAATTTTTAAATGTTAGTATGAGACTCGTCTCACAGTATTTGTATATAACTACATATGTTATATTGTATTATGCATTTTTTTGGATTTCGAAGAACCGGAGGAAAACTTAATTTTTGAAACTTTTTTGTGAAACAGACATATACGGTCGGCATATAGGTCTGTACTGCCGGTATACCGATCGGATAGAATATCTACTTTATAGATATTTTCAATTCGAGATATTTTCAAGAATAGTGTTCCAATAGTGTTTAGATATTTTGATGAATAGTGATGATACATTCTATTATCCTATGGATATCTGGTTTTATTCTGGACGGTTGAGATTGATCTTGATCGAGTCACAAATCATGATCAGACGGTCATGATTAATTTACCTCCTCTGTATATACGACTACATTTCTTTTCAATTTCTCTTTTACTTTCTCTCTCCACTCTTCATTCCTTCTCGTTTCTGCTCCGTATTTCTTGGGAGCTTGGAGCTTAGTTTCGAGACCTTAGTGTGTGGTTTCTGAACCCCTCATGGTGGTGGATTTAAAGAGTTAGTCTTGGAGCTTTCTTAGGCAAGTACATCTTGCCGAACTGCGGAACTTATTATAGTTTTCTTATAGTTTTTGTTTTTTTACTATCTTGATAGTCCACTATTCCCTAATACTTTCTTTACTAAATTTGTTTCTCTCATGATTTTGTCATTATGACCATCTCGAAATTTGGTTTGAGCTAGATTTTTGTTATCTAGCTATGTCCAGTTATTTTTATAGTAGGAAACTCCGTATCGAAAATGATACCGGGGTAATTGTCATGAGACTTAGTATATTATTTGCATTACAGGACCGTCCTCTAGTATTTCCTAACTGTTATGCATGTTTTCCATAATTTTTGAAATGTTGTGTGGTTCCCAAAAACTTTTTTCATGCCTTAGTATTCATGTCCGGACATAATCGACATACCGACGGTATGCCGGTGTATACCGATGGAATACCAGTTTTTGAGCCCTCTTTTTTGTTGAAAGTTGCTGTAACACTTTTTGGCATACCAACGGTGTACCAGACCATACCTTCGGTATTCTAGTGCGGTACATATATTTTGACAAAGAGTTTTTGCCTATAGAAATCGGTATACTGCCGGTGTAACGGTGTGTACTGTCAGAATACCGATTCAGTACCCAAGTTATTTATTTTAGTATTTTTCACTTAATTTCTTGATTTCTTCTTGTTTACTGCTTTACTGTCTTTTCTTGCCCAGTTTATAACTTGCCATGTCATACTTGGTTGGACCCGGTACATTTTCTTGTCTTATCTTTATATTGACCTATCTTAGCTTACTCCTAATTCTTGTACATGTCTAGATTCTTCATAGTGGCCTATCATGACACACTCCTGATTCTGTACATTTCTAACTTGTATAGTGGCTCGTCGTAGCCCACCCCTGTCTTGATACTTGTCTTGGCTTGTAATGGCTTGTAATGGCTTGTTGTGGTGCACTTTCTTGCTTGTCTTGTCCAGCCTTACTGGTCTCATATCTTGGTTGGACTTGACATGTTCGCCGGTGTGTACTGTCGAAATGCCGATCCAGTACCTCATATGCTTTCTCTTACATGGGGATTTCTTCAGTTGCAGTGTTAGACTCCACCACTTTGTCGGGGATTTCGTCGTAGAGTTTGGACGATTCCGACACCGGATGAGCTGCTAGAAAATTAGCTAATACTTGGCCTTTTACTGCATTCTTAGGAACGAAGATCATATCGTATGGAGTCAACAGCATTGCCCATGTAGCTAAACGGGAATTGAGAGAGCCCAGTTTTGTCATGAGTATTCTGAGAGGGTTGACTTTAGATATAATATGGATAGTCTGCCCAGACACATAGTGGCATGTCTTTTGGATGGCAAAAACTAGTGCAAGACATTCCTTCTCTACCGGTGTGTATCTGTGCTTGGCACCCACCATTGTGCGGCTGAGGTAGTAGATTGCCTATTCATGGCCGCCTTCGTTCTTTTGAGCCAATAGGGCACTAAGAGAATGGTCCATAGCACGGACATATAGTAAGAAGGGCTTCCCCATTATTGGAGCTACCAATATTGGAGGGCTTGTAAGGTACGCCTTGATATCGTCCAATGCGCGTTGACATTGTTCAGTCCAGACGAAAGATACGCCTTTCTTCATGAGCTGAGTGAACGGTTGACACCTTCCAGAGTGGTTCAAAATGAATCGTCTGATGTAGGCTAGCCTTCCTTGTAGTCCGCGTAGCTCTTTGAGGTTTCTTGGAGGATGCATGTCGAGGATAGCCTTCACTTTCTCCGGGTCCAGATGTATACCCTTTGAAGTGATAACGAAACCAAGGAACTTGCCGCTGGAGACTCCCAGAAAAGACTTGGTTGGATTCATCTTGAGTTGGTGTGCACGCATTAGTTAGAACACCGTTTTCAAGTCTTGGAGGTGGTTGCCCTTGAGATGACTTTTGACTGTGATATCGTCTACGTAGCACTCCACAGTTTTACGCAAATGATCACGAAAAATTATGTTCATGGCTCGCTGGTATGTCGCCCCTGTATTCTTCAAATTGAAGGGCATCACCGTATAGCAGTATACCCCCAACAGTGTTTGAAAATATGTGTGCTTCTCGTCATCGGGGAACATCTTGATCTGGTTGTAGCCTGAGAACCCATCCATGAAGGACATTCGCTCAAAGCCGCAAGTATTGTTGATCATTACGTCAGTGATCGGTAGAGAAAACTCGTCTTTCGGGCATGCAGAGTTCAAATCACGGTAGTCGATGCAGACTCGAACTTTACCGTTCTTTTTTATGACTGGAACAATGTTGGCAACCCAGTCCGGGTGTTGTTCCTTGCGAATGAATCCACTAGTAATGAGCTTCTTGACTTCATTCTCGATGGCTTCCATGATGTCTGGTCGGAATCGTCGTTGTTGCTGCTTCACTGGCTTAGCTTTAGACGAAATGTTCAGGCAGTGCATGGCGAATGTAGGGTCCAAGTCTGGCATGTCTTCATAGTTCCATGCGAAGACGCTGATATATTCTCTTATAAGTTGTATAAGAAATTAGCGTTCATCGCCAGATAGACATTTGCTGATGAAGATTGGTTTGAAAGTGCAACTCCCACCTAGTATCCATCTTTTGAGCCCATTGTTCAAGCTTAATTGATTGGACATCGTCTGTAATTTGATCGACGAAAACCATGTTGACAGACAGAGTTGCTTTGAACATGTCGTCGATGCTGGAATCTGAGTCCCAGAGGGAGGAATCAGAAGAATGAGAACAATGATCTGCTTCATCATCTGATCTTTTGGGAGTTGTTGGAGGAGTGACATAGCCCAAACCAACACCGCTTCGTTGATAGTAGTTCTCGGGTTTGCCTGGAGGAGCAAAGTGTCGTATTGGCAACCGTCGTCCTCAGCCGTAATTTAGTCCTTTGTCGCTTTTGATGTCATATCCAATGTTCTGGATGATGTTCTTGGGCTACCAACTATACCGAAAAAGTTATATTTTTCCAGAGTCATAGTCAGCTTCTGTGTTGTGCTTAGGAGAAGTAGAGTCTGGGACGAACTTTCTCTCGCCAATTATACGACCGAAGATGATTAGTTCTTCATCCTTCTTTCTGGCTGGAACGATGCAGTAGATGATATCTTCAGGGTAAAATTTTTCTCGTAGGTGAGGCGTCGTGACCGACATACAAAGGTGTGGTCCTATACCGTTTTCTATGGCGTATATCGTATCCATGTAGTAGTTTACAGATTGATAGACATCAGAGTAATTCAAAGATAAACCTTTACTAAGAAAATACGCAAGTTCTTCTTCAGGGATAACATCATCCGCTAAAGATACATTATTATGAGTATTAATATACTCATTGAGAGGATCATCATCTGGAAGAGGAGCCACAGTCTTGGCCGAGTTCACCACGTAGGGTAATTCTTCAGGATTGAGAGGACGGGAATCAGCAGGTTCCTCCCGAGGTATCTTGCTGAGAGTGATGGTCAATGGTTTGACCTTATCAGGGTTCTTCTTTTTCACCCAAATTGTGAGAGGTTTCAGAGTACTTTTTGGAGTAGTACGTCCTTTGAATCGGATAATCAGGGGACCATCATTGAAGGATGGACTTGCTTCAGCTTCATTGTCAGCTTCGTTGCCGTCATCCTTGGGGGGCTAGGATTGGTAAAGTACCGAATCTCCACAGTAAGCTTCGATATCCTTAAAAGGATCGACATCGGCGAACTTCGTCTTCATGACACCATCGCTGTTGACGTATTTGAAGCACTGGTGAAGTATGGAAGGAACGATCATGTTCTCGTGTATCCATGGACGTCCCAACAAGATATTATAGGATACATTGGCATTGATCACATAGTAGGAAACCTCCGTTCGGAGATCACCGATCTGGCACTTGAGACAGATCTTGTCCAGCGGATGGCTTCGACCAGCATTGAAAGCCGTGATAGTTGTGTTGGTTGCTGATAGCTTGTGCAGAGGGATTCCCAGAATTTAAAGCAGACTTCTAGGAATAATGCTGAGGGAGGATCCTGGATCGATGTGCATGCGGTCCACCTTGATCGCCCCGATATACCCTGTATAGTACAGGGTCTATCATGACGATTATTTTTAATAGCATGTCCTCCTGTAAAAAGGTGATGTTGGACACCACTTCCATAGTACTGTTGAAGTGGGGACATGAGACATGGTCTTCAGCGGAGGCCTTGACTTCGGCGAGGTAAGAGTCGGCATGTAGTAATGCCTCACTTAAGGCCTTCCGCGTTTCTTTGGAGAGTCGTAATAGATCGAACAGAGACAACCTGGTAGGTGTATTGGCTAGCTGAGCCAGTATGTCAAATTTGTAGGGCCGATCCATGCCTTCGGGAGCTGGCGCCTTCAGAGACTTGTCAAACCGCGTCTCTTTCTGCTTGGCTTTGTCCGTAGTTGGAGGTTTAGACGGGCCGGCTTCTGAGTTTGTAGGGGCAGTAAGAGCTTGAGGAGGTACTGCTTCTTCTTGTGCGGGATCGTACGTCAGAAGATAAGTCTTTCCCGAACGCGTCTCGCCAGATAGAACCTCGTAGGTGGGAGAGGATACCATATGGCATAACTTGTACTTCTTGCCCCTTTTTGCTTTGGAAGGTACTACCCCCTGCGTCACTTCTTGCACACGGTCCGGATGGACCCACATGATCTCACCACGTTCAGTCGTGAGCAGGACCAATGTTGAGTTGTGAGCTGGCGGTAGGTTGACGACTTCCATTATTTCCTTGGGAATCAGGACTACGCCGTCTGGGACTTCTGTAGGAGGAAAGTCACCAAACTGAAGAGAGATCATGTTAGAAGATACGACCTTGCCTTCAGCTTCGAGGTTGATCACTTAGTTGTCGATAAGCTGTTGTATCTTCTTCTTCAAGACGATGCAGTCCTTGGTGGAGTGATGCACGTACTGATGATAGAGACAGTACTTAGGATCATTGAGTTGGCTCGCCTCTGCAGGACATCGTGGTGGAGACAATATCAGCTTATTACCCTTTGCAATGTACGAAAGATGGTAATGACATCGTCTTCGTCAAAGTAGAAGGTCTCCTTAGGCTTGTCGAAGGCGCCCTGAGAATTAGAAGCTCCTTTGGATGTGTCGACCTTCATGACTTCTTTCCCTTTACCCCCACGAACATGGATAGTTTGAGGATGCTTGCTTTTGTCTTCGGATTTGGGTATTTTCAACCCCAGTAGTTCCAAGTTAGGAACGTTATTTTTAGCAACATCAGCTGTCCCAATAAAAGCGGGCCATATATCATAATTACCCAGACAAAATATCACTGTAGAAAGGAAGTTATGTCGAAAAGTATCCATAAGTTCTGAATCTGGTATGCCGAAGGGCATCTTCAGTGCTAGCCACCTGAAGCGTTCGATGAAGGCGATGACATACTCAGTCCTCCTTTGCTTGGTCTCGATGAGGGTGGACATACTAACATGCATGCCACTCTCGTAAAACTTGTTGAAGAACAATCTCTCCAAGTCTTTGAATGAATTGATACATCCGTCAGGCAAACTACAAAACCATTCGAAAGCTACCGCCTGCAAGGTGCTAATAAATAGCTTCGATAAGAATAGATCATCTCTAGGTAAGTGCAGAGTCTGCGTGTTGAAGTACGTCATATGCTGACGAGAAGAAATCAACCTGTCAAATGAATTCAGCGTCAGCGGCTTGTAGTTAGGAGGGCAAGTAGCGTTCTCCCACTCAGGAGGATACGGTTGAGATATCCCCATCTTCTGAAGCTCGTCTTTGTGTGAGATGGTGTCGAGACGAGCGAACAGGGAATCAACTGCATCATGTTGATTGAGCAGGTGTTGGGAAACGGCTGCTGAACGGTTGTCAGGCGTTGTTGGCGAAGGACCACCCCCAGCACTTGCAAGATTTGGAGGAGGTACAACAGAATGATACTCCTTTTGCAGTGAAGGAGGGTTGTTGCTGTGAGCCAGACTAGCATGGACCGAGACGTTTTGTTGAGGGGAAGGAACAGCCCCAGCAGCGTGAACCGCCATGATACTGGTAAGCATATCGGTGATCTTGGCGAATGCTGTTTCAAGACCCTCTAGTCGTTTGCTTGTCTGATCACTGACTTCTTCAGGTCTTTCTCCGTTCGCCATGTATGTAGATAACATACAAGGAAGAATAGAGAAAACAGTACAACTGGTGCTGATACTGTCTGTCTTCGAGTGGACCAGTCCTTCATCTTCAGGTAGAGGAGGCAGATAGTCGCCATCAGATTCAGAGGGATCGTCGTCCTCTAGAAGGCTACCCCCAGTGTGAGGGTCATCCGCTTCAGACTCTGAGGGAATATTACCCCCATATTGGGATTCTTCGTCGTCCGTACGGAACCTTGCCTTTGACCGAGTGCACATATAAACTCCTTCAGATGTGACAGTCTGCTGGCCATCTGTTGGCAGACTTCTTCTTCTTCTCGCAAAACTGAGAGAGAAAGTTGGGTTCGTAGTCCATCGTCTTTGATTGGGGCTTCCGTAAAGGGGACCCCATGAAGCCATATTGGATGAAACATATAGTGGCTTCTCATCGTCAAAGAAGTACAGCCGTCGAAACACGTATTTTCTTTGAGGAACTCTTGTTGCTTTGGAGCAACAACAGTTGATAACAATCTTGGTGCACGGATGTGCACTATGAATTGTTATGTCCTCCCTCGCTTTACGCTTATGATTTATCATGTCACGCAAGTCAGCAGAATAGAGTTTTGCCTTACAACCCATGTTGCATGGATCGCCGAGCTTTGTATGTGGGTTCGTAAGGAGAGTAGGCACATCCAGACTTAGTTCATGTGCAAGGGCAACTCCCACACCTAAGTTCTGTGATGTCCTTGAAGACAGCCCTATGCTATATGCGTTGGGGCCTACCTTTTTGTTGTGGGCACATAGGCCTTGGAGACTGGCCTTGGGCGCATGCTCCTTGACAGTATGTCTGAGCCTCCTTGATGTGGGCGCATAGTATGGATCCAGAGAGCCTAGGCGCATGGCTTTGGATTCCCAGCCTACTGTAGGCAGAAGTGTTCTGGTTGGGGCTGTGCGCCCAAACACTCCCTTGGGCGCATGGCTTTGGACGTATGCTTGGTGGAGCAGCGTTGTTTTCTCCCAGTTTTGCCTCCTTCGTTTGTGAGCCTAGCCGGGTTTGGCTAGAGTGTCGTACACCCCGATTCTTGGCATCGTAATATTTTTCTTTGCCAAGTCTCGGGTGCTAAACACCCTGTTGTTGGTTATGCAGGGAAGAAGTCACTAGGCTAGTAGAGCCCGAAACGGTGTGAGCCTTCTCCATTTGGGGAACTTCTGTGGCAAAGTCATGCGCCCATGTGACAGAGTCCTCCAGTTGCATATCTGCTATGACACTAGCAGGATATGCACAGCGAGCCTTCGGAAGCCAAGTCTTTTGGCTTTGCTGCTTTTAAGGGAGTAGAGCCATCCCTCAAGAGCATCTCTTCGAACGCCTACTGATCGAACTTTACGATCAACATCTTCTGAGTGCTCCCCACTTTGTCAGTATCGGATTACGGTACCACCTTCTCGTAAGAGAAAAAGGTAGTCCCTAGCAGAGTCGCCATTTTTGTGGACACACACAAAAAGAAAAAGAAAATGCTATCTTTTCTTTATTGGCACAAGGCACCACAAATCGAGTACGCCTGAGAGATCCTGCACTGAGGATCCCCGAGTACAAAAAAGAATTCTGGGGAATGGGACGATGGAGATCTAGCGGTAGTTGCTCCTTTACTCCGTTGACACTCCGATTACAAAAGTGGGAGAAAACCTAAGAAAATTGCTAACTCTCGGCTCACTGGCAAGAAGTGCAGCAATTTGGCTCTTGAAAATGCTCTACGTTCTGTATTTTGAAGAGGGATGAGGCCTCCCTTTTATAGTCGTTCTTGAGCTGGAATGATGTTATACGCCCACATGAGGAAATATGCTAATTTTTATGTGGGTGCATAGTCCTGCTTTGGGTGCATAGAATGTAGGCACATACAGGCTGCCAGATCGTGGGTTGGTCGTGGTGTTGACGTGGCCGCATGCTTCGGTGCACGACTGCTCATGGCGACTGACATGGCCGTGCGCTTCGGTGCATGTTTTGATCATGGCTTTGACTGAGTCATGCTTGGGCGCATAGCCATGTCTCAGGCTTTGTGCCCTCCTTTTGGAGAAGCTAGTTTTAGGCGCATAAAACTTCACTGGCTGGGCGCATGGAGCTTCACTGGCTAGGCGCATGGAGTTGCACTGACTGGGCGCATGGAGCTTTACTGACTGGGCGTATGGAGCTTCACAGGCTTGGGCGCATGGAGCTTCACTAGCTTGGGCACATGGGGCTTCATTTGTTGAAAAAAATTTATGCTTCTACAATGAGTCGATGTGACCTTTGGTACCCAAATCTTTGAGGGTCCTAAAAGGTTAGTCTTCGATACCCATGTATATAGTTTTAAATCAACTAGTCTTCTAATTCTATACTGTGGTGAAGTGTGTCCATGTTTACCACAATAGTGACATGTAGCATGTATATTGGTGTTTGATGTAGGATAATAGTGATGTCTATGTGTTTGTCGTGCTGCATGAGAACATATGTTCATAAAAGCATGTCTGTGTATGACATGTGTATATGTGGGTGTTTGTCGTGCTGTATGTGAATATGTGTACATAAAGGCATAATTGTGTGCAGCATGAGTATATGTGTTTTTCTTGTAATGTGTATTCTTGTGTTGAGCAATCTTTTGTCTTGTGTATGTGTTGTGACTGTGAGATTGAGTTTGGGGTTGTACAACTTGTTTCCCCAGTCTGATCTCTAATCTTTTAAAGGCATTGTACATATCATCATACTCGACAGTCAAGGCATCAATTCTTACAGCAGCAATATTATAATTCTATTTCTCGTCTGAGAGTTCTTTATTGAGTGCTGTGATATCACGTGTTTGTTTCTCAATACGAGATTCGACATCGTGTAAGCTTAATTTAAGCTTGGATACCTTCTCAATATTCTCCGTGGATGGTGTGTCTCTAACATTATCAAGCAAGCATAAAAGTCTATGAATCTCAACTTCATGAGTCTTGATCTTATCCTTTGCATGTTTACACTTTCTAAGTAACTTCTTGTGATCTTCAAGTCACTAAAGGCATCTCCAAGTTCATCAAAAGTAAAGTCATCGAGTGGATCATTTGTTACCTTTTCGGACGTTTCCATTAGGCAGAAGTTTGTAGTATCTTGGGGAGAGTCCTCTTCTTCTTCTGAGAGGTTGGCCTTTTGTATGATCTTTTATATCGGCTTCCTTTCTTTCACTACACCATAATAGTCGATTACCCACGGTTATTACCGTGACAATTATTTTTCGTCATGGTAATAACCGTTACTGGTGGGGCGTGGTTATTATTTAGTCACGATAATAACCGTGACAAATATTTGTTTTGGTCACGGTTATAACCGTGGCAAATATTTGTTTTGGTAACGGTTATAACCGTTAGAGAAGTCCATTTATGTGACGGTTGTAACCGTGATCAATATTCCATTTTTCACAGTTATTAATGTGGCAATTAGTTTGTTTTGTCACAGTTTTTACTGTGACTACATTATTTTTTTGTTACTATTCTCCACTAATTGTCACATTTATAACCATTACAATTGGACTATTTAAATAAAAAAAAACTACATTCAACTTGTATCTAAACAATAAACAATATATCCAATTTCATAATATTTTACTTTCATAATAATTCAACCATTCCAAACCAATAACTAAACCACAAAATTTTTAATAACAATTCCGAGCAAGTAACTAAACCACATAATTTGCAATAACAATTCAACCATTCCAAACTAGAAACAAAACCACATAATTTCAAATAACAATTCAACCATTCAAATTAGTAATTAAACCACATAATATTTGAAAAATAAGCAACTAAACCACAGGATGTTCAATAGCATCCATACATTAATATTTTAGTAAGGAAACATTCCATTGTTGGTTTCAATGACAACAAAACAAGGCTCTATATGCATGAAGCAAACCACAAAACATTTCAAACTCTTGTGTTTTTGGACAATCAAGACGAGGCTCTCTTGAGGAAGAATGAAAGTGCTTGCATCCATGCTAAAACTGTACATATTCCTGCATGTAAGAGTAAAAGAAGTATCGAATTAAAAAGCGTGCAAACTAGTAAAAGAATTTTCTGGAAAAACATACATATGAGCACATGTTCTTTGCACATATGACAAACTTCAATGAAGAACACATGCAGAAGTTTTGGGCATTGATTGATATAGACATGAGAGCACATGTTCAGTCATTTCCAAATGTCTTCACCAATGTATATGGGGTCTCAGATTGCAGGGAATTTAGAGACACCCCAAAATTCGACAGAAAATTGAAAGCTGTTGGGTACCATCAAGTGTCCCAACAGTTATTCGACAGAAAATTATCAGCGGTGTTAACATATAAAGGAAGATGAGATCTCCCCTTCAGAATGCACTATACAATATGCGAGTTCAAAACAACATATCAAACTAAATTTGTTTAACAATTTCTGAGATATGTTTCTTGTTCATGGTGATGTGAGGTGTACACATGTTTCTTCTTCTTTTTTCTTGGCAACTAACAGTAGGAATAAAATCCTCCTGCATTGATGTACAGTTTGTCCAATTCTTACAGATAAAGTAGAGTGTATTTTCATACAGCTGTTTGAATAACAAATTTTGCAGTACCAATATAATCCATATGATTATGAAAAATAATCCATGAGATTATGTACAGTACCAATTGATGTACAGTTTGATCTATAATTTTACCTACTATTACAATTGCAGTACCAATATAATCAATGAGATTATGAAAAATAACAAATTTTGCACATAACAAGATACAGGTCGGTTTAGTTCCAAAGATTCTTGCTGGAATATTAAAACTTTGCATTATAGAAGTAAATGTATTGTTCTAGGAACAAATGATTAATCAATGCCTATCAGTTGATTATCGAAGTAATTAAGGTTTAGTCTGTCATCTACGTCTCAACATCGTATGATCAATAAAATGTATATCCTTTCGAGTTAGTTCTCATCAAAAGAGGCAAAGATATTATCCAAGTACTATTTATTTCTTCTGCGATATCGCTACTTGCCAATCTGCAGGCAAAACAAAGCCCTGGATGCTCTCAATGTCGATGTGGAGGAGCAAATCAACTGGCTCATCGTATTATTGGAAAATAGGCTCAGTAATGCAACAACAGGACCTTGATTGGGCAGCAATCTGTTTGTTCTATTTGTATTAGTATTTTGCTTCTTGTATCAATTCCTTCATACCAACACTACTAAGATACTGATTTTGCTTCCCTCACAAAATGTAGTTGGACCCTCTCAGAACAAAGTTTCTTTCACAAAACTAATAGTTTCATCAATAGTAGTCTACAAAGGCACATAAATATAAAATGCAAATGAGCATGAGGTCATTTTTAAACCCCACACCATAATTGGGCAACTAACAGTAGGAATAAAATCCTCCTGCATTGATGTACAGTTTGTCAGATTCTTACAGATAAAAAAGAGTATATTTTTATACAACTGTTTGAATGATATCTATATGAGATGGTACCAAAATGATACATGGTTTATAGCTTATGAAGGGTCTTGCGACCTGCTTCAATTTGGACCTCTGAGTGGTCTGTCTGGTTCCTAAGGTTTATCCTCGTTAGTAAATAGAAACCATGGATTTCTTGAAGATACGTGCAGTAGAAAATTATTTTACTTCATTCCCAAGTCTATGCCCTTATTTTGACAAAAACTATGGACTATGTGAAAAGGATCAAAATGCATGAATCTCCATGAATAAACAGTTTACTGATCAGTAAAATAGTTTGATCAGTAAAATCCTTAGGAATAAACAGAGGTTTCTCCCTTTTAAGAGAGGTTTTAAGCCTTGCCATGCATGCAGCCTTTAAACTACATAAGCCTTTAAAAAACTATTTTAAACTATTTTACTGATCAAACTATTTTACTGATCAACTTGATCAGTAAAATAGTTTGATCAGATGAATTATAGCCATGCCTGCAGCCTTTAAACTACTAAGCCTTTAAACTACTAAGCCTTTAAACTATTTTACTACTAAACCTTGCCATGCCTGCAGCCTTTAAACTACTAAGCAACTGAAATGTACAGGCTTTAAACTACTAAGCAACTGAAATTGTGTTAATGAAGTTGATCTTCTATTGGCAGGATCATCAAAATGACAATTTCTTCACCTCAATAATCCTATTTAATTTTTTGAGCACTCTCCTTAATTAACATTCATGATGGTTTCAGAGTGCTATATATATGTGCTCATGAAATATCCTTGGAAGTGAAAAGAAACCTAACTAGTCGGCCTGCTTAACAAGCAATATTGTGTAAAATGTTGAGCAACTAACATATTATATGTCAAAATAATAAGGTTGGCTGAAATTAGAATATTGGTAAATGTAAGATGCCAAATAGCCAAAAGAAAGGGGTTGTGCTAGTTATAGTACGCTATCGATTATGAAGCTAAAGGGAAACAACTCCACGTTAAATGAACTTTGGGTTAGAGAATGACAAAGGCTAATGCATAAAAATGAAACTCCCATAAAGATCATGAAATCCCTATGAGAGGAACAATTCATAATAGGCCAGTTCTAATTTTGGAACCATTAAATAGTAATAAGTGCCTAGAAATATATTTTCTCATCAAATTTAGTGTACCTCCAAAAGTACACCACCAACCTTCCTTCGAAGCGCTCCATACTGCATAAAGGAAGCTCAAGATCAATATAATCACATAAACACTTTACTATCAACACATACTTATCGTTTGTATATATATACCTGTTGTCACAAATACCTGAGCCGTTTGGCTCCCCAAACAAGAAAACCTCCATCAGCTATTTCACAAAGAAAAGATATTCCATCTTGTAGACAATCATAAACTGTTGCTTCTGGCTTTATCACCTCGGACACATAAACGATTTTCTCATCATCTTGCACTTTTCTTCCATGACAGGTAGTGTGAGATGCTATAAATCCCTTGGCTACATCCTCTCGTTCCCGTCCAAGTAAAATAATATTTTATTTTCCTCCATGAGCCGGTCCATCATTGTTATCATGGACAACATGACCATTATTTTTGTTACCATGGACAACAGGACTATTATTGTTGTTACTAGGGACACGACCGACGGTATTCAAAACATGATTCAAATTTCCTGTAGTTTTACTGATATACACGGAGTTAGATGCCCCTTCTGTCTCGGGCGTTCAAGAAGCAAAAATTAGATTTTGGGGCTGATGTGTAGCGTCGCCACGAGTGAGCAATTCCCGTAATAAAACCTCAACAATATCCAACCTTTGGAGAACCTCTGGGTTGGTATTTTTGCTGGCTATTGCCTTTGCTGCTTGTCTAATTTTTACTTGCTTCACCGAGGATGTGGAGCTAACTGCACGACAACGACTCTTTTTATCGACTCCAAAAACTTCAGCAATAGGGTCAGTCTCAAGGTCTTCTAGGCTTGACACACCATCATGACCACTCGCACTTGCAGCTTCTTTTTGCCTCTTTTCTGCTGCTTCTAATTCATTCTGTGATTTGACAAGTTATAAGAAAAATATGAGTTTAAGGAGGCTAAAAAGATTTGAAAAGCTGATATAAAAAACTGATATTTAAGAAAAATATGAATAAACTACTTCCGGTGGCACATTTCTAGAACATATATGAAACCTCATTTTATACAAATAGAACCTCATTTTGTACTTACATATTTCTCCAATGCGCATGGAAGCACATTTCCAGTAGCCTTACTTTTGTGGGCTCTCTTCCACGCTTCTGACTGTCTAACACCCTCCGCAGGATGTTCTTCCTCCTACAAGTACAAGTAGGAATTAAAAACAGTACTTCCAAGAGCTTGGAAAATAACAATATCAATCTTTTTTGGAGTAAAATTATGGTATAATACACACCAATTCTTCGTATACTCTTTTATAACTTTTCCTTCCAAGAGCATGGGAGATTTTACATTAGGCCTTGTTTTCAGTATTCTTCTTGCGTTGCTCAATCTTCTTTGGAGTGTACTCATTCCCGATAAACTTCTCCCACCAGATTTTATCTATATCATCAGGACATTGAGCTAGTGCTAGAGGTTTCGGTAAGTATATGCCTTCTTTGTTCTTGATTGTGGCTCGTAGGTGATACTTCATTGTCCTTAAAAATTGTCGAAATTTTGCTTCCAATAGTGGTCGAGCAAGGATGGGATCAATATTGAATTCAAACTCCGTCTGCCACAACAACAATAAAGCATATAAGGCATCCTTTAAGTAGCTGAAATAATTACATAAAATGCTAAAAATATATGTAAAGAAGTAAAACAAAAGAGTGATTTACCATCAACGAATTCCAAAGAGCGTCAGTGTACACCTTATCCACATTCCTCCAGTCATCATAACCAATTGGGATGTGAGCTCGAATATATTTTCCACATCTACTACTCCATTTTGTTTCGTCTTTACCTCTAATTACACCATTTGCTTCAATATGGAGCAAGTATCTTATGTCTTTTGATGGAGGGGGGCTTGTGTTCCACTAGGATTGGATGACATTCTGCACTCATCAACACATTAGAGCAATAACAATATCAAAATGAAGAGGTAGCATACAAGGAGAGTAACAATACTATAGGTAGTATGATGCATAAGAGGAGGCTCATTGACTCAGAATATCAAACAAGCATTTATAGGTTGTGAGTTGGGATTGGCTTCGGATAAAATTTGAGCCCAATAGCATGCCAAGCAAGCATCAACAGTGGTGTTACTATCACAGCTAATTGCTGGGCTTGTTTGGAGACACCAAAAATAGGCAAGGACATTCTCTCCCCGTTTCCTTCGGTTACAATCCCAACCTAAGCACGTTAGTTTCTGCCAACACTCGTGATGTGGCTTTGGTTTATTTCCACCCGTTAGTTCTATTTTAGAAATAAATTTTCACTGGTAACATGGAAACTACATAATATATATGACACTATAAACATAGATAACCTGATTCTAATTGTTGAGCTGTATTTAAAGAAGTTCTAGGTAACATTGGAACTTGGAAGTGCATGATAAAATGGTATTGGCAATGCCCACTTCATGTTAATAGGAAGTAGAAATAAATGGAACTATAGAGAAAGATTCAAAAGACAAATTCTAGTTTGTCATGTTAACACATCATGTGCTGGCTATGCTAAACCACAATTTGGAAATCATGAATTTCAAGTAGTATGAACCATGAGCAAGGAAAAAGGGAAATTATCTCCAGGTACTACCATATAGACTCTTCCTCATTGCAAAAACAGGAAGCAAAGACGCTCCAGATTTGATGTTTTGTTCATGCCGTCTCTTGTCAGACACGACACACAGACACTCCAAAAAATAGAACATGCAAAAAAAACTTTATCGAGCCCATGCCATCATACGTATTTGTGTCCGTACAATAGTTGAAAAATCATTTGTTAAATCTCCAAGACAAGACTATTTGTATCACATCTTGGCATCATCTCTCATCTTGTAATCATCTCTACTCTGATAAAAACAGAATATTTCCTAAAGAGTTAAAAGTGCCGATATAGCCAAGTGCTTAGTGAGAGTTTCATAGACCGCTAAAGCATCGTGAGTGAGAGAACAATGCAAAAACTAGCAACCATGCAAAGCTCAAATCCTAGAAAAGACCAATGAGTTCTAAGTATCAGTTGTGCCAAAATATTTTAATTATGTAACAAGGTTTATGATGCAGACTCACAATTTAAAACCACTAATCATCATTGTCTTGTACTTGTAAGCTCATCTAAAACATTCTGGAAACAGAAACAGACTTGGTGAAAAAATTTTTTTCAAATATTTTACTTCAGGCATACATTTTTTTATCAAGCCTATTGCTCTCCATACAATTTTTATCAAACCTATTACTCTCCATACATTTTTTATCAAGCCTATTGCTCTCCTGAGAAGCATTCCTAGTTCTTCCAGAGTACTCTGTTCAGATAATGATATCCCAGACATGGTGCACCATTCTTGGTACACCCGAGCCTATATGATACACCCTTCGATTCTTCTTCTACTATATTGCCAACTAAAGTTCCTACACACTCCAATTTCCTAAATAATCACACCCCTACCTGTGCATCATGTACAGGCAAGCCCCTAGCCTGAGCAGAACACACTTCCTTCATTCCTGCATTTCTCCCTTACACCTGTGTGTAACCTAGGACAGGATGTCCTTACACTTGGACACATGTGCCTGTCACTTGGGTCGCATATCACTCCCTATTCACTATCTTATTAGACACTCATAGCACCCTCTCATATTGACACAACAACACTCACCTTACTGTCAACTTGACATCCCTCCTATCTCTTGAATAGAGGACTTCACTTCCCACACCTATTCACTTAAACATTTCATCTTAGTGATACACTCACTACTAGTATCACACCCTCTCTTCTATGCTACTGCAGGCCTAAGGCAGCCTACACACTGTCATATACCAGGAGGACAGGAAGCCCCCTTGTGTCACAAACATGTTACTGCTACATTAATGTACTATAATGTACTATAATATTCTCAGTACATTATTGCTACATTACTGCCACAAATATGTCACAAACATGTTACTGCTACATTAATGTCACAAACATGTTACTGCTACATTAATGTCACAAACATGTCACAAACATGTTACTGCTACATTAATGTACTATAATATTACTGCTACATTAATGTACTATAATGTCACAAACATGTTACTGCTACATTAATGTCACAAACATGTTACTGCTACTAGTATCACACCCTCTCTTCTCAGTTTGTAGTACAAATGTACTATAATGTACTATAATGTACTACAGATGTACTATAATGTACTACAAATGATTCCCTTCCAGGTTGCAAATAAAACAGTTTAATATGGTACATGAACAATAAGAGAGTAATATAGATATAACTAAGTCAGTTGTACAATAAAGTCTGGAAATAAAAGTCAATTAATGCCAAAAATAGCAACAAACTTGTATTATATTCATTTTTTCCCAATACATTTTAATAGTGGAGCCAAATAAGGTTGTTCCATAATACAGGATTGGAAATTTTCTGGTATATTCAGCCCATCAACCTCATCAGTCATTCGCTTTGGAGAACGAAGAACAACCGACCAATCAGGATTTTGAATGTCTGTTACATAAAAAACCTGACTTGTTTCAAATGCAAGAATTGTTGGCTCATCATACTCCCCATTAGTGCTCTTCAGCTTTTTTAAATTCACCATCAACAAGTTAGAGTTTGGGCATAACTTACAACCATTAGTCTTATCTCCAACATTCACCCATTCACAGTAAAACACAACATGGTGAAAGTCATAATAATCAACCTCTATTATCTCTTTGATGATCCCATACCAAGTAGTATCATCATCCTTAAGGTTTTGGTCTTTTGAACTTGTCCTAAATGTGGGGATTGCATCCATGCAAACGCCGCTATCTTGTGTTGCAACCTTGTCATCGTAACTCAGGGGAGAAAAGATGTAGCCATTGACCCTGTACTTAATATATGCTTTGGCTTGCTGACTTGGTCCACTAATGTATCGCCAGAGCTCTCCATCCATACATTGTTCTTCAATTAACTAGTAAAGCAATAAAGTAATCGCAATTAACTAGCACCACATCAAGTAAATGAGACATATATTACAATTTAAATACAGACCTTTTTGTGCAACCAATCAATGAATTTGGATTGTATCACTACTTAGAACTCTTTAGTGTTACCACGGGACGTAATTTCCAAAGTCGAATGATAAAAACTGAAAATCATTTAAACTGAATAAAATATAAATAGAAAAGATTTTTTTTAACAATTCTTTATTCCAAAGACGAGTGATACCTGTAGTACTCTGCTAGTTTAGGTATTTCCAATCTAAAAACTATCCATCTTCGAATTTGTCTCCATTGTACCCCGGTTAACTTAATCATTTTACCCTCTATAATAGAGCGCTCATACACATCATCACCATTTTCAACTAGATAAGATGCGTGAGTTGAACTATGATTACCATCACGTGGATTTGGCATGTACTCCATGGCATATCTAACTGACTCTGAAATAAGATACGCCTCGGCAATCGACCCTTCAACATAACGCTTGTTACTAGGAATGTCTTTGCACTCCTTCATAGACCTTATCAAATAGAGCAATTAAACAAGTTAGTTTTCATATAAATCAATAATGTTATAACAAGATAATCATCTCACCTTTCAAATGGACACATCCAAATATATCTCGTAGGTCCACAAAGTAGAGCTTGGTCAGCAAGATGCACCATTAGGTGGATACTAATGTCAAAAAAGTGAGGAGGAAAATAATGCTCCAACACACATAATGCCTCAGCGATTATATCTTTTGCAGCTTGGACATGCTTACGATCTAGGATCTTTGAGCACAATATGTTGAAGTATAGACATACTTGCATAATGGCTCTTTTAAGGTCATGATTATTTAGAAATGCATATTGAAGCATGACTGGCAACAAATATTGTATGATGATGTGGTAGTCATGTGACTTCTTTATATGCAAACTGAGTGGTTGAAGACTAACAAGATTGCTCAAGTCAGATGCAAATCCTGATGGAAGCTTTAAGCCTTTTAAGACTAGGCAAAGTTGCTACTTTTGAGCATTGTCCAATGCGTAACCCGAATCTCGTTGCCCTTTTTTTTTATCAAAAAGCAAATTTAGTAAATGTTCAGCAACATTCTTCTCAGTGTGCATCAAATCAATACAATGTCGTACTTTATGAGATTGCCAATATTCCAAAGAAAAAAGAATAGACTTTTTATACCACGCTGGTCTTTCTTCATTGACATCATAATTGCCATCATCATCATCATCATCATCATCATCACCACCACCAACACCCTCCAATGCCATTCGCTTCTTGCCTAAACCTTTCACTAATTTACCTGGTATATAGTTGATGCGGTCAAGCCTTTGTAGAAGGGCCATTCCATTCAAATGTGACGGAGGTTGTCTGTCCTCTCCAGTCTTATACCATCCACGTTTGACTGATCTGAATGGATGATCATCCTTCAAAAATCTTCTATACTTTGTGTACACGTTCTTCCCGCCAATCCTCTCAGACTCCGTCTCAGTAGAACAAATAGGACATGCTTTGTAACCATGTGTTAGACAACCTGATAAATTCCTAAATGCTGGAAAATCATGGATCCCCCATAACAACATTGCTCTCAAAGTGAAAGTATGTCATCTGTCCATGTCAAATGCAGACACTCCTTTCCAAAGTTGTTTCATCTCATCTACAAGGGGTTGCAAGAAAACATCAATATCTTGACTTGGTGCTTTGGGCCCAGGAATTAATAAGCACATCATCTAGAACTGTGATTTCATGCATAATGAAGGCGACAAATTGTATGGAATAACATAAACAGGCCAACAACTATAATTAACAGATAGAACACCATGTGGATTGAATCCATCGGTTGTTATACCAAGCCAAACGTTTCCTCCCTCATCAGCAAACTCCGGCCACCCGCATTTAAGTGTTCTCCATTCTGCTGAATCACAAGGATGTCGCATTAAGTCCCATGAAGGCTCTACTTTCTTGTGCCATTGCATTTTTTTAGCAATCCATGGTATTGTGTACAATCTCTTCAATCTTGGAATAAGAGGAAAGTGCCTCAAAACTTTTCTCGGTTCTTTTGATTCCTTCCCAACCTTTCTGGGCTTCGTTTTTTCTTTAACTTTAAATCGAGGCGTCTGGCATTGAGGGCACGAAGTTGCATCTGTATACTCCTTCCAATACAACATGCAATTATTTTCGCATGCATGGATGTACTTTAACTTCATTCCTAAATCTCACATCATTTGCTTCATTATGGGATACTTGTGAGGGAGTGTGTTCCCCTTAGGAATCCATTCAGTCAAACACTTCAACAATTCTGTCACACTATTTCTCGACCAATTGTACTTCTTCTTTAAGTTATGCAACTCTACAATTACAGATAGAGTTGTGTGTCCATCTTCACAACCAGGATATAATTTCTCGCTTGCAATTCTCTTATATTCATAATACTTGTCGACATGGTCAAGACCATAAGCAAAAGAAGTTTCAGGCACTGTATCTGCTTGAGAATTATTTGCACCACCACCTTCACCAACAGGAGCCTCATTGTGTACACCATAAGCATTATCAACTAGGATCTCCAACGCATTCCTGTCATATCGTTGCCCTGTATCTTCAATTGGAACTTGATTATGGGTATGATCCTCTTCAACAAATTGTTGTTTAGGACCTACTGTCATATCCATGCCCGACTTTTTCCCATGAAGAAACCAAACATCATATGTCAGAATTATACCATTAATGATCAAATGCCTTCTAACTTCTTCAAAAGAAGCTCTTTTTGCATTTTTGCATATTTTATAGGGGCAACTACATGTTGTAAGTCCGGGGAGTGAGTGCTTCATTGCAAATTCCATAAAAAATTGAACCCCCTCTTTGTACTCAGACTTATTTCTATGTGGAATTTTTATCCACCCTTTTGGAATCGCTCTTGACATGATAGCAAAAAATTATATCCTCTCTCAAACAATCAACCTAACAAACGAAAAAGATGAATATTAGTAAGATTTTATATCATTTTGAAAACGGTTTAATCGTACAATTGAAAATCTAAAATAGAATGGCTTGATATATAAAAATATATACACACCATTCCCTCTCTCCATCAACAAGGATGGACTAACACTCACAAAAGGTAGTATAGTTGCCAAAAATTTATAGTTTTCACCTCTTCTATAAATATAGGGAAAATACACACCTTGCACTAGAAATTTGGCTGAATTCTCAAAAAGCTAGCGAAAACAACAAACCCGCTATGCGAGAGCCAACCAAGATCCGAAGTACATATATGTGGTGACTTCGTCATCCAAAGTACATATATGTGAATGGTTCCTAACATTGTTCTCTGTAATGTATCCTAACATCTTTCTCTGTAATAAATGGCATGAGCCTCAACTTGTGCTACTAGTGTCATTCAGATCACAATGGGAACATGCATCAAAAGTACTCTTACGAAGCCATTGGCGTATGCATCAAATTATATACTACCAAACTATATAACTGATAACATTAGTGTTAAGGAATTTAGTATAATATTAGACTCCATCTCTACCTCTTTTTACTACTAACTTCTAATGTTATATGTTTTAAAAGGATAAAGTCATGTCTACAAATATTCGCATACTACTGACATAACACCCTAAGCTAATAATCTATATAATTAAAATTTTCTATTAACACTTCAACAACTACAAATAAAGGAGTTCCAACTGAGGTGGATTATAGGTACTTGTGGATGGAATAAACCTCAAGGAGTTCCAACTGAGGTGGATTAGAGGGAAAATTGGGATAACATAGCTTACGGCAAAGATGGTGCAACTGCAGAGGAGATCTGAGTAGTTGCAGAGCTTACTAATGCTTCCAAGTTCATAGACAAAATGCCTCAGGTCATAAACCACCGTTAATTTTCCTTTCCAGAAATCTTGAGCAGCACAAAACTTGTCGGTTACTAAACACGACTAAATTGCTCAATGTGTGATGGATTTCAGGGATTGGACACCATGGTCGGAGAGCACGGAACTAAGCTATCCGGTGGCCATAAGCAAAGGGTTGCCATCGCGAGGGCTATTCTCAAAGACCCCCGCATTTTGCTTCTCGACGAAGCCACGAGCGCTTTCGACACAGAGTCTGAGAGGATAGTGCAGGTAGCAGCAGGCACTCGATAGAATAATGACAGAACAAATTCCTCATATGTTTGAAATTTAACGTACAATCAACAAAACCAAAAAATCAACAAAATCAAAAAATCAAAAAAATCCAAATGTTCGGCCACATAATATAAGATGAACAGATTCCTCATATTTTTGAAGTTTAACATACAATAATAAAACCAAAAATCAACAAAATCAAAAAAATCAGAGAGAGAGAGAGAGTATGAGGGAAGTACCTTCATTGCTTCGACTGGAAACCCGAAACCCTAAGAAAAACCAAAACCATAAGAAAATCAAAACCCTAATAGAACCAAAATCTTGAGAGATCGTGAGAGAGAATGAGAGGCGCACCTTCGTTGCTTCGTTGCTTCTCTATAATCGAAGAGAAGGAGAGGGAAGTCTAGTCGGCGGTCACAGGTCGAGAGAGGGGAAGGGGAAACCATCCAAAATGAGTGCGGAAAATTTTGGGGGCATTTTTTTCCTTTTGGAAGCCAGTAACACTTTTCTATTGGCACATGTTATGCATGTGACCTAAGTTGTAAATTTGTAACAGTTTTTATTGTTACAAATAATATAAAACTTATAAAAATTATAGAATCAGAATTGTAGTAACGGTTTTTGCTAATAGTAACGGTTATAGCTATTACCAGATTGTAACATTAATAACCGTTACTATTTGGAAAATAAATGTGTTACAAATTGCATATTATGGTGTAGTGTTTGCTGTAGGGCAGTCTTCCTTGACATGCCCCGTCTTCTTATAGCCGAAACAGATAGGCTCTTCATCATCCTCTTTATGTTGTTCCTTCTTCCTTTGGTTGAAACGTAGGAACTTCTTGAAGTTGCGAACCATGAGCGCTTGATCATCACCCTCGGAGTCATCATCGTCTGTTTCTTCTGGAGCAGCCTTTCGGCGATGAGCTCTTAGCTCGATTTATTTTTCCTTTGGAGCCATTTCTTCATAGTCTTTGAGATCGAGCTCATGCATCATCAGTTTGCCCACTAGAGTTTTCAGAGACAGGGTGGTGAGATCATTGCCTTCGATGATTGTCGTAGCTTTGGGGTTCCAGTTCTTCGTTAGTCCCTTTAGCACCTTGTGTATCTTCTCATGATTGGAGTAGTTCTTACCGAAGAAAGATAGAGGGTTGACGATGTCGAGGAATCTAGTAATCATTTGTTTTATCGCCTCATTGTGCTTCATCTTGAATGCCTCGTACTTTTGTGTTAGACGACTGATTTTTTATTCTTAAACCTGTGTGGTTCCTTCATAGATCACCTCCAGAAGCTTTCATACTTCGTGTAAGGTGGAGCATGTTGAGACCCTATTGAATTCAGTCATGTCTATAACACAAAAGAGAGCATTAATAGCCCTAGCATCTAGACTAGCCTATTTCTTTTCTTGGTCAGTATATTTGTCATAGGATTTATCTATGAGATTTTCCTCAATAACAATTTTGGTAGGCTTCTTATAACCATCTGTGACTATGATCCATAAATCAAAGTCTAGAGACTTTAGGTAGAAACTCATTCTGGTCTTCCAATACGTGTAGTTGGTTCTATCAAATAGGGGTGACCTATTAGTGGACTGTCCTTCACCATAGTTGGTAAAGATAGGTTGTGTGGTTGCCATGGATCAGCTCTGGGATGTTAATCCTTTATCAAGAGAACATAGCTTTGATACCAATTAAAGTAACGTGTAGGCAACTCTAGAGGGGGTGAATAGAGTTTGTGTCAAAAATAACCAATTAAAAATCAACTCTATGCCAGTCCAGAAGCAACTACCAGTAGAAATATATAATCAGAGTAGTAATACAAAAATTAAGAGAGATCAGAAGAGGATACGCAAACACAGCGATTTAACCTGGTTTCCCTCGTGGAGGACTAGTCCAGGCCTGAGAACTCTCGCTCAGGATTGAAATCCACTATTTGTGAAATAGGTTACAAACACGTTCCTTAACTCAAAAGAGCACGCTAACTTCTTACAACTTCGCAGAGGCGAAACTTGGAATTGTCCAAGTGACTTCTTTTCAACTCTTGTACAGAACTTCTAGCTGAATCGCACTTGAGCACCTTGGGGCTTAGAAAGTTTTATGGCTAGTAGATTGGAAGAGTAAGGCTTAGAATGTATAAGGCTTAGAAGATTGAGAGTAAGAGATGATATGAAATGAGAGAATTCAAGCCTTATTTATACTAGTCAGGGGAGGCAAAGTTCGGCCAGAATTCTGTCCCAAATATTCAAAAATTTGAACGTTAGATAACTTGTAGCAGGGTGTTCCTAAAAATTAGGTTACTGAAATTTAAGGGGCAGAATTCGGCCCGAGTTCTGCATAGGGCAGAGTTCGGCCCAAATTCTGTGTACCTTGGGCCAAAAAGTTTATATGGGCTAGATTGGTTTGGTTTGGTTCAAGTATTATTTGTTTTGTATGGTGGAGTTTGGTGAAGTAAGTCTAGGGATTGAGATGACTCAGTGCGATTCAATGTACATGTTCCTAGACTCAATAAATTAAAAAATTACAAACTGAGTACAAGTACATTTATAATGTAACAGCTTGTCGATGATGTCTGTCTTGAAGTTGATACGTTGTTGATGATGTTCTATCTTGAGCCCGATGTGTCGTATTGGATCATATCAGATATCATTTTGTTAATTCTCTAAATTAGGTTGATTGTGATCCAGTTTGGGTCAACAAACAGGACCAAAAATGTCTCTTTGTATTCTTCGCAAGAAAGTAGAAGACCCATTCTTAACTTCTAGAAAATATAGTTTAGTTATAAATTTTCCTTGTGACAAGAAAATACATGGGTGATTATTTGGTAATCCAAGATCGTGATTTTCGAATAAATGTTTACAAAAATTATAAATGATTTGCTTAAACATAGTTTGCCCCAGATAACCCAATTGGTCATGCCATTTGGTACATAAGACATGATCAGTCGCTTTATGTTTTTCCATGTTCATATGAGATCCAATTATACCAATGGTGGTGTAATACAAACCCACCGAAAGACAAAAAATTCTTCTAACGTGAGTTTTTTGTTTCCAACATTAGATGTGATATATAATGTCTCTTTGTTGGCATCATTTCAAGTTTCAATATAGTATCCATTTTTGAGTATATCCTCGAAACTTAGCAAATTGTTTTTGGAACTACTTGAATATAACATATTTTGCAAATAGATTTGAGTACCATTAGGTAACATGATGGTGTCTCTTCAAAAACCCTCAATTATATTGATTTGTCCAGCTATTGTCGACACAATTGCATGTCGAATACTAGATTTGAAAAACTTTTTATTCTTCAAAATCACGTATTGTAGCACTACCTACCAAACAAAGATCCAAGTCATTTTTCATGGATTCTTCGTGTATGTCAACCATTTGTTGAGTAGCTTAACATTGCTTATTCCAATGTTCATCTTTGTCACATTTATGACAAGCATTACTACTACTATTTCAATTAACATGAATCAAAATAAAATTTTATGAACATATATTCTAGCTAGCATAAGAATATTAAGAAATAATTAAGCATTTCAAATGATAATTTCATAGAAATGTGACTCCAAATTTATAACAATGATTTCCAATAAAACAAACTCTCATATCCTAGACATTCCATGATGAAAACCAAAAATAAAATATGACTTCAAATGTAGGTAGTTAATAAGTACTTGAAATAAAACATAAATTGGTCAAGTGCTCATTCAATAGAAGGTGAATTTTCAAGTCTCCTCAAATTGTTCATTGGTAACTTGATTCCCGTTTTGTGAGTCAGATCAAAATAATTCTTATTTGGTTTATTTTGTGGATTTGAATTCTTTTTTTTAGAGGGTGTTGTCCACTTTTCAATTTATTCTTTTGTGAACTACTATTTTTGTCTTTATAAAGCTGATAACCATGACCATTTCTCTCATATTTCTTTCCTTTTCCATGTCCTCTTCCACGTCCTCTACCACGACCTAATAACCCGAAATTGACATTTGCCTCAGGAATTGTCATTGACCTAGTTGGTCTAGAGTTGTGCTTTTTTCATGAGAATGTTGTTATTTGTCTCTGCTATAATTAGACAAGTCACCAGTTTAGAGTATTTAATGAAATTTCTTTAACAATATTATTGTTGCAAAATCACATTACTTGCATGAAAAATGGAGATAATTTTCTCAATCATTTGAGCCTCTGTTACTTTTTCTTCGTCCAATCTAAGGCGAGAAAATAATACTAAATAGAGCATAATTATATTCTTTAATATTTTTATAGTCGTGGTATCTTATTTTCAACCATTAACTTTGAGCAAGCGGAAGGATTACCATCCTTTGATGGTCAATTTTATCCTTTAGAGATGTCCACAAATTTAATGGATCATCTCACATAGGTATTCTGCCTTTATCATCATGGATATGATGTCATAGTAAAATCAAAGCCTTGGCCTTTGGCTTCAGGAGATTCTTTATTTTCTTTCTTAAGAGTACCATCGAGCTTGTTGGATTGCAATTGTAACTTTGCATCTAATTGTTATGATAAATAATTGTCTCTGCTCATATCAAGAGCTTTGATTTCAATCTTTGCAAGATATAACATCTATATAGCAGAAAATACTTTTATTAGATGTAAATTAATTTAAATAATTAAAATTGATAAGCGCTTTCAAGATTACAAAATTTCACATATGACACAATGTGATGAAACACTATCAAAGAATATTATATCTTCTGTGTATCAAATTTACAACAATGTGGTAAAACACTATTGAAGAAATTTATATCTTATGTGTATCACATATACAACAATGTGATAAACTACTATCAAAGAATATTATATCTTATGTGTATCACATATACAATAATGTGGTATTTATATAATAATGTATTTAGGTATTTTCTCATAAGAGTAATGCTATATGTACCTCCAATTTATCCCTCCAATTTGTCCCTCCTTACGTGGCAGCCTATGTGGCAGTCTATGTGGCATGAAGGTTAAATGAGTTCCTCTCATTTCCTTTTTTACTATCATCCAAGATTGGCTCACATTTCCTTTTTATTGTAAATGAGTTCCAATTTTGGATGACAATAAAAAGGAAATGTGAGGATTCCGATCTTGGATGATAGTAAAAAAGGAAATGAGAGGAACTCATTTAACCTTCATGCCACATAGAATGCCACATAGGCTGCCACGTAAGGAGGGACCAATTGGAGGGACAAATTGGAGGTACATATAGCATTACTCTTTCTCATAATTCAATTTCACATATACGATAATGCGAAGTAGTACCTTGTAGAATTTAAATAAATCAAGTAAATAATGGAAATAGTAAAATCATATAAACTAATTTAATGTAATTAACTAATTCCAAATAAGTGAAGAAAATTTATGATTCTAGATTAATTCCATACTTGGGTAAAGTTCATAAGAAAAATATTGAAAATGGTATTTATACATAATCTTAAATGGATTATGATAAATTTTCTATTTTAAATGAAATTGTGAACATTTTTAATAAAATTTATATTTAAGAGGAAGTAGATCTGGAAAACTCATGTCTATAGACATGTAAATCAAATATGTATGTAAATTTACTAAAACATGTATCTAAGTATACAAGATTAAACTTACGTTTTCAATATCTTTCTTTCCTTAAGAGAACTATTTTCTCCCTTCTTCTATTTTCTAGCGCAAATGGTGCTGATAACATGTTATGAAGTAGAAGAATGGAGAAATTTTTTTCTTTTATTCACTATGTAAAATAAACTATAGAAAGGCCCTTTATGTATGTTTACAATGAAGGATATTATTATAATGATAATAGCAATTATGATGATTCCATAATATCAATAATAATAATAATAATACCAATTATAGTGATATCATAATATCAATAATTATGATAATTTCATAATACTAATAAATATTGTGAATCAATCCATATTTACAACAGTAATATATAACTCTTATTACCTTAAATTATGTTATTTCCGGAAAAGAGAGAAATCTTTCTAAATCTCTTATTAACTAATTATTTCGTAGTTAGTGAATCACATCTCATTAGTTAGTCTCATTATTTACCAAATTAAACTGCAACAAATTTATGAATATTTACACTCTTGCTGCTACTGCACATATAACTTAAAACAAACTAGCAATTAACAACAATAGTGCAATTAATACACAATTTGGTCGCCAACACTTCTTCCTTCCTATTTATATCCTCTGGGTTGGACCCATGAGCTTGGGAGAGACAATGGTAATAGATGTTTGTTTGTCCAACGTCAATATACCACCATTCGTTTCCTCACTGTCTTTATTGGCTCTCTCTCTCTCATAATCACATAGAAAGCAACTCAGAAGCATAGTGTTCAGTGTAGCAGCAGACAAGAAAGCGGATGCTTCAAAAGCCACAACCATCAACAACCGAATGCCCAAACCTTTGTTAAGTTTGCAGAAGAAAGAACTACTAATTGAAACATGCATGCATAAAATTGCACCACCCACTTCCCTATTATCTATTTAATGTACTTGGAAGAAGAAACACACCTATGCACACCAATGTACTAGGTTCGTGTTAGACTATGACACTGTAAGGCTGAGGTTCAAATGTATTTTCTTGCAACTCTGTTAGAGTATATACATCTAACCATCAACTTTAGCAAATCTAGATTTTTGGTTCATTGCATGGTATGGAATTAACATAATATTACAGCAACCATCCAAGCAATCGAGAGTTTTGGTCATTTTGAACAAATCTTACATAAAAAAAAAGAGAACATTTTATAATGTAAGGCCTTGTATGGGTTGTTGAATCAAGACCTTGGGCACTGAAAGTCATTACTTTCCTATGTTTGGATGCCAAAGAAAATGAGCATATAAGAAAAATGATTTCCAAGAGGAAGGAAAATAGGGAGAAACGGTTTCCTCCCATCCACCCAAGCATTCACTCTCCTCCTCTAAGGATTCACCTTCCCTCTCAATTTTCTTGATTTTTTCAAACACCAGAAAATAATTAATTGGAATTAAAATTTTCCTAAGAAAAGGAACGAGCAAATAATCGATTTCCTTTCCTTTCATTTCCACGAACCAAACGAGGCTTAAATATTTAATTATCATGTTAACTACAACTCTAATTTTTTGGGTACCATACACAAGGGCTTTAATTGTCTGCAGCTTTAATTCTAGAGTTTTGGTTCAACAAAAAATGGTTTTAACATCAAATGTTTATATATACTAATATATAATAGAAAAAGTTCAGATTTCACTGAATTTTTTAATTCCAATATGCCCTTACCTATTTTAGTAAAAATTGTTCATGAAATTTCAATGGACAGATAATTATGTATAGAAAAAAATTAAAGGGATTGTCTTTTGACCTTATCTAGTCTCATTCCTAGCCTCAATTAATGATGATTTATACTTCAAAATGGTATTTATATGTAACAATCTCATAAGCTACTATAAACTGCATGGAAAAAAACTTTATTTATATTTAATATTTACATATAGAATAGCTAATTAATTGCTAATGAAAATGTTTGCATGTATACTTTTATAGAGTATTCCCTAGTTATCTAATGGCTCAAATAAAGTTGTTCAGACAATATTGAGTAAAATGTTGGAACAAGGTGTGACCCGAACCGGAGTTGGCCCATGAAATGCGATATTGGACTAGGCCCATATGCCTTAAAAGAAAATTTTCATGTAAGGATTGAACCAATCCCAATTATCTATACCTCGTGATCCCACCTCCTACCCGATGTGGGACTAAATTATCAACACCATTGTGAACCCCATTTTTGAGAGTTCAACCGAAAACGAGATACAATCCAATAATTTCTCCCTTAGTTTGTTTTCGCTAGTCGAACAATCTTAGCACTCCTGCTACCTTGCTCGTTCCCGCTAGTCGAACAACTTTAGCAACCTGCTAACTTTTGCTCATTTCCGTCAGCCGGCCAACCTTAGCACTCCTGCTACCTTTGCTCGCTCTCGCTAGCCGATCGAGCACCTAGTAGATGCAACATATTGTTGTCTCGATCCATTCGACCACAGAAGCAAACCGACAAGTTCATCTACACCACCATTGTGTGCCAAACCCAATGTCTTGCTCCATCTTGTATGTGTCAGACACACCATTAAAGCTAATCCTTGTAGTTGCCTCCAACATAAAGTCTGATTCACCTTCCACTTGTAAAATTTTTGAGACCTAGACCATCTTATAGAGGATGCTCCAACTCTACATTGAGAAGAGAGTCCGTATAATCTGATTATACGCATGAATGTTTAGTACCATCTGTCTTAAACCAATTAAAGCCATCCAAACCACCCCCGTAATCATAGGCTCTGATGCCACTTGTTGGGAATGTAGTGTGACCTGAACATGAGTTGGCCCATGAGGTTTGATATTGGACTGAGCCCATATATTTTAAAAGGAAATTTTCATACAGGGTCTGAACCATTTCCAATTATCTCCACCTCATGATCCAACTTCCTACCCGTTGTGGGACTAAATTATCAACTACATTGTTACTTCCTTTTTTGATGGCTCAACCGAAAATGAGATATAATCCAACATGAATTCTATACATTTCAATCAACTGTTATCATCTGCATAATCATTCATAGATTAGTCTATCTTAAGATTACAAACTACCTTCAAAATTAAGGTTAGAAAAACTTGATTTCCTATGGTTTAGGCTTTATATAGTGATGCTACTGAGAATATATACCACTATATAATAGGAAAAGTTTAGGCTTCGCAGTTGAATTTTTTGTTCCAAAAAATTTCTTACCAACGTTTACAAATTAAAAATGCTCACTAAATTTAACATAGGTAGTTAGGTAATTACTTATAGAAAAAGATCATCAATTATTATTTGCTTTTTCCAAGTATGAAAATTAAGGGTGTGTTATTTGCTCGTTCTCAAGTAGTAAAAAAATTTAAAACTATTGTTTGCACTTCTAATATGAAATGCATGTGCATATATATATACTAGTAACCAAAACCATATTTCTATGGGACTTTGTTCAGGCATCTCTGCTTTAGCTAATGATCTTTCAATTGCCAAGTAAGTTTGGGCTTTGAATCTTAAGAAAGAATTGTGCAGTAAAACAAAAGAAAAGTAAAGTCTTAATATTCTTCATTTTCCTTAACTAATTTACATGTTTTAGTTAATGAGAAATTATCGTCTTAAAAGTCCTTGTCATTAAAGAAATTGGAGTCGTGAGCATGGTTGGAAGTTATATATGTAAATTCATTAATTTATATATACTTAGGAACATAAACAACACTTGGATAGCATTCAACTTAGAGTTTATTCGAACCCAACCTGAGCTTTATTCTCACCGAGGAGGAAGTGGCCCTGCAGAAAGTGATGCATTGGAAGAGATTCCTGAATGAGGTCCAACTTAGACAACGGGGCAAAATGAAACTAGATTAGAGATGGAGATAGGTGTTCTATATTTTTCCATGCCACGGTGAAATCCAGAAAGCATCAGAATGTCATCCAAGGTCACTTAGACTCTAACAGGTTTCTAATTATTGAGGCTGAGGTCATTAGTGATGAACTAATTCGCTTTTTCCAGACTCTCTACAATCAATCTATCTACCAGGATATTTTTTCCCACTTTAAGTTCAAGAAGCTGATTATAGATTACAACAATCAACTTATGTGGGAACTGATCTTTGTTGAATAAATTGAATAAATTATCAAGAAGGCTGACCCAAATAAATCTCCTGGGTCGGATGGGTTTAGAGCTGCTTTTTCAGGAACCACTGTAATCTTCTTAAATCTAATCTGCTGAAGGTTGTGGTCAGGGAATTCTTTGAGTCGATAAACTGCTCAAGATAATTAATCATACCATTGTCGTGTTGATTGTTAAAGTCGAGGGAGCTACTTCCCAAGGTGATTTTAGGTCTATAACATGATACAATTTCTTATACAAGATAATCATCCATCTGATGTACGACATGATAAGGGCGATTATGTAGAAGCTTATCATACCGAACCAAACTACCTTTATCAAGGTAGGTTGATATCTGAGGATTTATTGTTAGCCTATTAATTTGTGAGAGATTTCAACAAGCAAGGTTGTAGCCCCTGGATGTTAGAAATTTTATTTATTTTTATTATTATTTTATTTAATATAGTTACTAATAGATTTTTTACTATTATTTTTTATCATAATATACACTTTTTCGTAGCTTTGATTTTTGGAGCACAAAAAATTTCAATCTCTAGAAATGGTGTACCCACTTATATGTACCAAAGTCGTCTTCAATTTGCACCCACATAGCGGTTAGGTTCAGTTTGTATTATGGCATGAGATAATATCTTATCACGGAATGGTGTACCACTCCTCATCCTTGTTTGGTTGTAGGGGTGGTTCGTTATTTCGGTGGTGGAATATTAGACCATATTATGACCTGAGCTATTTATTCCTTGTTTATATTTATTCAGTTTACATTAGCATATTTTTTTTCTGTATCTTGGTATGTCCCTCTGAGGACCTGGTGATCTCTATGTATTGGCTGTGCAGTTAGTATATAGTAGTTGGACAGGTGTTGATTGCTTCATCGAGATTTCAGGTATATATGGTTGGTATTTTTATTTCATTCTTTCTATTTTGTCGTCCTTGATTTACTCTACTACTTTAGCTTATCATTTGCAAGCTTATTCTTTTCTCAAACTTATTCGAACATTTATATTACTTGGTGGCCAACTTTAACATATTATGTTCATTCTTGGTATTCGTTCATTACTGTGGATTGAGATATAGATTAGTTACAATATGTTAGTATACTAGACAGCGTAGTATGTCTAGCATAAGTCCATTAAATTGGAAACTTATTCTAGTTCGTATGCTGGCATGTTTGTATTTCAGTTCTTCTGTATTTTAGAACTGGGGTGTGACATAATTTTATAGTGGCTCATGTAGTTCAGAGCACATCGTTTTCGGTTACGTTACTGTGCCGAACGAGCTTGCAATAGGATATAGTATTTAATCTCAATCCACAACTGCTATTAAATTCTCTTTGATATATACTATAGCCCTTGAATCTCGTATTTGTAATCAAACATGCCTCTATTGAACTCCTTGTATTGAATTCTCGTATGTTCCTGTTTCAGAAAGACGAACATTTGTGCTTGATGAACTATTTCAATTGTGTTATAAAAGTAAGATGGATAGAATATTTTAGGGAGCGATTATCTAAGGACGAGTAGGATAGAGATAGACACCTATACTAGATGGACCAAGTAGGTAGGAGTGACATTTTTCTTCTGTAAAAATTATTAATTAGAGGACATAGGAACCCATGCTTGATAGGACTAGGTAAATAGCTAAGATGGGCAAAACTTTATAGATATTCTCCTAAGATGGAAGTTAGAATAGAGTACATCGTAGGATTTGACCCTAACGGGAGACCTTAGGATCACTAGACTAAATCTGTGACACCCTTTGCCTAAGATAGAATCTTGAATAGAAGTAGTAGAAGAATTTTTAATGAGTGCTAGTATTATAATGATGGGTGACCTAGAATTATTAAATAGAGTATGAAGGTTTGAGTTAGGCTAGACAATTAGCCTCGAAACAATCTACAAAAGACCGGGACTAGAAGATTAACCAATAGGTGTGTGTATCTGTTCAGCTCAGCCTCGACCCTTGCCTAGCAGATAGGTGCAAAATGGTTAGGTGTACTTATAAAAATTGTATAGCATGTTGACAATTAGAAGGATTAGAGTAATATTTTTCTTCTATCTTGTTGAAGACCTGACCTATATAGGTGTGAGCCCTTGAAACCAAAATTTTTATTATTATTACCATTATTATTATTACCACTGTTATTAGTGTTATTAATTATATATGTATAAATGTATTTAGCCAAAACCCTAGAGAAATTGAGTTAATGTCATATTGGATTTTACTCATATTGGTGAACTCATGCAAATCCAGATTGTTAGAGGGGCTTGGTAGAAAATTTTCTAATTCAAATTTGAATGTCCACTGACCCCATAAGTTCTCTGTTCGAACGAACAAATTTGAATAGGAGATCTTCCCCAATCCTTAGCATGATCAAGTCCAATCCAAAAGTAGATACAATTCTATCTAAACATTGTATATAAATACAAGGGGAATCGATTGGTTCCTCCTTTTCCCCAAACCATAATCTCTCCTTGCTCATTCCGTTCGTGAAGTCTGCTATCAAGAGGATTCTAGAGCAGAGCAGTCGAATTCTCAAAACAGGTAACCCTCTACCTTCCAATCATATCAATCGACCACCGATTGCTAGTTAAACTAATCATGTTTTCGAATTATTCTTAACAATATTATAGTTGTTCGAATTAATTCCTAAGAAGAAATCATAGAGAGTCCTTGTGTGCACAGAGCTAGGATAGGGTACTTGGGTGTATGCGTATTGGTGTGTCAGTTTACATATAGAACATCAGTCAACATGATATGTATCAGTTGCACTGATACATCTTGTGTATGTCAGATGCCAGCCTGCACGTGGAGTACCAATAGACCCATTGTCACGACCCGCACCCGGTATAGGGGCACGAGTGCAAAACAGTGCCAATCCTATGCTGCGGCATCGACGGTAGAACGTTGTCTAGGTCGCTAACTAACAATCTTACACAATGATATAATTTACATGTCATAGATCTTAGCTCTGAATGGAGGACAAGTATAAAGATCATAATGAATACAAAATCACAATCTAAATCACGATAAGATATCAAAGAAGTCTAAATACTACAAAGTCTCAAACATCAAATACAAAATCAAAATCCCAGTCTTAATACAAATAACAAAATCTCCATTATTATAAGTCAAAAGTTCTAATAGAGAATCTAAAACAAGTCAAACTAGAACTAAGTCTCCCGGTCACTCCTGAGAATCCAGACCTATGGTAGCTATCCCTTCCTCGGATCCGTAATAAGTGGGACACAAACCCTCTAAGCAATCATCTGACAACTATATCCAGTCAGGATGGAACGAGCACATCTCCTCTAGCAGTTCCAAATAAATGACAAAGGCTATAAAATAGTTATAGAAAGTAATACTAAATGAACATGAAAAGAGTGGATCAGGAAATGAAATAGAACAGCAGTTAATTAAAGTACGAGGAAAGTAAGTACAACGAATCAGAAGAGCATGGTAATGAAGACTGTAAATAGCGATATCCGAACTAGAACAAATATGATGTGAGTCCAGACAATACAATGTGAGTCCAGTATGAATCCAGTATAAGACACTAAACCAGTGTGTTTTGAAATACCTCTTTCGACATGTAAACTATTAGGGATAAATACGACACATCGTACGCTTGGCAAACGTAAGACGGTATATCTTTCCAGATTAGACCAGTAGTGAATACGGCATGTTGCATGCTTGACCTAGCGGCACGGCTATCTTTCCAGATTAGACCAGTAGTGAATACAACACGTCGCACGCTTAGCCTAGCGGTGACGGCTATCTTTCCAGTATGGGTGGTTCCAGTATGATTGAGAATGTTTACATGTCTACTCGAGTATTTCTCCGCCCCGACAAGTATAAGTGAATCCATATCTCGACACGTAAATCTAGTACAAGTCTAGCCAGAAAGTACATGATTCCTGTAGGTGGTTCCAGTAGATGATTCCAGTAAGTGATTCCAGAAATAGAGGCCAGTCTAGTGAAGTATGTGTGTCGCATCAAATAGCACTATACTAGAAGCTGAATCATAATAATCATCAAGTAAATAAAAACTATCAGAGAATGTACTCGCTTGTCGTCTAGAGCAATAAATGAGGATCGATTTCCAAAGTGGTATAACAAAACCTATATATGATATTACAGAGTCATTTGGTGTACTAGAGTAGCAGTATATTTAAAATGCATTATTACATACTTCTAGGTCTTTTCTAGGTCATGGAAGTTAAACTGAGTCAATACTAGTCTATCTAGGTCAACACTAGGTCAATCCTAGTCAATCGTCAACTTTGGTCAAACCTAGTTGTTTTAGTCTAATCTAGGACTTTTTTGCTAAGTTAGACTATTTAGTGAGCTAAGATAAAGTGGTATCAAAACCACTATCCAACATAGGTACAAAATCAACCTGTCTATAACCTTATTTACCAACATACCTTAAGAGGTGTGAGTATAATACCATACCCAAACTCTAATACCTACTCAAATCCTTAACTAAGGTAACCCAACTATTTACTACTTCCATGTATCCTTCCCATAGCCTATGTGATTCACTTAAATCACTACCTACATCCTACTGTCACACTCCTCATCTTAAACCCTCACAACACATCAAGCACTTTCACTTACCAATGTCCACTACTCCAACAAATAGCTAATAGGCTCACACACACAAGGCAGCTCACAGGGCACTGTCCTGCTATCTAACAAGAAGACAGTGGCCAATTGGCCCTGTCTACTGTCCTGCCTCCAGGACAGATGCATGAGTTAAATCTCAACCTTCATTTCCCTTTACATTCCAATATCCACAGACCAAGCCATGGACTGAACAATGGCTAGGAGGATAAACTAAGTATACAGCCAATTGATACAACAATGGGGACTGAAACACAAGGGTATTGGACTTAGGATATGGACTTATCAGTAAAAGTGGTCAATGCAAATTGAGGAACTGAACAATCAAAATCAAGGACTGAATAATGAGGAAAAGAGGACTGCTATAGGTAGGTAATGGACTGATCCTTACTGTAGGGGACATAACAAGCTATAATAAGACTGAAACATAAAGATATTGGGACTGAAAATGGACTGGCTTTTGGCAATATAAAGAGTTGAGACATGACGTAGTGAATGCACTCAAAATGAAGGTCTGACTCTCAAAGAACAGGGGACAGATAACTAAAACAAGGATTGGGCATTTAGGAATGGATTGGACATTCACAAGGTAAAAACTGGGTATTGGTTCAAATGGACAGATACAATAAAATGGTAGACTGAAACTTGAGTTAGTGCAAAACAAAACCTTAATGTGGCAGTACTTGGACTCCATACTAGGACTGATACTAAGAATATATATATATGGGACTGAATCTTGAAACCTAAAGGGCCCTGGACAATTGTAATGTTGCTGCTACTGCTCTGCTATTGGGCAGCTAGAAGGCATTGCTGCTGCCCTGCCTTTGCCTAGCTCGAGCCAATCCTAAGTATGCTGCTACTGCTATATGGCCCTATATTTCACTCCCACACTCTAAGGTTGATACAAAGGAATTTCTAAGTAACAAGGGACAGAAAAAAGATAATGGACTAACTCTCAAGTGAACAATGGTTAAAGAGGACTGAACATGAGCCTCCATTAAGATACATTTAATAGGACTGATGTACGATGATGGCTAAGGTTTTAAGTCTTAATACAAGTCTGAACTAAAAAGAAGGTGGGACTGATATCTTCTAAAGTGTGAGCTCTTAGATGTGGACTGCAACATATAAGCCTATACCTAACAAAAGATGGACTAATATCATCAGACCATGGACTGAATCAAGGCTGTTCTCATTAAGGACTGATACTAAAGATCTATCAGTGGACTGATACATAGAGGTAATGGGCAGAATACTAAGGACCAATACACTATCCTATCTATCTGGTATAGAATACCTACTCCTACTGCTATTGTCCTGCTACAAAGGAAATGTTGCTGCTGCACAAAAAACAGCAAATACTGCTACTGCATCCTCCTATCCCGAGCCCCTTCACAATTCTGAGCCCAACCTAAATCTCCGATTGATAGATATATATATGCAAATCCCTACAATGCTATTAGTTAATAGAGAGAATATGTATAGGGCCTATTAACTAATACCATTCTCCCTGACTGATACGAAGAGGATGGGGCTGAACTAAGGCTATGAGAGATGGCAAAGTTGGAGACTATTATTCAATAAAATAACTGTTACATGCCAGATCTTAAAAATGAGCAAAATGGGCTGAACTAATGGTAATGACTTGATATCAACTCAGTCCCTCACTGAAATCTTCTTCCCTCCATCTGTATGGACTGAACACATGTAGGTAGAGACTGATACAAATAGTTAAGGGTGAACAGTTGGAACCCCTAGTATCCTACACTACTAATTAGTCATATACTTGAACTAAAGGTATGGACAATATGTATTGCATTTATAGGTCGATACATTATAACATGGACTGATATCATTCAACCAAGGGACTGAAATATATGCAATAAGGGACTGACCAAGGACTGAACAACACATGAGTACAAGGACTGAATGGTTGAGAAGTAGAAGGGACTGATCAAGATATGTAAAGCAGGGGGCTGACCAATCCAAATTAAGACTGGACAACTAAGTGCAGGACAGGACACTAAGAATACGTGGACAGGACTGAACATGAGCAGAGGTGGATACAAGGTCAAGTGTATTGACTGATACTCAAGAGTATCAGTGGACCCACACAATGTAAGGACTGAACAAATACATTATGGACTGCTCAAAGATACAGGACTGGGACTGAATATAAAGACATGTACCCACTCTAACTGGGACATTTAGGCATGACTGAATGATGTATAACACATGGGCTCAACACTAATATTCCAAAGATGATGCCAAGTCCAAATTGGACTGAACCTAAGTGAGGAGGTGCAGGACAGATCCTATATTGTGTATGAGGACTGATACTCATAGAGTATCAGTAAATTAATCAGTCAAAGACTAGACTGGAAGCATCATGATGCAAGACAGAACAAAATACAGTAGGGACTGAGTATCCAAGTGTAGTGGCAAGCCAAAAGTGGACTGATGTTATTGCAATACTTGAACATTAGGCAACTGAACATAGTTTAAGTTGGAACAGAACCATACAGGGAATGGGGACTGAATGTTTGTAACCAAATAGATTGTGCAGGTAGATAACAGTGGTAACCAAACATACAGGTGATCAATAACATAGGGTTGATATCAAATGATATGAGAAATGAAACATTGTGACACTAGCACACTGTAAAAGTAGTTTACATAAAAACACGCACACACAGAGCCCACATTCCCCATCTCAATATACCATCATCAAATACACTCTAAACCACTATATAACCCTACATATGATAGCTCACAACAATGCAAAACTCTAAACAAGACTTGTCACGCCCCAGAACCAGAATACTGGAGAGCGGGGGCAGACATAGCCAGCTACGTATATTGAAATAGAATACTTCTCAACTATACGGTCACGGCTGTCTAGATATGAGGGTTTACTACAAGCCAACAGTCTCTTAAGGTCAAGCCTATTGTCTCAATCTCAAACAAGTAATATAATTACAAGATGTTTGACCACAAAATATACAATAAAAGGCGTCCCAAATATTACATATCAGCTGATCATGAAGCTAGTCGTTACAAAATGTTGGGACTAGCAAGAGTTTAGTCGTACATGATCAACCCTAGGATTTGTTAATCATGTTTATAGCCCGTAGACAGACAGTAAGTAAAGTGCATCGAGCTAACAGGTGCTCGTCGGCTAAACGCCTCAAATGAATAACTTTACAATAGAGTGAGCGAAACAAAATAGAAAACCCACTCGTAGCCCGGGTTCCTTCTAGTCGCCACCATCGGGCTGGAAGCTTGGTAGATCCTCGGGAGCTGCTCCGAAATCTGGCCACACAAAACCAGTTGGGTCAACCCCAGAAAGAGCAAGTGCCACAAGGGGGCCACGAAATAAGAACAAAAGCCAGTAATCAGCACAGAAAATCTAATATTAAAACTAAAATTACGAAAATGTGTCAGGATGATATACGACGAGATAACCATGGAACTATTCCGATAGCCAGGTTACAACCCGTAAACCAAACAAGGACCGGGGTTGTAACCCTTCATCTGAACAGAGCTTGGTTTCCCACCATTTATCGGCAAGATAAGTAATGTAAGAAATCAGGACAGGGAGCAATCTTGTACGGGATCAAGACATGACTAGACTGGTTATACCTCATTCAATCAATCACGGCCAAGCAGATACTACGGCTTACTACTTTAACTAACTAGGGTTATCACAGGCCTAATTACTAACAAAATGCAGTGAGATTGTTCCACAGCCACAAGCCCTACAGACCATCCAGGCTACCCAGGACGAAAGATTAGGGTTGAATTCAGGTGGGTACATCGCCCAGAAGGCAAATGTACCCTTAGGTGACTTAGAGGGTGCAACACTCGACGGTACGCTGGAAATGTGCCCTACTCGACGACAGGCTATAGATCCCAAGAGCGCCCAGGTAACGGGATTGCCTGTAGCTGTGTCATCTCTTCATGACTACTGAGTTATTCTAGTTATTAACCTTAATCCATTTTAGTAGGTGCTCCTGACCGTGGTACTCAGGAGTCCCATCCTAGATATGATGCAAGACAGGACAAGTAGATTTAACAAGCAAGCACGAAGAACCACCCACGGTGTCAAGGCAAGTCAAGTTAAGTTATCAAGATAAATCATGTCAGGGTACTTGTCAGGAGTGCGCCACGACGGGCCACTATCATGTCAGGTTGGTCATGTCAGGAGTGCACCACTACGGGTCACTGTCGTGTTATGCTAGTCCCTTGTCATACCGTGCCATGTACAATAGTCATTCCAAACATATTAAGTAAAATCAAGTTCATGACAAAAGGCGTAAGGATATAAAATGGGCATCAAATATCTAATAAAATATCAATATATAGGGCTATAGAAGAGCCAAGATCAAAGAAATAAGACCAAACTCCAAGAGCCAAAGGGTTAAGCAAGGGGTCAGGGAGCAGCGTACGAAAAGTCACGCACGCTACAGGGAGCAGCAGCGTGAAAGTCACGCACGCTCAAGGGAGCAGCTGCGTGAAAAGTCATGCACGCTCAAAGGAGCAGCTGCGTGAAAAGTCACGCACGCTCAGGGAGCAGCAGCGTGAAAGTCACGCACGCTCAAGGGAGCAGCTGCGTGAAAAGTCACGCACGCTCAGGGAGCAGCAGCGTGAAAGTCACACACGCTCAAGGGAGCAGCTGCGTGAAAAGTCACGCACGCTGAAGGAAGCAGCTGCGTGAAAAGTCACGCACGCTGAAGGAAGCAGCTGCGTGAAAAGTCACGCACGCTACAGGGAGCAGCTGCGTGAAAGTCACGCACGCTCAAGGGAGGCAGCATACGTGAAAGTCACGCACGCTACAGGGAGCAGTGTGTGAAAGTCACGCACGCTCAAGGAGACACGCTTCCAACAGGAAGCGTACTCAAGCCTGCGTACGCAGCGCTAAAGAGCGCGCGTAGCTCAGTGTGCGTAGTTAAACAGCTCTGCACACTGCTCACTGTCTTCTCCAAACAGCAAGAACACCAAGGAAGAACCCAAAGCTTCACAAGTTCATAACTTGGCCATCCGAACTCCAAATCCGAATTTCCAAGGCTCCAACTGGAGTGAAACTGAAAGCTCTTCCACATGGAAACATCAGAACTCAAAGAAAACCAACCAAAATGGATCAAAACATGTAAAATCCAAAAATAATAATAACTTAGATCTATATCAACAGAGACTCCAAATCATAAAAATCCAAGAACTAATGTTGATCTCCATGTCCTAAACTAGTAAATGGATAAAGAAAAGAGGGTCCTCATGCAGTGGCAAGATGCACTTGCCTAGGGTTAGGAGAGTTGTGTTGAGGAAGGAGAAGAAGAAGAAGAAAATAAATGGTAGAAATTATGAGGAGAGAGAGTGGTAGGTGGGGATATAAAGAGGGGAGTTATGGTGTGTTGAGGGTGGAGTGTAGGGCTAGGGTGTTCCAACACATAAAAACCGAACCAAACCGAACCGTCCCCAATAAAACCGAGCCATGCCAAAACCAAAATACGAGAAATACCGAAATTCCACAAGTTGAGAAAAATAGAAATACATGCCAAAATCTAGATACGAGTATAAATACAAAATACGGAAAATACGGGAAATGAGGGTGACAAGACTCCAATCTAAAATTTAGAGCATGGATGCTTGTTTGGTCATTTTGTCAAAAACTCGGCGTGCGGATCCGATACACTCGTGATACGCACTCCAAATGGATTCAAACATGACCCAAGCTCACCCACAAGTTCTAAATCACCATTAGAGTCTAACAAACCTATTTCACAAACCCTAGAAATCTTATTCTCGAATTTCTCCTAAAATGGTTCAAAATACAAAGGAAAAAATCTCCAAATGAGAGGAGAATGTCAAAACTCCCCTCCATGCTAAACCTAATGCATGGGGGTCCCTAATGAATGTATCTACACTAATTTGATGGAAATTAATTGTCACTTTCAGTTTTCATAATTGAGGGTAAAATAGTCATTTTCCATATTTTATTATTTTGTGATTATTTATTTATTAATATTGATATTGGGGGATTTGTTTAGTCGGGTTTGAGTTTCTTCTCGTTTCGACTTGTGTTAGTGGCCCGGGTAGCTTAGACTCTATTCGGAACCCAAATATTAGTTAGACATGGCCCACAAACCCCACTAATTAAACTAGTGTAATTAGACTAATCCCACATGACTAGATTGGTTCATTTAGAGATTATAACTTGACCCTTTTGACCCCAAACATTCACATACACCTAATTAACCAAAGGAAGACTAGTTGGGGGCATTTTAGACATTTCAACAAGGCCCATTAGGGCACAATCATGGCCGGCCACATATAGGCTAGGTGTTCCCCTCTTTTTTTCATTACTTGCCTCTTTTTCCCCAAATTTGTTCTTTCCCAAAACTTGAGAGCTTCCCTCTTGGTTTTGATCCCTCAAACTCATCCAATCTTCCTCCATTCCTCTCAATCCACCAAGAAGGAGGTGCTAGCAAGGAGCAAGGAAGGCTGTCCAATTTCAAGAAGTTTTCGTGTCGGAACCGTAGCCTTTTGAGTGTATCATTGGGATCCAACTCCTAATAGGTATAACCATCTCTCTAATCCACTTTTCCTTGCATTTTAGCTAGATTTGAATCCATAGGATCCACCCCCATACATGAACCACCATTAGATTTGATTTTGAGCTCTCTTGAGTCCTGTTTAGGAAGTTGGGGGTAGTTTTGCTGTTCCTATGGAGAGTTTCCAATATGAGGCACCTCATGTGTTTGATTTTATGCTCAATAGGCTAGTTTGTCTTTTAATTTCACATTTATAATTGTTAGAGAGTAGATTGACCATGATTAGGATGTTTAGACTAGTTTTCATTTGAAAATATATGTTGGTATCTAAGTATCTTAGCCTACAATGTCATATTTATATAGATACATGTCATTTTTGATACATATTATTATTCGGACTCCACATGACAGGATTGCGGAGTATGACTTTATCTGGACGAAGGGGATTGCTCGCAAAATGCAGCTTTGCTCATACAGACTGTCACAACCTGCATCCACTGTAAGGGTACGAGTACGTAACAGTGCCCAGCCTACGCCGCAGTGTCGGCGGTAGAACGTTGTTCTAAGTCTCTAAGTAACCATCAACTCATGCAGTATATAGTGTACTCATCATGATCAACTCCGAACGGAGGACAAGTATAAGATATGGTGTAACTCAATCATAGTCTAAGCACGATAAGATAACACAGAAATATCACTAAAAAATTGAAGACAACAAAACTACTAATATAATAATAACAAACTCAAACAATCTCAAATACATCTCAAATCTCAAATCTCTATATACAACTCCAGTTCTAAATATGAAAACTAAAACAAGACAAACTAGCTAAACTCTCGATCACTCATGTGTGTCGGGGCCACAGGTAGCTAAGCCGTCTCCTAGTCTGTAAACTGTAGGGCATGTGTCCTCTGGGCAATCATCTGTAAAAATTTTAATAGGTTCAGTCAGGACAGGAACGAGCACATCTCATCTAGAAAACCCAAGTAAATGACAGAGAACTATACAGCAGTTATAGACAGTTATATTGATGAAAATGGCAGTTTATATTCAGGTGATGGTAAGAAAGAGAGATAAAGTGCAAGGAAAGTAAATACTAAACAAGAGAAGAATCATAGCAATGAAGACTGTAAAAATAGAACTAGCTGAACCAGGGTAATATGATATAAAGTCCAGACAGAAAATGTAAACCAGTGTAAAACCTATGTAAATCCAGTACGGGATGAATCTAATACAAGATGAATCCAGTAAGAGACGATTCCAGTTATAGTGATCAACGACTCCAGGGTGAGTCCAGCCTATACTCTAGCAGTGTGTTTTAAAATACCGAGTTCGACATGTAAACGGCTGTAGGTAATACGGCACATCACACACCTGGCTAGGTGTGAGATAGCTATCATTCCAGTAGATTCCAGTTGGGAGATTCCAGATTGGGGTATGTCTACATGTCTTACTCTAGTATTTCCCCTCCTAGCAAGTGAATCCAGAATTCTGACACAATGATTCAAGATGAGTCCAGCCAAAATATAATGATACCAGTAAATAATTCTAGTAAATGATTCCAGTAAAATGATTCCAGTTAAATGATTCCAGTAGGTGATTCCAGTAATAGAGATAGTACCAGTAATAGAGGCCAGAAAATAAAAGTGTGTCGTATACATGAATCCAAAAATATCCACACGTGTTGTAACAGAGAATCGCATACAACTAACTAGAACTGAAGTACAGTAATTGACAAGTAAATGAGAGAACTATCAGAGAATGTACTCGCCCAATACTCTGAAAAGAGTAGTGTAATATCAGATGTCTGCACCGGAGTCACAATGTCCTAAATAGAGCAGTACAGGTTATAACATGTTTAAAATAAGGTAAATGGAGTCTACGATGCAATCTACAAAATTCTAAGTCAATTCTAGGTCAAAGTCAACTCTAAGTCAAACCTGGTCAACTATCTAGGTCAAACTAGGTCCAAGTCAAATTTGGGTCAACCATAGCCAATTACACTAGTCAAACTAGGTCAACTAGGCCAATCCTAGTCCAATCAAGTCTCACTAGGCCTAACCAAGTCTAGACTAGCATCCAAGCACAATCACAAGGTTACAAAGTAACACATATTCATATATATGCATATACATATATATGTATATATATGTACACATAGGCTAAGGTATTTATACATGCATTCATTCATACATATATACATAAATATATATATTTAGCATACTAGCATTCTACATTATCCTTATTCATGCTTGTTCATGTCATCATGCATCCATACATATATAGGTGTGATAGGTTTAGGGATTAAAGCTAGTGTACAACATATTTAATGTAGTGAAGTAGGCATGCATATAGAGGGGGTTAAGGTATCAACATGGCAGTGGAGTTAGGTGTAGAGAAGGTTTGTGGTAGATGTGAGTGAACAAAGTAAACAACAATGGTGTCAAGCAAGGCTATTAGTGTTCAGTTTTTGTGTGTGTGTGTGTGTTTATAGGAGAACACCATATTCTCAGACCTTAGGGTAACAATCAATGTATATTCATGAGTGTAATGAACTCATTAATCTCATATTTTAATCATAGTATATCAGTTGACAGTTCAAAGGTGTGTGGGTGATGAAAATAGCAGTGTAAATTGGAATAAAAAGTGTAGAGTGGACAGATCATGATGTTTAGAACAGATGCAACAATAGAGAAATGTGGCAAATGGATTTACTCATTCAAGAACAACAAGGCAATGTGGTTTGCTGCAAAGAGGCATGACTGTTAACATCAAAATGGGTCCAGAATCTCAGTAGGTAGATCAACTGGCTTGGATTGTTCTGTAGGCAGGGGACAATGGAATATGGACATGATATAGGGATCTAATTGCTATGCAGGACAAAGAAGTATCCCATGACTTCTCAAATGCAGGACAAACTAAGGGGGCTGCACCAGTTCAATATCTGAACATGAAGTGCCCAATAGGTATTTAGGGCAATGCAGGAAAGTACTTTGGATTGAAATTACAGGACAAAAGATAAGTGTATACAGGGTATGCAAGTAGTAATATGTAGTGAAATGCAACAAGTGTGGAGTGGTTCAAATGGAGTGAGTACAGGACTATAAGGTATACAAATACAAGAGACAATGCAAGGAATAGGGTGCAACCATGTCCTAATGCAGGGCATCAACTGTGCAGTGGTTCAAATGTGTTTGCAGTGGTTCAAATGTGTATGTAGTGGTTAATATAAACCACCAAAACACTATCCCCTTATGCATGATAAATAAAATAAGAAACAGTGGTCAGGACAGATCCTTAAATAAGGTGGACTGCACTCAAGAAAGCAAAATGGGCAAATAGGGAACTGAACAAGGCATATGAAATCTGATACTCATATTCTGGACTGCTCTATTCATTTAAGGACTGAACAAAGGAGTGGGGGAAAACATGGATGTAAACTAAGGTTGAACTAAAGGCTGTGCAATCTCAGGAATTCCCTGTTTCAGAGTACACTGAACCAAAATCAATCATGAAATCCTTAAGCTCAGCTTGTAACTAAATCCTAGGTATGTAAACATGTCTCACATTAATAAATAAACCTAATTTACATATTAAAACACAATAATTACTTAATTTAAAATAGAAAACTCAATTATCCTCATATAGTATCAGTGAATAGAAATTCTCAGTACTGTTCATTCATTTCGAACTGTCCAAACCCCATTCGAACATCCACAACTTACCACAATCAATAATCAAGATTAACATAGTCTAATACATATGTTATTGTACCTATCATGTTAATTTAAATCATGAAAATAGGTGGGAACACATTCCAAATTCCAGAAATGTAAACAGAACCTGTGTATCAGAGTTTAGCTCGATAACCCAAGGCCAAATTCAAATCAAAACCTAATTCAAGGTGTGTTAAGAGTGTATAGGCATGAGGACATGTCACACGTGTCTAATAGGTCACCCACGAGTCCAAAAATTAGGATACGAGGTGTCCAAAAGCTAATGAACACTGTGTCAGAGACAGTGCAATGCACTGTCTCGTGCACGTGTGTCGGGCTACAAAGGACACGACACACACATCTAAGAGTGTCGTGCACGTGTTCATTGCTAGGGTAGGTCTATGTGTTCATGTACACGTGTCTGTCTTGTGTCCACGTGAGTCGTGTCCAGAGCAAACAGCGCGTATCAGCGCGCATTTTAAACCGCGTGTCGTGCAGTGCCAAATCGATGCGGATGGGATTTCGCCCAATCCGCTCGATAAAATGTCCTGAAATTTTATGTGCACTGTGTCAGTCATAGACCGCAGGTGTGTGCAAAATTTCGTGTCAAGACATGCAGTGTCGTGTCCGCTATAGTGCCCGAGCAGCAGGACACTGTACGGTGTCCTCGTGCACGCGTTCGTGTCCAATTTTTGACACGAAAGGGACACGAAAAACCAATCAGTCTTCACAAAATTTTATATACACATATAGAGCAACAATTCCATATAATTAGTTTTACAAAAATCGAAAATAAAATCTTAGAGGCATTTAATCAAACACCTATAAAACAATACGACACGTGTCCGATACGGGCACCAAACGGACACGAAATCCACCCAAATTTCGGGGACACCTGGGGGACTCCTAGATCTAGCCCTACATGCAAAGAAAAAAGCAATTTAAATCGATTTAAAGGGTTTTACCTATTGGTGCAAATTGTATGGAAAAAGCTCCAAATGGGGGGTATTCCTCTTGATGGCCAAAAGCTCCAATTGAGCCCAAAACTGAGATTAACCTCCAGAAATATTACATATACAGAAATGAGAACCTATTGCAAAAGACTACGATTAAAAAGGAAATAAAATGGATTTATGGGGATTTTTGGAAGGGGGACAATACCTTTTTTTTTCTCCAAGTGTTGGAATGATAAAAAGGAGGCAACCCGAATGAATAAGTGTTTATATAGGGTGGGGATCCCTATGTGGCTGGTTATTTAGGGTTTGGTTAGGGTTAGGGCTTCTAGTTATGGGCCATGAACCAAGTCATAAGTCATTAAGTCATGAAATCATAAGTCATTTCATTAAACCATAAGTCATGAAATAATTTCACTCAAACTAATCCTCCTATTCCAAAATTAGTCTCTAATGACTAAAAGTAGGTTAACCTAAGTTAGACTAGGGCTACCATAGTTAGGGTTAGGTTCTAGGCTAGTCTACTAGGTCTCAACAAGTCAAAGTCAAACTAGAATTCACCAATTCATTAAATTAATTAAAAATTCAAATAAGCCAAAATGATCAAATTATCCCTAGGCTAAAAATGATAATTAATCATCCTAATGACATGGTTAGGCTCTAGGTCATGCAGTCTCTCAGGTTTTACTAGCAGCACATCAAAATCACAAGTCATGACTTAAACCAGTTTTTAAATAGTTTAAAAATAATTAAAAATCACCAAAATTCATAATGTGAAATAAATATCAATAATTAATAATTATAATTTCAAAATTTCAAAAATACTCTCATCTGGAAAATTGGGTGTTACAATCCTACACCCCTTAGAAAAATTTTGTCCTCGAAATTAAGATGATCGTACTCCTCCTAGGTCAAAACCCCAATCAAACAAGGTCGAAAGATAACGTGCAATCATAGTCCTACTGGTCGTGATTCCACAGTCTCGAACAGGGTAACTACGCTATCTAGCATATCACAAACATATCCTGGCAGGTACTAATGGAAATCATATATGAAGGTGGGAGAGAAGAACAAAGTGGTCAAACCTGCTAACCCGTCACCTGCAACGTCAGTCTCCTCGACTGCTATAGCAAAAGCTCCACCCCTCTGGTGCTGAGCTACAGGTGGCCTATCTCCCTCTATCTATTCCATGACACTCAAGTAATACCCACCCTGATATTCTACTCAATTTCTCTAGGGCACCATCTATATGGTATCTATCTTGCAATCTAATAATCATACCCGTCTATCCAGAACTATGTCACCAGAATCCTTGTCATACCAGTAAGTATGGCTGCGATAATCCATAGAGTCCACAACTAATGTACATACATCTAGAATAATGGTATTTAAAATTTTCGCATTGCCGCTAGCTTGGCTGCAAAAACTTTAAATTCCCACACCCGAGAAATACATCCAAAATCGGACTCTATCTCATCGCCCAACCAACTGATATGGCCGTAGAAGACTCTAGATTCCATGACTGAGGCAACCTAGATCATAATGTTATCTTGGTAGAAAATCAAGTCAAATATGAATACCAAGAATCAAATTCAACGATGAACAAGGAAGATAGACAGATACTGTCAGAATCAAATTTCGAGATAGTTTATAACGAGATTCTCAAGGGTCGTCCAGGAATCTCTCAAGTAGTCCTAACTGTGATTGAGTAACCTCTCCGTTTAAACCTATCTCTCAAATCCTATCGCAGGATGTAGTGATACCCCAGTTTGAATACCACTACATAAACTCGACCTGCATGGGCCACCACTAAAAATGTGTCACGACCCGCACCTACTGTGAGGGTACGAGTACGTAACAGCGCCCAGCCTAAGCCGCAGTGTCGGCGGTAGAACGCTGTTCTAAGTCTCTAACTAACCATCAACTCATGCAGTATATAGTGTACTCATCATGATCAACTCCGAATGGAGGACAAGTATAAGATATGGTGTAACTCAATCATAGTCTAAGCACGATAAGATAACACAAAAATATCACTAAGAAATTGAAGATAACAAAACTACTAATATAATAATAACAAACTCAAACAATCTCAAATACATCTCAAGTCTCAAATCTCTATATACAACTCCAGTTCTAAATATGAAAACTAAAACAAGACAAACTAGCTAAACTCCCGATCACTCCTGAGTGTCGTGGCCATAGGTAGCTAAGCCATCTCCTGGTCTGTAAACTGTAGGGTATGTGTCCTCTGGGCAATCATCTATAAAATTTTCAACAGGTTCAGTCAGGACAGAAACGAGCACATCTCATCTAGAAAACTCAAGTAAATGACAGAGAACTATACAGCAGTTATAGACAGTTATATTGATGAAAATGGCAGTTTATATTCAGGTGATGGTAAGAAAGAGAGATAAAGTGCAAGGAAAGTAAATACTAAACAAGAGAAGAATCATAGAAATGAAGACTGTAAAATAGAATTAGCTGAACCAGGGTAATATGATATAAAGTCTAGACAGAAAATGTAAACCAGTGTAAAACCTATGTAAATCCAGTACGGTATGAATCTAATACAAGATGAATCCAGTAAGGGACGATTCCAGTTATAGTGATCAACGATTCCAGGGTGAGTCCAGCCTATACTCTAGCTGTGTGTTTTAAAATACCGAGTTCGACATGTAAACGGCTATAGGTAATACGGCACATCACACACCTGGCCGGGTGTGAGATAGCTATCATTCCAGTAGAATCCAGTTGGGAGATTCCAGATTGGGGTATGTCTACATGTCTTACTCTAGTATTTCCCCTCCCAGCAAGTGAATCCAGAATTCCGACACAATGATTCAAGATGAGTCCAGCCAAAATATAATGATACCAGTAAATGATTCCAGTAAATGATTCCAGTAAAATGATTCTAGTTAAATGATTCCAGTAGGTGAGTCCAGTAATAGAGATGATACCAGTAATAGAGGCCAAAAAATAAAAGTGTGTCGTATACATGAATCCAGAAATATCCACACGTGTTGTAACAGAGAATCGCATACAACTAACTAAAACTGAAGTACAGTAATTGACAAGTAAATGAGAGAACTATCAGAGAATGTACTCGCCTGATACTCTGAAAAGAGTAGTTTAATATCAGATGTCTGCACCGGAGTCACAATGTCCTAAATAGAGCAGTACAGGTTATAACATGTTTAAAATAAGGTAAATGGAGTCTACGATGCAATCTACATGATTCTAAGTCAATTCTAGGTCAAAGTCAACTCTAAGTCAAACCTGGTCAACTTTCTAGGTCAAACTAGGTCTAAGTCAAATTTGGGTCAACCATAGCCAATTACACTAGTCAAACTAGGTCAACTAGGCCAATCCTAGTCCAATCAAGTCTTACTAGGCCTAACCAAGTCTAGACTAGCATCCAAGCACAATCACAAGGTTACAAAGTAACACATATTCATATATATGCATATACCATATATATGTATATATATGTACACATAGGCTAAGGTATTTATACATGCATTCATTCATACATACATATATACATATATATTTAGCATACTAGCATTCTACATTACCCTTATTCATGCTTGTTTATGTCATCATGCATCCATACATATATAGGTGTGATAGGTTGAGGGATTAAAGCTAGTGTACAACATATTTAATGTAATGAAGTAGGCATGCATATAGAGGGGGTTAAGGTATCAACATGGCAGTGGAGTTAGGTGTAGAGAAGGTTTGTGGTAGATGTGAGTGAACGAAGTGTACAACAATGGTGTCAAGCAAGGCTATTAGTGTTCAGTTTTTGTGTGTGTGTGTTTATAGGAGAACACCATATTCTCAGATCTTAGGGTAACAATCAATGTATATTCATGAGTGTAATGAACTCATTAATCTCAGATTTTAATCATAGTATATCAGTTGACAGTTCAAAGGTGTGTGGGTGATAAAAATAACAGTGTGAATTGGAATAAAAAGTGTAGAGTGGACAGATCATGATGTTTAGAACAGATGCAACAATAGAGAAATATGGCAAATGGATTTACTCATTCAAGAACAACAAGGCAATGTGGTTTGCTGCAAGGAGGCATGACTGTTAACATCAAAATGGGTCCAGAATCTCAGTAGGTAGATCAACTGGCTTGGATTGTTCTGTAGGCAGGGGACAATGCAATATGGACATGATGTAGGGATCTAATTGCTATGCAGGACAAAGAAGTATCCCATGACTTCTCAAATGTAGGACAAACTAAGGGGGCTGCACTAGTTCAATATCTGAACATGAAGTGCCCAATAGGTGTTTAGAGCAATGCAGGAAAGTACTTTGAATTGAAATTACAGGACAAAAGATAAGTGTATACAGGGTATGCAAGTAGTAATATGTAGTTAAATACAACAAGTGTGCAGTGGTTCAAATGGAGTGAGTACAGGACTATAAGGTATACAAATACAAAAGACAATGCAAGGAATGGGGTGCAACCATGTCCTAATGCAGGGCATCAACTGTGCAGTGGTTCAAATGTGTTTCTAGTGGTTCAAATATGTATGCAGTGGTTCAAATGTGAACCACCAAAACACTATCCCCTTATGCATGATAAATAAAATAAGAAATAGTGGTCAGGACAGATCCTTAAATAAGGTGGACTGCACTCAAGAAAGCAAAATGGGCAAATAGGGAACTGAACAAGGCATATGAAATCTGATACTCATATTCTGGACTGCTCTATTCATTTAAGGACTGAACAAAGGAGTGGGGGAAAACATGGATGTAAACTAAGGTTGAACTAAAGGCTGTGCAATCTCAGGAATTCCCTGTTTCAGAGTACACTGAACCAAAATCAATCATGTAATCCTTAAGCTCAGCTTGTAACTAAATCCCAGGTATGTAAACATGTCTCACATTAATAAATGAACCTAATTTACATATTAAAACACAATAATTACTTAATTTAAAACAGAAAACTCAATTATCCTCACATAGTATCAGTGAATAGAAACTCTCAGTACAGTTCATTCATTTCGAACTGTCCAAACCCCATTCGAACATCCAAAACTTACCACAATCAATAATCAAGATTAACATAGTCTAATACACATGTTATTGTACCTATCATGTCAATTTAAATCATGAAAATGGGTGGGAACACATTCCAAATTCCAGAAATGTAAATAGAACCTGTGTATCAGAGTTGAGCTCGATAACCCAAGGCCAAATTCAAATCAAAACCTAATTCAAGGTGTGTCAAGAGTGTATAGGCATGAGGACATATCACACGTGTCTAATAGGTCACCCACGAGTCCAAAAATTAGGATATGAGGTCTCCAAAAGCCAACGAACACTGTGTCAGAGACAGTGCAATGCACTGTCTCGTGCACGTGTGTCGGGCCACAAAGGACACGACACACACATCTAAGAGTGTCGTACACGTGTCCATAGCTAGGGTAGGTCTATGTGTTCGTGTACACGTGTCTGTCTTGTGTCCACGTGAGTCGTGTCCAGAGAAAATAGCGCGTATCAGCACGCGTTTTAAACCGCGTGTCATGCAGTGCCAAATCGATGCCGATGGGATTTCTCCCAATTCGCTCGATAAAATGTCCTGAAATTTTATGTGCGCTGTGTTAGTCATAGCCTGCAGGTGTGTACAAAATTTCGTGTCAAGACATGCAGTGTCGTGTCCGCGATAGTGCCCGAGCAGCAGGACACTGCACGGTGTCCTCGTGTACGCGTTCGTATCCAATTTTGGACACGAAAGAGACACGAAAAACCAATCAGTCTTCACAAAATTTTATATACACATATAGAGCAACAATTCCATATAATTAGTTTTACAAAAATCGAAAATAAAAACCTTAGAGGCATTTAATCAAACACCTACAAAACAATACGACACGTGTCCGATACGGGCACCAAACGGACACAAAATCCACCCAAATTTCGAGGACACCTCGGGGACTCCTAGATCTAGCCCTACATGCAAAGAAAACAACAATTTAAATCAATTTAAAAGGTTTTACCTATTGGTGCAAATTGCATAGAAAAGCTCCAAATGGGGGGTGTTCCTCTTGTGGCCAAAAGCTCCAATTGAGCCAAAAACTGAGATTAACCTCCAAAAATATTAAATATACAGAAATTAGAACCTATTGCAAAAGACTAGGATTAAAAAGGAATTAAAATGGATTTATGGGGATTTTTGTAAGGGGGACAATACCTTTTCTTTTCTCCAAGTGTTGGAATGATAAAAAGGAGGCAACCCTAATGAATAAGTGTTTATATAGGGTGGAGATCCCTATGTGGCTGGTCGTTTAGGGTTTGGTTAGGGTTAGGGCTTCTAGTTATGGGCCATGGGCCAAGTCATAAGTCATTAAGTCATGAAATTATAAGTCATTTCATTAAACCATAAATCATGAAATGATTTCACTCAAACTAATCCTCCTATTACAAAATTAGTCTCTAATGACTAAAAGTAGGTTAACCTAAGTTAGACTAGGGCTACCATAGTTAGGGTTAGGTTCTATGCTAGTCCACTAGGTCTCAACAAGTCAAAGTCAAACTAGAATTCCCCAATTCATTAAATTAATTAAAAATTCAAATAAGCCAAAATGATAAAATTACCCCTAGGCTAAAAATGATAATTAATCATCCTAATGACATGGTTAGGCTCTAGGTCATGCAGTCTCTCAGGTTTTACTAGCAGCACATCAAAATCATAAGTCATGACTTAAACCAGTTTTTAAATAGTTTAAAAATAATTAAAAATCACCAAAAATCATAATATGAAATAAATATCAATAATTAATAATTATAATTATAAAATTTCAAAAATACCCTCATTTGGAAAACTGGGTGTTACACAGACTCCTTCTAGGCAGGTTGATGATGAGGGACAGACTTCTCAGGTTTGGGATACAGATTCCAGATCCGAAGTGTGTACTCTGTATGGGTGACGCCGAATCTATGGGCCACCTATTCTTTGAGTGTCCGATGACTTGGAACATTTGGTCTGAGCAGTGAATGTGATCGATGGGTGGAGTTGACAGTGCTAGATTTATACGGGGGATCCTCAGCTAGATTAGAGATCGCCGAGGCATGGACCCTGGTTGGGCCAAGATTGCTAGAGTTAGACTTGCAGCATCAGTTTGGCATGTCTGGAGGGAGCGTAACAGGCGTATCTTTGAGGGACTGGCTACTCCGCCAGTAGAAATTCTACATAATATAGAATTCGATGTATCTGTAATGACCCCTTAACTAGGGAGGGAGAGATATGAGAATTGTGTATTGTAATACCTTTACTGCGATTTGCGTGGAATAAAAATTTACCCTTATTCCAAAATATATATATATATATAAAATATATATATATATTGTGTTAGTATATATATAATATACATGATAAAAAATCGGAATGGGCTCCTCCCCCTCTGATCCCTCTCCTCCCCTTTTCCCCGGCTGGTTCCCCCCGCCGTCCGTGGCCTCCGCCCGCCCGCCCGTCAGACCGCCGGATCCGACGCGCCCCTCCTTTGTTCTCCGTTGTCGTCGTGGTCGTCACCGCCACGTTTCCCCGCACCTCGACGCTTCCTCCCGCAAGGAGGGCGGCCCCGCTCGCACGGCCGACGGATACCGGACTGGCCGCTCCCGCTTCGGGCTGAGGCGCCGGCCCCCGCGATCCTCCCTCCCCTCGATTCTGGGACCCCCCCCTCCGCGGAGTTCCCCTTCGCCCCCTGCCTCCGTGCACGTTGGTGCCGGAGGGATCCCCATGCTCCCATCCTCTCCTTGCCGAGTTGACCCGGCTGCATCGTGCCCTGTCGTCTCGGTGGCGTACGGCGCGGCTGGAGGTAGGGTTGCTCAGCCCCCCGCCGTGGATGATGATGCCGGCCGATGACCCTCCTCCCCTTCCCCCACTCCGACCGGCTGCCACTCTCGTCTTCCTCCTCGTGCTAGTTGGCCGAAGGAGCTCATCGCCCTGGTCGACCGTTCCTCGGCGTTGCTCCGGCAGACCCAACCCTCGATGGCGCCGCCGCTGAGCGGGCCGTCCCCCTCCGCCCTAGGCTCAGGCCGTGCCTCCACGCCTCCGTTAGTGGCCCCGGGGACAGCTGCTCCGCCTCTGCGGTGGCCCCTCCTCTCCGCTCCCGGCGTCCTGCATCCGGTCGCCGCCCCCTCGGCGGACACGTCCTCGGATCCCCCCGGTTGCGTGTCCTGGACTGCAGCAGTCCTTTCCATCGCGTCCTCCCACGTGGGTCTGCACCCTCGGGGAGCACGCTCCTCGGGCCCCGAGCGTTGACGCCTCATGTGGGTCATCGGGCGGCCCGCCTGTACCTGCTCGTGTGCCCTTGGCTCTACCTTCGCTTTGCGCAGGGGAGGCGTTCCCCTCAGCTGCGAACCCCGGCCCTATGGAGACCCACGTGGGAGACTCCCTTGCGCGGTCTACGGATGCTTCTCTTGGCGCAGAGAATTCTGCTACCCCCTTTTGCCAGCGCGTGGGGCCACCCCCACCTCTTCCCCATGCGCAGTTTGGCCAGCGCGGTTTGGCCCCCCCACTTGCGCTGGGTGTTCAGCGTACTTTGGCTCATCGTGCAGTTGATGCCGTTCAGTCGAGTCAGCGCACTTTGGCCCCCCTTGCGCATTTTGCTTCGTGCATCTCGGCCCCCCGGGTGGACCCCTCTCCTCACATGGGTCCTCATCTCCCCGCTCCTCTCCCTCCTCATCTACCGGACCCCGTCGCAGTTCCCTGCTCGTTTCCCTCGGTCGAGCTCTCCGGTCGTGGTAGATTATCCCCACCCTCTCCTGTCCCCGGCCCCAGCGCTGTCGTCACGCCCTCGGTCGCTCCCTCGTGGCCCAACTCCGCCCACTCACGGTTGGGTCAGACCGTCCCGACCGCACCACCGGTCCCCTCTGGCCGTGGAGCTACTTCCTTCTCCCCCTCACCTGTCTCCGCCATTGGTGCGCCGCGCAATGCCCTCTCGGACAGCCTCTCTCTGGGTCAGGCCCCGGCTCCGCTGGCGGTCGTCGGCGTTGCTCTTTCCCCCCCTCAGGCCTTTGCCTGCTCGGGTTCTCCCTTGGCACCAGGCTCCTCCCACTCGGTTGCTGCTAATGTGGGCTCCGGCGGCACTCTTCCGAGCTCCACGGCAGACCCCCTCTCCCTTTCGGCCCTTACCGATGCTACCCCCTCCTCGAGACGCGGATCGCCATCTGGCCTGGACCCTGCAGCATCCAGTCCATCCCCCAACTCCTTCTCCTTTGCGGACGCCTTGAGACCTGATCGGATTAGGGCTGACCCGCTTCCGGCCGTCGAAGTGGTCCTGCCTGACGTTATTCTGACGCCTCCGTCAGACGGATTCCCGATCCGGGTCCCATTCTCCTGTGAGAAGATCCGCTCCCTCGCTTCCCCCTTCGTCAGGACTTTAGTTCTCAAGTTCGGATCCGGATGCCCTAAAACTTATATCGTTCGGGAAGCCATCTCTAGATGGGGACTATCGGCGACATACCGGATAGCTCCTCTCGACCCCAAACACCTGCTTCTTCATCTTTCCTCCGACCAGGACTTCAGCAAAGTGTGGATGAAAGGCACGACCAAATTTGACAATCAGTTTGCCAAAATTGTCAAATGGTCGCCGAACTTTAACCCCAAGATCGATTCAACCATAGTCACCTCCTGGATCACTCTCCCCAATCTCCCCCTAGTTTGTTTTCCTGCTGCAGCCCTCAAGAGGATCGCCAGCGCTTTCGGTGTTCTTGTAGCCATCGTCGATGAAACGAGCAACCTCTCTAAATATAAGTATGCAAAGATTTGCGTAGAGCTGGACCTCACAAATGAGCTACCCAAAATGATAGAGATAGAACTCGGAGATCAATCATTCAGTCAAATGTTGGTTTACGACAACATCATTATTTTCTGTCAACATTGCCAGATGTGCGGCCACTCTATACAGCACTGTTTCCGCGCTCACCCAGAACTCAAGAAACCTGTCCCGAGGAAAGCGTGGGATACCGGCGCCGCACCCCCATCCCGCCCCGCAACGCGGATACCCCCCAACCCACCACTCCCCGTTCGGAGCTCCCACAACCTGCCCGCTTCCGGATCAGCTCCCCCTTCTCTCGCCATCACTCTCCACAATTCCAGCGGAGCGATTGATTCCGAGTCAGCTGAAGGTGCTACAGAACTGCCGGTCCCTGATTGCCTCCCGATCCCCTTATCCTCCACTTGTAGAAGCATGGAAAATACTAAAGAAAATGACTCATACGGCCAGGAAAGATCCATGTGGCTCAGAAAACTCATGCGGCTCAGGGAGTCATGCGGCTGAACAATCCATGCGGCCCGAGGCATTCCATGCGGCTCTGAAGATACGTGGCCTGATAGTGCTCCCCTCTGCCCCATGCTGCATTAATTGCTTTGACGGCTGACCCCTCTGAAAAGTTGACAGCCCTGACACAAAAGCAGGTAATTATGACTCTGTCATAATAATGAATCTCTAGGGAGGAGAAAAGAGATCTCTGACACAAATCCCCCGAGAGCCATAAAAATGCTATATGGCCTTGCCATGTGGGCATTCGTATGCGGCTCACTTCTCATGCGGTTCAGAATGAGTCCTATGTGGCTCAGGCCAAGGAAGCCTCATGCGGCTCGAGCAAAGAACTTCTCATACGGTTCAGAGTGAATCTGTCTTATGCGGCTCAGGTCAAGAAAGCCTCATGCGGTTCGAGCGAGGACTTCTCATGCGGTTCAAGAGGATCATGTCCATGCGGCTCAGGCGGATATGTACCTATACGGCCCACAAGGATTACTCCCTTGTGGTTCGAGGGCTCAAGTGAGGGCCACTGCCCAGGCAGCCCTAATACGTGGGCTTAATCATATGCGGCTCAAATTTATATACGGCTCACTCGTCATGCGGTCCAGACCCCCCAGCAGCTCCTAGGACACGTGTCCTAAACCGATTAATTCCTCAGATTTGCTGCCATTAAAGATTGGGTCAAATCCCAATAATCTGGGACACGTGGCAGGAGAATAAATTTAATTGTCAGAAGATCATTATAAGGAAGATTTATTCCAATCAGCATTAATTGCTAATGGGATTTGGTGTAATCTACACCTAAAGGCTCGGATTCGTCACAATCAAAACTGAACGGGCTGGATTGACCAATCTATGGGCCGCCGCCATCTCCAAGAGCTAATCATTGGCAACCCTAATGATCACATCCCATTATTATAAATAGCAAGGTGCCATTCCCCTGTAAAAAAAATATATACAACAACATAAAGAAATACGTATATACAGAGAGACTTCCCCCCATAGTCAGAGAGAGAATACACAGAGAGAGAGAGAGAAGCCAGAAGAGCAACAGAGGAGCAAGAAGCGCATTTCTTTATCAATGCCAACCATCTTTTCACAGGAGCCAAGGCTGCATACCGATCGTCCAAGGAGTAAAGCAGGGCTGCCGTCGCCTTCCCGAGCCTCTATCGTCACCCCCCCAGAATCTAAAATAAACAATTGTACTTAGACTGTTGTACCTAGGTTTTCGTCCCTAGGCTTTTTTGTACAAGCGAGTTTGTAACGTGAAGTAAAAGTCCGGTCCTCCGATAATTGTTCTGTTCTTTTATATTTCATGGCAAACACGATGGCGACTCTGCTGGGGACTAACTTCTCCACGGCTGAGGAGTTGGTGACGCAATCGGATGCAGCCAAGCTTGGCTCCACACAACAAAAGATGGTCGCCCGGTTCGACCAACAGGCGTTCGAAGAGATGCTCTCCAACAAGAACATTGGCCCGGTCCAGAAGCGAGCCCGCACAAAGAAGGCCCGTAAGGAGTGGAGACCCCGATCCTTCGTTCCTACTGAAGTTCTTGCGGAGACATCCTCTGTTGTTCAAAACGGCGAGCAATATTCCTCTGCGGCCCCACTTCAGATCGTAGACGACTCTGCTGTCCCCAGTCCGGCAGAAGAAAATACTATGATGCTGGACTTGCAGGGGCAAAGAGAAACTCTATGAGATCCGAGCCGCATAGGGGTATCAGCCGCAGGGAGAAAGCTCATACGGCTACATCCGCTAGCCGCATAAAGAAAACTTATGCGGCCATATCTGTCAGCCGCATAGCTTATGCGGCTACAGTTGCCAACCACACGGATGAAACTCGTACGGCTATGGGAGTCAATCGCTTGCAGAAAACCCATGCGGCCATAATTGCCAACCGCATGCGGCCAGCCTGTACGGTCGTGACTCCTAGCCGCACAAAAATAATCCATCCGACGACAGAAGACAACCGCATGCAGACAGCCTGCACGGTGTCCAACTCTAGTCGCATAGCATCCGTTTCACGCTTCTCTCGATCAGTCTTCGACCGACTCTCATACGGTCCTGACCCTGATGGTTCTCTGGATGATAAGCCAGATTCTGTGGTATCCAACTTGGACTCCTCCTATTACGCACCCACAAGTGCTAAAAGGAGGAAGTCTAGGGCAGCGCGGGCCCATCAGGCCCAGTCAGCTGTCCCAACCTCTAACTATCGGGGCATCCCGTTGACTATCACACGAGCCTCGGATGGGAAGTTGTATACAAACTCTCGAGTCCTGTCCCCGGTGGCAAACAGACAGAGTGGTTCCTCTGACCTGCGGGAGGCGATCCTCCACAAACGCAAGGAAAGAGGAGAATCGTCGGCGTGCAAAGAGTCATCGCTTGAACATCGCTGCACCCAAATCATCTTCAACTGCTACTACAACAACACGGCAGTGACGGAAGATCGGCCGTCCGTCTTCCAAAGGCTACAGCATCCGAGCTCAGAAGATGAGGCACCTCTTGTTGTCTCCTGCAATTCCGCTCAGAAGGTCCCCGCCGAAGGGAGAGGAAAAAAGACAAGTATCTCCAGTCCCAAGATATCAACCACTACAGGTAAGAAACTATCTTCTAAACGGTTGTCCTCTACCGGTGTATTCCAACACACCCGTTCAAAGACAAAATCTACCGCGATGGGAAATTTATCGTCCACGTCGCTGGGGGTTGAAGGAACTGGGGGTAGCACTCCTCCGAACATTCACAACAATTCAATATTTCAAGGAGCCAAACCCGGACAAATAACTCTTCCATCAGGTGCAACAGACGCTGATGTCCCCGAAGACATCCATAACTCTCAAGACGAAGCAAGCTCTGAAGCTGGGGATACCGTTCCCTCCGAGTCCGAGCCCGAAGAGAACATTCCCACCTATCTCGATGACTTCTCGGTGCATGGGTACGACTCGGAGGGCACGTCCTCCACCGTTCCTTCTATCACTCCTCATGTAAGGACGGTTTTCATGACGGACAGCAATCAAGGTGGTTCTAATGATCGCCAGCGCATCGACAATCTCGAAGCCATATTACTTGTTTTGGTCAAGTCTATAGACGAGATTAAAGCGGCCCTGCCAACTATACAAGGAGGAACGCCTGGTCAAACAAGCACGGGCCGTGCAGTCAATATGGATTCGAACTCAGCGGCACCAAACCCGGGCAATAATCCTTCCGAAATAACAGCCCCTACTGCGACAGATGAGACCCGAGAAGTAAGGAGAGAGGTCCAGGAGCTCCGAGCCATGTTCCATGCTCGAGAAAACGCTCAAGATCTCAGAAAACGGCAACCATACCCTGTTGAATGGAGGGATGTTCCATTCCTACCAAGATATAAGCCGTTCAATATCAACCCGTATGATGGCAAAACCTCAGCAAGTCGGTACATCACTTACTTCGAGGTCACCACCGACCATCTGCCCCATGATGATGCTATCCTCACATGGTTATTCATTGGGGCATTGGAAGGAGTCGCCTTCGATTGGTACCACAATCTACCGGACAACTGTATCCACTCCTTCGCTGGCTTCAAACGCTTGTTCTTGGAGAGATTCTATGAGGTAGGCCAGGACGTCACAATGTCCACTCTCATGGACGTCGTCCAAGGGAAGAAGGAGTTGACAAGAAACTACATCGAGCGGTTCCGCCAGACCGCCATGAAGCTGCCTTCCGGAAATCCAGATTCCTCTTTGATTGAAATTTGTCAAAAGAGACTGCTTTCAACGATCAGTCTCTGGATGGACGAAAGTCAATTCAAAGATTGGAAGGCGTTCATCATCAGCGCCACAAGTGCCGAAGAACGACTGAAGAAGGCTCGCCAACTGGTATTGCACATCTAAGAAGGAGAGAACAAGGGTAAGCGTCCCAACAACGATAATGGAGGTAACCCCTCCAACAATCGGGACAGTAAGGGAAAGCAGGCTATGGTGGCCGACACGGCCCAGAAGCCCGAGTCACAACCAGCAGACAAACAATGGCCTCAAATCACTTACTCTTTCGAAGACAGCCACGTCAAGACTATCTTGGACATGCTCATACAAGCAGATAGAATTCAGCTTCCTCCACCAAGACGGGAGCCTCAGCCGACTGATCTGGAGAACCCAAAGTTATGCTATTACCATCGTTATGTATACCACGCTACACATGACTGCTACCAACTAAAACGGTACATCCAAAGCCTCATCGATTCGAACGCTCTGGCCATCGACTTCGAAGAGGTAACCGTAGTAGCAAATATGGTGTCCGTACAATTCGGCACCTTCCCTTCGACGGAGACTCAAGACGGGGTAATCCCCGTCCCTCTGGCAACGATGGAGATTACCAATCTTCTACCTCCCCGGGAACAGGCTGCTGGTCTAGTACCTCTCTCCACCTCACGAGGAGAGGTCATGTGGGTCCATCCAGACTTGGTGTCAGAAGTAACTCGGCCCACACCATCTCCCACCAACAGAAAGAAGAGTAGAAAAATCAAGACTTGCCACACAATCTCAGCAGACAACGAGGAAGCTACAGCCGTCGTCACGCGGTCCGGAGTGCAATCCCAACCTGTGGTTGACAATCCAGCTGAAAATTATCAACCCACTACAACTGATGCTCCGGGATCGGCTCAGCCTTCGACGACCGACAAGCCTAGGCCGAAGGAGACTCGCTTCGACAAATCTCTCCGAAAAGATGCAGCCCAAGGGCTAGAAAGGCCCTACAACTTTGACATCTTAGCACAATTGGCTAACACACCGGCCAAATTGTCACTGTACGAACTCCTAAGGCTCTCCAAGGACGTTCATATTGTATTGAGCGAAGCACTCCAAAATGTCGATCCCTATCTAGCTCAATCCAATCTCACCGGGGAGGACTCACCCGTGGATCTCCAAGACGGTGCCTGCACGGGAGCAATGCCCAATATCGTCTTCACTCCGTAGGACATGCTCATCAAAACCAACCTACATGACCGCCCGCTATACTATACTACACGGGATACATCGACGACGTGAAGGTGGATCGGATGCACATTGATCCTGGCTCTTCCATAAGCATCATCCCGAAGGGCCTGCTACATCATCTCCGCATCCCAATGCATCGCCTGACGCCTACAAGCACCGCCATCAGCGGTTTCAATTCGGGCAGGAGCTACCCTATTGGGAAGATTCATCTGAAGTATCAAATTGGCGACCTCCAATCCGAAGTCACCTGCTACGTCATAGATGCAGACACTTCTTATAACATCCTCTTAGGGCGCCCATGGATACATGATTACATGATTATGCCTTCCACGCTACACCAGTGCTTCAAATATATCGACAAACATGGCTTCGTGAAGACGGAATTTGCTGATATCGATCCCTTCAAAGGGGTCAAATCCTACTACTCAGACTCCTGCCTGTACGAAAAGTCGAAGAGGCACCTTGATGAAGGAGATGCACAAGCTCATACCGAGACAGCTACGGGATCAGAAGGACCCCTAACGATCCACCTCCAAGCTCGCAAACCGGGCAAGTCCGCACCCCTTACTGCCACTCTGCGGAAGGACGCAATCAGCCTCTCGGCGCAAGATGAGCAGATGATAATCCGGCTACCAAGGTCCGACCAAGTGCCGAGACCCACAACGGGGCCACTAACAATCAGACTGCCGAGAGTCAGTCAACCCCAAACAGGGAAGCTCAATCCCTCCGAAAAGCTGCTGACGATACGCCTTCCCAGGAAGGGTCGTCACCCCGATGTAAGGTCTGACACTTCTAGCGAACCAGCTACTCCTCGCCCCACATCAAATGCCAAACTGGGGGTCGCTAGTCTGCCAACAACTCCATGCTCTGCTCCATCGACTGAACCACTGACAATCAAGCTTCCCAGGTCATCCTCTCAGTCTTCGTTCACACAGGGGGTAGCCGAAGAGGAACCGGAGCTAGCCAAGTGTGTGGCTGCCCACACTGATGTCCCCTCTGCTGATGATGTAATCCTCCTAGAAAAGATACCTTACTTCATCAATAAAAGGTTATCTTTGAACTACACCGAGCTCAATAAGCTATGTACAATGTATGCTATGGAACACGGTATAGGCACTCACCTACACACACAGGTGACAAATATGTACACCACGATCCAGCCTACTCCAGTAGAAGACGCTTACCGAATATTCGAGGGAGGAGATCATCCGATCATCTTCGGCCGGACGAACAACCCGTATCCTCTCACCATAGAAGAATTCGACCTCGGGTCAGATGTCGGAAGACTGCCTCTGTATCTCTATAGCCCTCAATCCAAATATCTCATGCAGAAACAGGGGTATGATCTGGAGACGACGCCAGGATTGAACTACGACACTGGGCGACGATTACCTTTGAAGCCGCCAGTCCCGGTGGGCAAACCACGGAACTACTATAACAAAACTCGATGCGGGTTAGGGTATGTAACACCTACTAGGACCCCTGAAAGTTCAGATAAAGAATGCGACTGGCAGTCACATTCAACCGGATCACCAACTTCCGACTCAGATACCAGCATCGGAGATGCGTTCAGACAAGTCATGTCGGTCAACATGGCATTCGTCGACGCTTACGAGGAAGATGAGGACATTCCCGAGATCCTCGAGCTAGAGCCTTGGGCCCAGCAATTGGATGCACAATGGAAAAAGTGGTTCGAACTGAGAGAACCTCCTACTGAAGATGAGGTTATACAAATTGACCTCGGCAGCGAATCTTCTCCGAAACCAATTTTCATCAGTAAAAGCCTAACAGACGAAGAACGGGAGTCGCTGCTAGAACTTGTCAGAGAGTACATTGATGTGTTCGCCTGGAGCTATGAAGACATGCTAGGGTTAAATCCCGACATCTCCCTTCACAAACTCAACATTCGACCAGATGCGAAGCCAGTCAAGCAACAACAGCGACGCTTCCGTCCAGGCATCATGGATGCAATTGAAGCCGAAGTCAACAAACTGATAGCCAGCGGCTTCATTCGTGAGGAGCAATATCCAGACTAGGTCGCCAACATAGTACCCGTCCTTAAGAAGAATGGAAAGATTCGAATCTGCATGGACTTTCACAACCTGAACGAGGCGTGCCCCAAAGATGAATTCCCTCTTCCTATCACAGACATCATGATCGATAATACCTGCGGCTTCGAACGTATGTCATTTATGGATGGCTTCTCGGGGTACAACGAAATCAAAATATCTCCTGACGACGAAAAGCATACATCATTCCGAACACCATTTGGCACGTACTGCTACACAGTCATGCCTTTCGGTTTAAAGAATGCTGGCGCCATATATCAAAGAGCCATGAGCATCATCTTCAGAGACCACTTACGCAAGACAGTGGAGTGCTATGTTGACGATATAGCCGTTAAGAGCCGTAGCAAAGGAGACCATCTGCAGGATCTAAGGACGGTGTTCGACCTAATACGAGCGCACAATTTGAAAATAAACCCTACAAAGTCCTTTCTGGGCGTATCCAGCGGGAAGTTCTTGGGCTTCATCATCACTGCAAAGGGTATCCATGTAGACCCTGAGAAGACAAAAGTAATCATGGAGATGGGTCCACCGAGAAATCTCCGCGAACTCAGAGGCCTTCAAGGGAGGCTAGCTTATATCAGAAGATTCATTTCCAACCTCTCCGGGCGATGCCGACCATTTATGCACCTCATGAAGAAAGGAGTCTCATTCGTATGGGACGAGGAATGCCAGCAGGCTTTCGACAGCATCAAAGAATATTTGTCAAATCCTCCAGTTTTGGTGGCCCCGGTTCCTGGAAAACCATTCCTGCTCTATGTACGAGCAATGGAACACTCCTTTGGGGCTCTGCTGGCACAGAACAACGACGCAGGCCATGAGCAGGCCATATATTACCTCAGCCGAATGATGATTGGGCCAGAGCACCGATACACCGCTGTGGAGAAGGAATGACTCGCCCTGGTGTTCGCCATTCAGAAAATGCGGCATTATGTCACCGGACAAACGATACATGTGATCTCACGAGTCAACCCTCTCAGGGTCCTTATGACTAAACCAGGGGCACTCAGCTCTCGATTCGCCACATGGGCAATATTGCTGTTTTCTTATCATATGATCTTTGTCCCACAAAAGGTAGTCAAAGGTCAGGCCCTGGCAGACTTTTTAGCAGCCCACCCAGGCTTGGAGTCCTCCAAAATATATGAAGAGATCCCAGACGAGGTCGCCGACTCGCATGCAACCTCTCACGAGGCTATATGGCGAATGTTCTTTGACGGTGCTTCAAGGACCGGACCTAAAGGCAATATAGTCGTCGGAGTCGGGGTAGTGCTGATCTCCCCTTCCGGATTAGTAATTAACCGCGCTTATTCCCTCACCGAGCCCTACTCTAACAATGTGTCCGAGTACAACGTTCTGGTCATTGGCCTCCAACTTGCAAGAGAGCTGGGAGTAGAATACCTTGAAGCATACGGCGATTGCCAACTAATCATCAATCAGATCCAGGGCTCGTACGAAGTCCGCCACGAAGACATGATTCCTTATCACCAAATAGCGGTCGATATCATCTCGTCATTTGAAGGGTTCTTCATCGAGCACGTCCCCAGACTCCGAAATATTGAAGCCGATGCCCTAGCTGGTCTGGCCGCTTCCCTAGCAGTTCCGAATGATGATCGCCAATCAGTGGATGTAATAGGCCACGAACTGGTCTGTCCCGAGAACAATGTGCAATTCGTGGCGAGTTATTCCGCCCAGACGATCGATGATGCCCCAGATTGGAGACAACCATTCATCGACTTCGTCGTCTACGACATCCTGCCCGAGAACCCAAAGGAAGCCACCTCCATCAGACGACATTCTCTCAGATTCTTCTACGATACAGAGACAAAAATGCTGTATCGTCGCTCTTACGACGGATTACTGCTTCGGTGTCTGTCAAATACAGAAGCCAAAGAAGCCGTACGAGAAGCTCACAACGGTATCTACGGGGCCCACCAACCTGGCCCAAAATTGTAAGATCGCCTTCGATGAATGGGCTACTATTGGCCTACGATGGTGGCAGATGGGATAGATTATGCTAGAAAATACAAAGCCTGCCAAGTCCATGCGGACTTCATTCACCAACCGTCCGAGTTTCTACATCCGACGGTGGCGTCCTGGCCATTCGAAGCATGGGAAATGGATATCATTGGTCCAATCACCCCACCTTCCTCCAGAGGACATCGCTTCATACTTGCGATCACTAATTACTTCTCTAAATGGGTGGAAGCTGTCCCACTCGCAGAAGTCAAGACTTCAAATGTGATCAGCTTCCTTAAGCATCACGTCATCTACCGCTTTGGACTGTCCGGAAGGATCATCCATGATAATGGTCCGCAGTTTGCAAGCCACGCATTCTATCGGTTCTGCGATAAGCACCGTATTCCGAATGTCGCTTCGACACCATATAACCCGGCAGCGAACGGGTTGGCAGAGGCATTCAACAAAACAATCATCAAGCTCCTCAAGAAGTTTGTCTCCTCCAACAAATGTGACTGGAACGAGAAGCTCGGCGAGTGTTTATGGGCGTACCGTACTACAGTCCGAACAGCCACCGGGAATACACCGTTCTCCCTAGTATACGGGAGCAAGGCAGTTCTCCCATTAGAGACTCAGATCCCTTCATTTCGCGTCGCCCTCACTTATCAATTAAAGACGAATGACAACTACCGACGTCGACTGCAAGAGTTAGAGGCCTTAGATGAAAAGCACCTCCTAGCTCAGCAAAGGATCGAGCTGTACCAAGCACGCATCTCAGGATCCTTCAACAAGAAGGTCAAAATCAGAACATTCCAAGTGGGCGATCTTGTTCTGGCAGTCCGGAGACCAATGGTCATGACTCACAAGACCGCCGGCAAGTTCCAGCCAAAATGGGAAGGCCCATTTATCATAGAGACAGTATTCTCCAACGGTGCTTACCGCCTCGCTAAGCAAAATGGAGACTTGCTCATGTTGCCCGTCAACGGCAAGTTCCTGAAGAAATATTATGTCTAAACGACATTCTCCAGATTTTTGAGTCACGTACCTGCTGGTACCGCTGAACTCATCCTCACAATTCTCCAGATTTTCGAGTCACGTACCCGCTGGTACCGCTGAACTCACCCTCATAATTCTCCAGATTTTCGAGTTACGTACCCGCTGGTACCGCTGAACTCACACTCACCATCACAACATTCCAGATTTTCGAGTCATGTATCCGCTGATACCACTGAACTTACCCTCATAGTTTGTCAGATTTTCGAGTCACGTATCCGCTGGTACCGCTGAACTCATATCCTTCATATCTCCGATCATCGAGTCATGTACCCGCTGGTGCCGCTGAACTCACACATCTACAATATTCCAAATTATCGAGTCATGTACCCGCTGGTGCCTCTGAACTCACATCCCGGTCACTCTTTCAGAAAGAAAGTTATGTATGATCATACCTCTGAACTTTCTTCTTGAAGGAGATCCTCCCTCACGATCTAATACCCGCACTCCCATTGCACAAAAAGGGTAATCGATCCACAAATTTCTAAAACGGCCATGTCCTCATTACCTCTGAGTCGTTCCACTTCCGCCAAAAACAAATCACCCCCCACATAGAACTTCCATGTCCTCATTACCTCTAAGTCGGTCTATGTGCCCTTCTTCATTGAGCCCACTCCTGTCATGTCCTCACTACCTCTGAATGGGAAGGCTCCGTCGAAGAAACCTTCATACTTACCATGTCCTTATTACCTCTGAGTAAGTATGATGATCCCCTTTCGACCTATTATCTGTACCCACAACCGGAGTACGCCAGGGGTAATAGGTCCACAAATGTCCTCTGTTGTCCACAAATGTCCTCTGTTGACCACAAATGTCCTCTATTGACCACCAATATCCTCCGTTGAGTTCACTCCTGCCATGTTCTCAATACCTCTAAGTAGGAAGACTCTACGTTTAAAAAACCTTCCCACTTGCCATGTCCTCGTTACCTCTGAGCAAGTATGTCGGTTCCCCCTCATCCTATTATCCGTATCCTAAAACCAGGGTATGCCAAGGATAATAGGCCCATAAATATCCTCAGCTAAGTTTCTTAGCACAAACCTACCATCTTATCATGCCCCAGGAGCCCAGCTACTCTACGGTATTTCTTTTCCTAATACCAAGAGCACCCATGACCACTTTGCCATGGCTGCTTCAGGTATCCTGACCAAAACTTGTTATCTGTACCTAAAACCAAGGTATGCCATGGGTAACAGGTCCACAAATATATCCCCTATACGGGGGAGAACATCACCGCACTATCACAGGCGCAGCAAGCAATACAAATGAGGGGTAGAATCGAAAGTACTCTTTATTTGAAGGAAGAAAAAAGTATTACATATTTCAGGATCACGTCCCTTTCAGAAAGAAAGAAAACAGAAACAAAACAAGAAGAAAAAGCCGACTACATTTCAGCATTACTCAATTCTAGGAGGCAGTTTCTTACTGAGGTGGTCCCCCGTTCAATCCGTTGCCGAGCACGACGCTCGGCCTCCTGGAGTAAATGCTCCTCATTGTCCAAGCCCAAGAGCGCCTGACAGTCATCTTCCAATTTCTTCAAGGCAGTCTCCAGGTCAGTCGAAGCTTGAGTAACCCTGTCAGCCTCCTGAACAATTAGTCCCCTGTCATTGCGGGTAGTCTCGAGTTCAGACTCCAAGAACATCAACTTCTTCTGAAGCGCAAGGAGCTGCTCCCGTGTCTCAGTAATCTCACGAGAAATAGATTCCTCCCGAGCCGTAACATTTTCATTCGCGTAACTCAATTGATCATACCGGTCAGATAAGTCATTGAGATCCTTCAGTATGGCCGGTCTGGTCCTATCCCGAGCAGCTCTAGTCCTCTCTATAACAGCGATAAGAGAATCCCGCTCCTCGTTTATGACAGCAGATAGATCAGCCTGCCGTAATACTCGAAGCTCGGCCACCAGCCGATCAGCCTCCAATAATTTCGCCTCCAGAAGCGAAGCCACCCCTGCATCACCAGAAAGATCCCTAAGGATATTTACTTGACCCTGGGTGCATTGTCGGGCCAAGATGAAGGAGGTTCCCCTTTCCACATCAGCCTCGATTCCCCTACTCAAATGACGATGAAAACTGGCAACCACGTCCTGTAACGCGTCGTCCAAAACTTCAGCAGAGGATGGCGTCAGGGGAAGCAGGGACGGCAACGTCAAAGGAGTAACGCTAGAGCTCGCCACCGGAGGAACGGAGTCCGAGTAGAACGATACACGAATAGCGGCCAACTCATCTTCCGCCGCCCGAAAAGCTCGGATACTCGGTAGGGCAGAAAGGTCGATTCTCGGAACCACCGGAACAGAGGATGACGCAAGGACAATCGTTTCCTGCCCCGACTGCCCCGATGACTGGCCCGCTAAACTCGAGCCCCCAGAAGGCCCATCAAGACAAGTCGGACGGAGAGAAGGCACACCCTTCTCCACCAATGCCCCTTCGGTTGGGGTGGTCCCAACAACGTCCGTCCTCGGCACCAGAGGGGTAGGACCTGTATGTCCAGAATAACAATCAATCGACGTAACCCGAAGGACGTGATGATAGAGCAGATAGGCTTCCTCACAGGTCAAGATTTGGCTAATCTTACCAGGGGAGGGGCATGGAGGCTGCAGCTCATCCACAACTGGCATGGTCTCCTCACCCGCGTCCCCAAGTTAAGCCCAGTCACGTCCTCTGTCCCCGTCACCGTGAAGGGGGATACAGATTGATCTGCCTCATCTTGAAAAGGATGTAACGCCCCAGTCCCTAAAATACGTAGGACTAGGAACGTAGACATGCCAGCTGTATTCATACGAAGTATACTCCAATATATGGAAGCCTCGTATAAATACATAAGCTGTAAAATACAGTAAAATCCCAACTAATCTTATCCACAAGAATAAAAGAATAGAAGATGTCATATATGAGAATAAACTATCTTGATACAATATGTTGGGCGGAGACAAATCCACTACCAACAAAATAAGGAAAAGTACATGATAGAATAAATGAATTTGGCGAGCGAAGTGAAGACGATCCAAATGCAATCATCCTCGAGAAATAGCAATGAACACGGCTAGAGCTAAAGCACCTGCAAATGACAATAGCACACACCTAGCAAGACAACCAGGTCCTCAGAGGGACGTAAAAAGACACATCATAGCATGCCATATAAACTGAATAAATATTGCTCACTAAATAAGTCAATCGGATTTATAACATAGTCCAATACGCACCTACTGAACGAGCGTACCATCCCCCCAACCAAACAAGGATAGGAGATGGTAAACTAATTCACGGCGACGTATCTTTCCATGCCATGACACATACAATAGGGTACCTAACCGTACTATAGTGAATATGCAATAAAGAACAAACCTTTGACGCATGGGCCGGGTCAGTCAGGAATCAGGACCGTACCTTCCACTGGAGATAACCGGCAATCAGGACCGTACCTCCCACTGGAGATAACCGGCTAGCAGGACCGTACCTCCCACTGGAGATAACCGGCAATCAGGGCAGTGCATAAATGACCCATACATTAAGGAGATGTTCTTCCCACCCAATGCCTACCATGTTGTATCCACAACAGTAACCTCTATAACCGCTAAGTCAAACTATCATGCAACCTCTATTAGCGGTTATTCCTATCGCACGGCTTGTACGTACTGGTGGCCAGCCAATCACGTACTTCCGTGTTCTACATGCGACACACAACTTCGTGTTTACAACGTGTCAAGGCCAATGAATGCAACACACAAGGTGGTCCCTTAAATCTAGGTTTAATTTGTAAGAAAATAATACACAGCAGGAAATATAAAAGAACAGTTATGCCATGTATCACAGTTTATAAAAAAAAATAATAGACATGCATGAAATATGAGCTAAAAATAATTAAACAGCTAATGGCAAGGTGTCTTGCCTGGTAGTACGCCTGGTGTGCTGCGATGATCAAGGTGGCACGATCTGCAACTTTGGTGCAACAACTGTACAAGGAGACCTCGGGTGGTGACACGGTCGGTTCCATTGGGTCCAGGATGGTCAAATTAGTTAGGGTTGGTAGGGGAAGTTCGAATTTGCGAGAAATACGAAATATTTGGATTAGCCATGGGGAATTGATTCAAGGAATAATTATATAAATAAATATATAATAAACTATGTTTTATAAATCCTTTTTTTTAAATTATATACTCATAGTTGCATTCAAGAAATTAGATTATAAAATAATAAACTTTTTTAGAAAGTATATATATGAATTAAAACAATATACTGGCTATGAAACTAATGTTGGCCAACCTCTCTTTGAAATATATTTTTACCCATCACAACATTTTTAAATAAATATTTCGAAATAATAGGAAATCATTGTAGGGTTAAACCCTTAATAATAAATAATAATAAAAATTTCTCAAACCAAAATTTTGAATTGCTATGATAATATTTTTGAAGTCAAAAGCCATACTTAAAGTACCATAAAATACTACTATAATATTTAGCAAAAATATTATAATTGAACCCAATGAAACAAAATCTCAAAATTTCATAAAATTCCTAAGGTTATTGAGTTCTTCAGAAATCCTTTTAATAATGTTGGCCTAAGCCAATACAAAAATTTTGCTACTAAATAACTTAGAATACTAATATATGATTTCCAAGTAATAATAATAATATTAACAATAATAATAATAATAATAATAATCAACTTAAGGAGATCAAAATAACAACAGAATTAATTTAATACTACTAATAATTATTATTATTATTATAATTAATCAGAAGAAGACAAAATAACAAAAAAAAAAAAAAAAAAAACGAAAACAGAAACAAAAATAAGAGAACAAAACAAACCATCGAAAGAAAAAAAAATATCAAAGCTGACTCTCCATCAGTGGAGAGAGAGAGAGAGAGGAGCTAGAGGGAGAGAGAGAGAGAGCGGACGGGGCGGTCGTCTGGGCCAGTGGCGCGGCTCGCGGCGAAGAAGGGGAAGAAGAAGAAGCTGAGAGAAGCGGCGCGGTGTCGTTGAGGAGCGGTGAAGCGCCGGCGGCTAGGGCACGGCGACGTGGAGGGAAGGAGAGGCGGTCAATAGGCGCGTCAGGCGGCGACTCCTCCGGCGGGGTGGCCGGAGCGCGGAGGGGGTTTCGTGGTGGGCGACCAGGGAGAAGGAGAAGCGGGGAGTTCCGGCTGTGGTGCGGCGGAGGCCTATCCGCCGCCGGCGGTGGGTAGACCCCACGGTGGCGCGGAGGGTTTTGGCGAGCACCGTCAGTCGGCGAGGGCGACGGAGAACGGCGAGGCGAGGCGGGTGAGTTTTAGATCTAGGGTTTTATTCTGTCCTCTTCTTCTTTTTCTTGGTTGACGGCCGGCGATGGCCTGGGCGGGGTTTAGTTCTGGTTGCGATGGGATTTTGTCCGGTGATGCCTACCATGGCGGGGCTGGTCGGTTGCAGTGGAGGTGACCGGATTTGGGTTGGTGGTTGGTTGGTTGGCCAGGGGAAGATGGCCGGGATGGGTTGTTGCGGAGGCGTCCGTAGGAAACGCGGCACCCGCGACTTGGATCGGGGTCGGCGTGGCTGGGTGGTTTGGGTGACCGGGGAAGTGGTGTGGTGATGGTGGGCGGCCACGGTGGTGGTCGGGACAACGGATGGAGGTGGTGGTCGGGAGGATAGGGTTAGAGACGGGGAGGTGGACACGAGCGGGGACGGGTCGGAGAAGGCTGGCCGTGGGTACTAGATGGCTTGGTTAGGATTAGGTAGGAATTTGATATTATCGTGTCGGAGTTGTCGACACGGGAAATAAATGTATGTGTAAAGGAATTGGAATAAGATTTTGATAGTGGAACACGGACACGAGGCACGCACTATTTGGTTAATGGAATTTGTGGATGAATAATGAAAAGTTAGAGGAGTACCTGCCTATTTATAGGATGTGGGAATTCCCAATTTGGATAGGATTAGGATATAGTTTAAACCCAAATTAGATAATACAATCTATTTAATTTAAAGCCAATCAAATCCAAATCCAAATCCAATTAAATTTAATTAAATACTCTTAGTTTAAAATCAACCAATAAATCAAATCAAATACATTAAATTCCAATTATTTAACTATTTAAATAAAAATATAAATTCAAATCAAGGTTTAAATTGTCATGGTAAGTTCAAAATATGGTTTCCAAAAATACTATAATATTAATTTCGAAAATACATTATTATTTATTTTAAAATAAGCTAATAAATAAATTATGAAATATGTATGCATAATTATTATACAAAATTATGCTTTCTAGCATACAATGAAATATAACTTATTATTAATAAATATTAGAAAGAAAGGCTTAAGATAACCAACTCGAAAATTTTGTAAAATGGCAAAATAATTATTATATATATTATCTTGAAAGTATAAAAATAACATAAAAATATTTTTCTAAAAAAATATGTACGCTCGCACATATTCGCACTCGTCGAGCAAAAATAAAATTTCGTGCGCGACGTAAAATACGACTACGCGACGTACAATACAAAAATTTAAATCCGTACAAGTATTAATAATAAAAAAAAATATAGTAGAAATTTAGGGGTTTTACATCCTACCCAACTTAAAAGAATTTCGTCCTCGAAATTAAGAATTAGTAGGGGGGTGAGAGGACGCAAGGGGTTTCGATGGGAAACAATCGATAACAAATCATGACGTAAAAATCACGATCTAGATCATAGAAAATTAATACGGTATGGTCACGGATAATGAATGAGGGTCGCGATTTAGAGATTCGAAATAGTTTCGCTTTAATTAAGCACTTAGAGGGTCATGACAGTAATTATAGGGCCGAGAAAAGGACGAGTAGTTTAAGGATGAAGAAATAGCAATATCGAGTGATAATGGTCATAGGTGATAGGATAGCTAGAGGAAGTGCTAGTATAACGCCTTCGTCCTTCTAAAGTAGGTGAAGGCGAAAGCAAGATAGAGTTCAAGGAGGCGTTATCGAATATGAATACGTGATTCGAAGACGATCGTATAGTTTCAAAAGAATTGTCAAGGCAGTCGTGGATGGGATTGTAAGGGCCAAGTTTAATTATGTCCCCATCCACGTAGGGTAATAGACAAAAGCGAACCAAAGTGCACTCGGTTGATCAGATCATTATGCACCGGTTCTGATTTAGACAATCTGTTAGTGGAGGCCTCCAATAACTTATGTCATGAACAAGCTTGATAAAGAATTGAGCTTGCAAAAACTAGGCTACATTAGCATCATTAGTCTAGGTAGTAAAAATATACGCACGAGATTAAGATTGAAATAAAGAACAAATATGAATAGTCTAAGAGTCATAGGAACCTAAGTCTTGTTTATTCCTATACCATCATTCTACGGTTTTATTGACCAAGGCTTGGTTGACCAAATGGGTTAGATTTCTCTAGTCTCTATGGTCTAGATAGTACTATTGGTATTTCCTTAATGGCCAAGGGTGTGTCAAGTCGTGGGGTATTCTACCCAACTTAAAAGAATTAAGCTAAGGGTGTTTGGGACATCTAACTAGTAGGGTCAATCTCTAGCAAGCACGAAGGGAAGATAAGAATAGGGATGGAAGGAAGCAAGCAAGATGCAATTGATGAGTCAAACGGTAGATAAAATCAAGGAAAGAGGTCAAGTATGTGGATGAGATCCTAAACTTCTAATCCTATTCGCAGGCTTGCTTGGTACGGTAAAGTAACCAAACAATTTATCTGGACCTGCATGGGCCACCACAAAAACATGTAACGCCCCAGTCCCTAAAATACGTAGGACTAGGAACGTAGACATGCCAGCTGTATTCATACGAAGTATACTCCAATATATGGAAGCCTCGTATAAATACATAAGCTGTAAAATGCAGTAAAATCCCAACTAATCTCATCCACAAGAATAAAAGAATAGAAGATGTCATATATGAGAATAAACTGTCTTGATACAATATGTTGGGCGGAGACAAATCCACTACCAACAAAATAAGGAAAAGTACATGATAGAATAAATGAATTTGGCGAGCGAAGCGAAGACGATCCAAATGCAATCATCCTCGAGAAATAGCAATGAACACGGCTAGAGCTAAAGCACCTGCAAATGACAATAGCACACACCTGGCAAGACAACCAGGTCCTCAGAGGGACGTAACAAGACACATCATAGCATGCCATATAAACTGAATAAATATTGCTCACTAAATAAGTCAATCGGATTTATAACATAGTCCAATACGCACCTACTGAACGAGCGTACCATCCCCCCAACCAAACAAGGACAGGAGATGGTAAACTAATTCACGGCGACGTATCTTTCCATGCCATGACACATACAATAGGGTACCTAACCGTACTATAGTGAATATGCAATAAAGAACAAACCTTTGACGCATGGGCCGGGTCAGTCAGGAATCAGGAATCAGGACCGTACCTCCCACTGGAGATAACCGGCAATCAGGACCGTACCTCCCACTGGAGATAACCGGCTAGCAGGACCGTACCTCCCACTGGAGATAACCGGCAATCAGGGCAGTGCATAAATGACCCATACATTAAGGAGATGTTCTTCCCACCCAATGTCTACCATGTTGTATCCACAACAGTAACCTCTATAACCGCTAAGTCAAACTATCATGCAACCTCTATTAGCGGTTATTCCTATCGCACGGCTTGTACGTACTGGTGGCCAGCCAATCACGTACTTCCGTGTTCTATATGCGATACACAACTTCGTGTTTACAACGTGTCAAGGCCAATGAATGCAACACACAAGGTGGTCCCTTAAATCTAGGTTTAATTTGTAAGAAAATAATACACAGCAGGAAATATAAAAGAATAGTTATGCCATGTATCACAGTTTATAAAAAAAAAATAATAGACATGCATGAAATATGAGCTAAAAATAATTAAACAGCTAATGGCAAGGTGTCTTGCCTGGTAGTACGCCTGGTGTGCTGCGATGATCAAGGTGGCACGATCTGCAACTTTGGTGCAACAACTGTACAAGGAGACCTCTGGTGGTGACACGGTCGGTTCCATTGGGTCCAGGATGGTCAAATTAGTTAGGGTTGGTAGGGGAAGTTCGAATTTGCGAGAAATACGAAATATTTGGATTAGCCATGGGGAATTGATTCAAGGAATAATTATATAAATAAATATATAATAAACTATGTTTTATAAATCCTTTTTTTTAAATTATATACTCATAGTTGCATTCAAGAAATTAGATTATAAAATAATAAACTTTTTTAGAAAGTATATATATGAATTAAAACAATATACTGGCTATGAAACTAATGTTGGCCAACCTCTCTTTGAAATATATTTTTACCCATCACAACATTTTTAAATAAATATTTCGAAATAATAGGAAATCATTGTAGGGTTAAACCCTTAATAATAAATAATAATAAAAATTTCTCAAACCAAAATTTTGAATTGCTATGATAATATTTTGAAGTCAAAAGCCATACTTAAAGTACCATAAAATACTACTATAATATTTAGCAAAAATATTATAATTGAACCCAATGAAACAAAATCTCAAAATTTCATAAAATTCCTAAGGTTATTGAGTTCTTCAGAAATCCTTTTAATAATGTTGGCCTAAGCCAATACAAAATTTTTGCTACTAAATAACTTAGAATACTAATATATGATTTCCAAGTAATAATAATAATATTAACAATAATAATAATAATAATAATAATCAACTTAAGGAGATCAAAATAACAACAGAATTAATTTAATACTACTAATAATTATTATTATTATTATAATTAATCAGAAGAAGACAAAATAACAAAAAAAAAAAAAAAAAAAAAACGAAAACAGAAACAAAAATAAGAGAACAAAACAAACCATCGAAAGAAAAAAAAATATCAAAGCTGACTCTCCATCAGTGGAGAGAGAGAGAGAGAGAGGAGCTAGAGGGAGAGAGAGAGAGAGCGGACGGGGCGGTCGTCTGGGCCAGTGGCGCGGCTCGCGGCGAAGAAGGGGAAGAAGAAGAAGCTGAGAGAAGCGGCGCGGTGTCGTTGAGGAGCGGTGAAGCGCCGGCGGCTAGGGCACCGCGACGAGGAGGGAAGGAGAGGCGGTCAATAGGCGCGTCAGGCGGCGACTGCTCCGGCGGGGTGGCCGGAGCGCGGAGGGGGTTTCGTGGTGGGCGACCAGGGAGAAGGAGAAGCGGGGAGTTCCGGCTGTGGTGCGGCGGAGGCCTATCCGCCGCCGGCGGTGGGTAGACCCCACGGTGGCGCGGAGGGTTTTGGCGAGCACCGTCAGTCGGCGAGGGCGACGGAGAACGGCGAGGCGAGGCGGGTGAGTTTTAGATCTAGGGTTTTATTCTGTCCTCTTCTTCTTTTTCTTGGTTGACGGCCGGCGATGGCCGGGGCGGGGTTTAGTTCTGGTTGCGATGGGATTTTGTCCGGTGATGCCTACCATGGCGGGGCTGGTCGGTTGCAGTGGAGGTGACCGGATTTGGGTTGGTGGTTGGTTGGTTGGCCAGGGGAAGATGGCCGGGATGGGTTGCTGCGGAGGCGTCCGTAGGAAACGCGGCACCCGCGACTTGGATCGGGGTCGGCGTGGCTGGGTGGTTTGGGTGACCGGGGAAGTGGTGTGGTGATGGTGGGCGGCCACGGTGGTGGTCGGGACAACGGATGGAGGTTGTGGTCGGGAGGATAGGGTTAGAGACGGGGAGGTGGACACGAGCGGGGACGGGTCGGAGAAGGCTGGCCGTGGGTAGTAGATGGCTTGGTTAGGATTAGGTAGGAATTTGATATTATCGTGTCGGAGTTGTCGACACGGGAAATAAATGTATGTGTAAAGGAATTGGAATAAGATTTTGATAGTGGAACACGGACACGAGGCACGCACTATTTGGTTAATGGAATTTGTGGATGAATAATGAAAAGTTAGAGGAGTACCTGCCTATTTATAGGATGTGGGAATTCCCAATTTGGATATGATTAGGATATAGTTTAAACCCAAATTAGATAATACAATCTATTTAATTTAAAGCCAATCAAATCCAAATCCAAATCCAATTAAATTTAATTAAATACTCTTAGTTTAAAATCAACCAATAAATCAAATCAAATACATTAAATTCCAATTATTTAACTATTTAAATAAAAATATAAATTCAAATCAAGGTTTAAATTGTCATGGTAAGTTCAAAATATGGTTTCCAAAAATACTATAATATTAATTTCGAAAATACATTATTATTTATTTTAAAATAAGCTAATAAATAAATTATGAAATATGTATGCATAATTATTATACAAAATTATGCTTTCTAGCATACAATGAAATATAACTTATTATTAATAAATATTAGAAAGAAAGGCTTAAGATAACCAACTCGAAAATTTTGTAAAATGGCAAAATAATTATTATATATATTATCTTGAAAGTATAAAAATAACATAAAAATATTTTTCTAAAAAATATGTACGCTCGCACATATTCGCACTCGTCGAGCAAAAATAAAATTTCGTGCGCGACGTAAAATACGACTACGCGACGTACAATACAAAAATTTAAATCCGTACAAGTATTAATAATAAAAAAAAATATAGTAGAAATTTAGGGATTTTACAAAGGAACAGGCTCACGGGAGTCCCCGTCATCCTGGTTCGCCGCCTTGATATCTTGAAGCTCTTCTTCTTCTCCTGACACCTAAAAGAGAGAACGAAGACGATTAGAATTGAAACTCGAAGGAAAGAAGGAAAAAGGGATCAAGAGCAGTTTTATTACCTCCGACGCAGGGTTAACTTCTTCTCCACTTTCTCTTATGGCTAGCGGGCGGTGCCTAGTTGCAACCAGCTTCCGGGATCGAGAAATATCGCCAACAGAAGAAACTTGCCTGCTACATTTTGGAGTAGGACCAGGCGCAACGAGGGACTGATCCCCCAATGCCTCATCTGACAAAACAGGCAGTTGACCCACCTCTGCATCGGCCACTGGAAGGATAGATTCATCTTTACCATGCTCGTTGCCTTCGTCACCCTCAGCAACGGAGTCCAAATCTAGTACTTCGGCTCTAGTCTTTCTTTTCTTGGCCCCTTGAGAGCCTTCCTGTGAAACCCATTAATTCGTAGTTAATTATTAAATAGAGTGGTGTTATTATTAGTAGTATTTTTCTAAAATTATTATTATTATTAATATTATTATTATTATTAAATATTTTTGAGTGGAAAATGATTTCGAAAATATTAATAACTTGGACTTTTGATTTTCGGACCCAGACCCGAGTCCGAACCCACACCCAGGCCTGAGCCGAAACCCAATTTCATTTTCCCTTCCTATTAAATCTGACTTGGTTTAATTATTAAAAAAAAATGTTTGGAGAGCCGGTCCAATTTGGACCAGCACCTCTTCCCCTTCCCACGTTCAACAACTCCTCCTTTCACTCCCTTCTCATTTACTTTTTCTCTTCAAACAATACCTCACTCCCTACGTATTGCTCAGCACCCTTCCTATTCTAACTCCCCTTTAATCACTCTCCCATTAAATCCCCATTCCCCCACTTTTTCTCTCATTCCCACTCTCTGGTTCACTCACGAATTCATAGGAAAGCAACCCTCTCTTCTCTCAGACTACTTCTCCCCCTCACAGAACCCATTATTCCCACTTCACAGAGAGATAAGCTCAACTCTCATCCCTCTCCATTCTCTATTATTTCCCCTATTCTCTCTCACAGAGACTAAAACTCTCCTTCTCACCTAACCCCTGCCCGCGGCCGTCCTCCCCGAGCGTCCGGCCGACTCCTTCTCGGCTGCTCCGCCGCCCGTTCTCGGCCACCCTAGCCCCATCCGCACCGTTCCCCGTGAGAGCGCGCCCCTCCGGCGACTTCTCGGCCGCCGCTCCCCGCGGGTTCGCACCAACCAGCGCCCCCTCTACGCCCCAGCGCCGCCCGCCTCCGCGAGCTCCCCCTCGCGCCACCCCCTCTCGGCCCCGACCTTCTGGCCGTGTTTCCGGCCCTGACCGGGACCCGCAACCCCGACCATCTCCGGTGCGCTGCCCCGTTCGTGCGCCCCATTTCCGGCCAGATCCGCCGGCGCCTCCCCCGTCCAGAGGGCGGACCCCCGCCCCGATTTCCTCTCGGGCAGCACCCCGTTCCCGCGGTCCGCCCTTCCGGCGAAGTTTCCGCCGTCCGCCCCAACGCTGTCCCCTCCCGGCGCTGTCCCCTCTCCCATAGTTCCTTCTCCGGCAGCTCCTGGCGCTGCCCCGTTCCCGCGCCGACCATCCCCTGGCCGTGCGCCCCTTTCCAGCGCTTCGCGGCGCACCCCGCTGTCCAGATCCGCGGAGTTCTCCCCGCTGTCCAGATCCGCGATTCCGTGCACCCGATCCAGCGTTGTCCGAACGTTGTTTCGGCTCTTCCCAAGTTCTTCCTGCGGCTCCCCGCCAACGAAAATTTGGTAATCTCTGTTAATCACAGTAGTTCGTCCCTCCCGTAGAGTCTATGATGATAATCGGTCCCCGGTTTCCCTTTGGGAAATCCGGTCAGCTACGTAGTAGATTCGGTTAGCTACGTTAGCATATTCTGTGATTTTGTCTGCTGAGATTTGTGTGTTGCTGGTTTGATTGCGGAAATCCCGGGTATTTCGGGAAGGTTCTGGTGGTTGGAAATTACTCGGTGGTTATATTTTTGGGATTATTATTCTGGTTGGAACAAATTGCAGGTTTTGTGGCACATTTCCCAGTTTTGGGTTGTCCCGAAATAGAGGAAATGCTGCCCAAATTTTTACAAAACTTTATTTTGATTTCAAATCGGTTTTCGGAAAATAAATTTTAAAACTGATTTTCAGGCGACGACCGTACCGGTCTGTGGGCCCTAGCGAAATGCAAACGCACCGGTCCGACCGGGCGTTGAGGTATTAGCTGGATGTAGTGATGGACCGAGTCTGAGACTCCAACTTTTATTTTAAATTATTTTATTTAATGTTTAAGCTATTTATTATAATTATTTATTTACTGCACTTTTATTTAATAACTAAAACGTTTCCTCTTATTTTATGTAAAAAGAATTGTACAGGACATAAGCCCATAACTCTAGGATGATTAGCTGTGCCCATGTATTGCATAGTATAGATTTTACTTTCTTTTCTGAGTTGATGTTGATTTTTGGGTGGTTTTGGATTGGATGTATAATCGTAGTTAGAGCGTAATCATATAATTAATTAAGAATTAAATAAATGGATAAAATATTAGTAAATAACTAGTTCATGATTTATCACTAAAAGAAACTATATCTTTATAGATATATTACGAAAACACAAAGTTTTCCAAAGATAATCGGTTTTCATTATTATTTTCCAAATAATCAAATTAACTGGTCTAAGCAACGTACGTAGTTTACGACGTAAACGTTAGCTGTAGCTTAATAACAACTTAAAAACCTGACTAGGACTTGTTACTAGAGATTGCAATTAGCACACTTAGCTTGGTTATCTAGCGGATCTAAGTCGAGTTCTCAACTGTAGGAACTCGAAGATATACCTGACGTTCCTCCTCGGTACCAACTCATCTCTCCAGTCATTTTCCTGAGGCAAGTATAGTTTGTGTTAGTTTTACAGTTATTTCTATAATCATTTTACTGCATGTTTAAACCACGATGCAAACACGAAACTCTCTCGGAGAGTACTGATTTTGACTACTGTACTGATTGGGACTGGGGGAATAGAGTAATGATTATGACCAAAGCCAACTCTAACTACTGACTGTATTAGCTTTCCCCTCTTCACACGGGGACAAGCTATATCGTATCGCTAGGATACTACTATACATCCCAAGCCGGTCATAATTTATTGCCTGTTCAAATCACACTGTTTTACCGCTGAAAGTTATTCTTTCTTCAAACTGTTTAAAACTGCATGATTCTATTATTTACTTTAACTGTTTTAAAATTAGCATGAATTATACTTTGCACCCTCCTGACTGGAGACCCAACATTTTAGGTATCACTGATGAGGCTTTATTCCGGGATATTTCCAAGGTCCCAAGACGAGAATTTCGAGACTGATGAGCTGTTTGCCTAGAGTTTTCTTTTCTTCTTAATGTGTGTAGAAAATGGTTTAAGTTGTATCTTTCATTCTATTGTAAAAGTTTAATAAAGTTTTAAATTTCCGAATTTTGAGTTGTGACAAATATAGTGTTGTTGTATGGTTACCTGCTACTGAACAGCTTACTGCCGCCGTCTCAACAACGGTGCAGGCTGGGCATGATCCGGTTCGACCCAATTAGTTGGGATCGGGTCGTGACATGTTTTTAGTGGTGGCCCATGCAGGTCTGAACAACAACTTAGGAAAATATATTTAGAAACAACTAGAACACTAGAACATCAATTTGTCACAATATAGGACCGAAATATATTATAAATAAATATTTTTGTTTGACTATAGACTGGTAGGATACCTTGCTTATGTGTGCGTCCTAAACCTTCCAGAGAATGACCATTGACCAAATCCTACTGGCGATGAGGTGTCATCTCCGGATCATACCCCATCTCCTCAACCAAGTCCAGAGTTTATTCTCTCGCGGCTGACTGACCGTCCCCATAATGTATCCAGTGAAGTTTTTACTACACTGGCGATTCCTACCTCTCCTCAAACTGAGTTGCATTTCCTTGGTGGAGTATCCATTCTTGTTGCTCCACCAGTACCAGCAAACACCTCCCAAATGGTTGCCCTATTTTAAGAAATCCTGGAGTTCCAGAAAGCTCAAGATGAAGCCCAGCAGAAACAGATGAATATCACGAGAGAAGACATGAAGAATGTCAATGATGTAGCCTTAGCTATCTTAAACCAAGTTGGAGCAGAACCTCGTTCTAGGAGGGATACCCCTGAATCTAGAAGATATTTGAGCCCTATCCGGCAGTCATATCATAAGAACTATTGGTTTGTGACTACTGTAAAAGGCCTGGTCACCAAGCCAATATTTGTCACAAGAGATTGGGAAATGTTTGGCATGTGGATCTGCTGAACATCGGGTAAAGGATTGCCCCTTTATCTTTTCATCATACCAGAGTACCTATGCCAGTTGCACCAGTTATGCCACAACCTAGGGACTCTCTTTCTATCCAGCAGACCCTGCCTCATACAATAAGGCATGATGCATACTCGAGGTTCGTAGAAGATGAAGGACCAGATCAATGAAGGCTCTAGGATTTATTCAGGAAGGAACTTCTCATTAGGGAACACCTATCTTATTTGTGCCCAGGAAGGATGGAACAACGGATGTGCATCGATTACCAGACACTAAAGAACAAGTACTCTCTGTCCGGATCGAGGATCTGTTTGATCTGGTTGTGTGGAGTTAGGGTGTTTTGAAATTTGACTTAAGATTTGACTACTATCAAATCAAAGTCAGGAAAGAGGACATTTACAAGACGGCGATCAAACACCAAGTATGGATATTTTCTTTGGTCAGGACGTTAGACTGACAAATGCTTCTGCTGTGTTCATGAATCTCATGAACAGAGATTTTCATGAGTATTTGAATCAGTTTATCTTCTCCATAGATAACATTCTGATATATTTGAAGACTGAAGAAGAGCATGAAGAACACCTGAGGAAGTTTTGGAAACTTTGAGGAAAAAGAAATTTTATGGTAAGTTATCTGAACGTGGATTTTCTTTGACAAGGTGGATTTTTGGCCATGTTGTCAAGAGAAGAAATTTCGACGGAAGATAGCTGCTATTGAAGGGTGGTGTACCCCAAGTTCAAATCGGAAGTTTCTTGAACCTGGCTGGCTACTATCAGAAGTTCGTGGAGGATTTCGCCAAGATTGCTAAGCCGATGACGAAGCTCACTTGGAAGAATGAAGAGTTCATCTGGACGAAAGATTGCCAGGCGACATTAAGGAGCTGAAGAAGAGACTTACCACTACACCAATCCTTGCGCTACCCGCAGGAACTGGTGGTTTCTCAATTTACAGTAATGCCTCTGGAAAAGGACTGGGTTGCGTTCTTCAACAAACATGGGAAAGTAATTGCTTACACATATAGGCAACTACAGACTCATGAGAAGAATTATCCCACATCTAATTTGAAATTTGCTGCAGTTATCTTTACTTTGAAGCTATGGAAGCAGGATTTTTATGGAAATGGAGTGAAAATATATACGGATTACAAAAGTCTGAAATATGTCTTCACTCAGAAAGAGCTGAATGTTAGACTAAGAAGATGGCTGAAGCAGATGAAGGATTTTGACATCAAGCTGCAGTACCATTCAGGTAAGGCTAATGTGAATCACTGATACACTTAGTCGATACCCAGTGGCAATGTTCTTAACCAAGGAGTGGCACATACTAGAAGACGTCGAGAAGCTTAGACTGGAGGTTATACTACCTGGAGATAGAAGGACGGAGCTGGATGCTGATTCAGTGTTGATGAAGTTCGAGGCTGATGGACAAAATCAAGAGAACGTAGTTTCAAAACAAGGCACTTTGCAGGCTTAGAGATCAAGTGTTGGCAGGAACACTCGAGGGTTTCTAAATTGATCAGCATTGGAACTCTGAAGAATGGTACGAGACTTTGCGTATCGGCTAACAAACGGAGGAACGAGTTGATGGAAGAAATGCACCAGTCGCAGTATTCCATATATTCAGGAGCTAATAAGATGTATCGTAATATGCCTCCATTGATTGGTGCTATGGAATGAAGAAGGACAATTTCAGGTATGGGATTAGATGCGAATTTGTCAATCTGAGAAATTTAGCAAGAGAACAACAAGTTTGTTGCAGCCGCTGGACAATTCGGAGTGGAAGTAGAAGCATATAACAGTGAACTTTGAGTAAGGATTGCCTTGTTCCTAAGGAGGGAAGGGCACCAATTGGATTATAGTGGACCGACTGACTAAGTCAGCACACTTTATTTCCTTCAAAGTTGGTTTATCAACTAAGAAGTTGGCAGCATTGTACGAGAGGCACATCTACCGGATTCATGGAGTACCGCGGGACGAGCAAGCGCAGAGGTCAATCCAGACGCTTGAAGATGTATTGAGATTTTGCGTCTTGGAATTTGGTAGGTCTTGGGAAGACCAAATTTTATTTGGTGAAGTTTTCTCCTACCATAGGAACAATCAGTTTTGACGGAGCTGAAATTGAGGCCAGGTACATCAGGCCATTTGAAGTTTAAGACGAGTTGGAAGTAGCGTACCAGTTAGCTCTACCAGCTAATCTTGAGAGTGTGCAACGACTCCTACGTCACAGCTCAGACATTACATTTCGGATCCGAGTCACACTTTGGATAATTCAGAGCTGAAGATTGGAATCAATCTTTTCAGTGCCAGAGAAACCAGTTGCAAGCCTAGTCAGAGATGAGAAAAAAATCAGAATTTGAGCCATCACTTAAACTCCTATTCCTTATCTTTTTTTTCCCGTTCTAAACTTGACTGATACTGCTAAGTTAGCCTAGTTTTGCAAGCTATTTCTTTATCAAGCTTGATCATGACAGTATTTTATTGGGTGCATCCACTAAAATATTATCTAATCAGGACCGGTGCAGGATGGTCTGATCAACCTCGTGTACTTTGGTTCGCTTTTGTATTTTCTACATGGATGATATCATAAATGAAATTTGTCCCTAAACCGTCTCATCCACGACTGCCTTAAAAATTCTTATTGTTGGACCTGAGTTACGGGCGTAGTACCCGTAGCTGTTTGATTCTCCTACCCTGTCTTTGAATTTCGAGGACAAAATTTTCTAAGGAGGGAAGATTGTGAAACCCATTAATTCGTAGTTAATTATTAAATAGAGTGGTGTTATTATTAGTAGTATTTTACTAAAATTATTATTATTATTAATATTATTATTATTATTAAATATTTTTGAGTGGAAAATGATTTCGAAAATATTAATAACTTGGACTTTTGATTTTCGGACCCAGACCCGAGTCCGAACCCACACCCAGGCCTGAGCCGAAACCCAATTTCATTTTTCCTTCCTATTAAATCTGACTTGGTTTAAGTATTAAAAAAAAACTGTTTGGAGAGCCGGTCCAATTTGGACCAGCACCTCTTCCCCTTCCCACGTTCAACAACTCCTCCTTTCACTCCCTTCTCATTTACTTTTTCTCTTCAAACAGCACCTCACTCCCCACGTATTGGTCAGCACCCTTCCTATTCTAACTCCCTTTTAATCACTCTCCCATTAAATCCCCATTCCCCCACTTTTTCTCGTATTCCCACTCTCTGGTTCACTCACGAATTCATAGGAGAGCAACCCTCTTTTCTCTCAGACTACTTCTCCCCCTCACAGAACCCATTATTCCCACTTCACAGAGAGATAAGCTCAACTCTCATCCCTCTCCATTCTCTATTATTTCCCCTATTCTCTCTCACAGAGACTAAAACTCTCCTTCTCACCTAACCCCTGCCCGCGGCCGTCCTCCCCGAGCGTCCGGCCGACTCCTTCTCGGCTGCTCCGACCGCCCGTTCTCGGCCACCCTAGCCCCGTCCGCACCGTTCCCCGCGAGAGCGCGCCCCTCCGACGACTTCTCGGCCGCCGCTCCCCGCGGGTTCGCGCCAACCAGCGCCCCCTCTGCGCCCCAGCGCCGCCCGCCTCCGCGAGCTCCCCCTCGCGCCACCCCCTCTCGGCCCCAACCTTCTGGCCATGTTCCTGGCCCTGACCGGGACCCGCAACCCTGACCATCTCCGGCGCGCTGCCCCGTTCGTGCGCCCCCTTTCCGGCCATATCCGCCGGCGCCTCCTCCGTCCAGAGCGCGGACCCCCGCCCCGATTTCCTCTCGGGCAGCACCCCGTTCCCGCGGTCCGCCCTTCCGGCGAAGTTTCCGTCGTCCGCCCCAGCGCTGTCGCCTTCCGGCGCTGTCCCCTCTCCCACAGTTCCTTCTTCGGCAGCTCCCGGCGCTGCCCCGTTCCCGCGCCGACCATCCCCTGGCCGTGCGCCCCTTTCCAGCGCTTCGCGGCGCACCCCGCTGTCCAGATCCGCGGAGTTCTCCCCGCTGTCCAGATCCGCGATTCCGTGCCCCCGATCCAGCGTTGTCCGAATGTTGTTTCGGCTCTCCCCAAGTTCTTCCTGCGGCTCCCCGCCAACGAAAATTTGGTAATCTCTGTTAATCACAGTAGTTCGTCCCTCCCGTAGAGTCTATGATGATAATCGGTCCCCGGTTTCCCTTTGGGAAATTCGGTTAGCTACGTAGTAGATTCGGTTAGCTACGTTAGCATATTCTGTGATTTTGTCTGCTGAGATTTGTGTGTTGCTGGTTTGATTGCGGAAATCCCGAGTATTTCGGGAAGGTTCTGGTAGTTGGAAATTACTCGGTGGTTATATTTTCGGGATTATTATTCTGGTTGGAACAAATTGCAGGTTTTGTGGCGCATTTCCCAGTTTTGGGTTGTCCTGAAATAGAGGAAATGCTGCCCAAATTTTTACAAAACTTTATTTTGATTTCAAATCGGTTTTCGGAAAATGAATTTTAAAACTGATTTTCGGGCGACGACCGTACCGGTCTGTGGGCCCTAGCGAAATGCAAACGCACCGGTCCGACCGGGCGTTGAGGTATTAGCTGGATGTAATGATGGACCGAGTCTGAGACTCCAACTTTTATTTTAAATTGTTTTATTTAATGTTTAAGCTATTTATTATAATTATTTATTTACTGCACTTTTATTTAATAACTAAAACGTTTCCTCTTATTTTATGTAAAAAGAATTGTACAGGGCATAAGCCCATAACTCTAGGATGATTAGCTGTGCCCATGTATTGCATAGTGTAGATTTTACTTTCTTTTCTTAGTTGATGTTGATTTTTGGGTGGTTTTGGATTGGATGTATAATCGTAGTTAGAGCGTAATCATATAATTAATTAAGAATTAAATAAATGGATAAAATATTAGTAAATAACTAGTTCATGATTTATCACTAAAAGAAACTATATTTTTATAGATATATTACGAAAACAGAAAGTTTTCCAAAGATAATCGGTTCTCATTATTATTTTCCAAATAATCAAATTAACTGGTCTAAGCAACGCACGTAGTTTGCGACGTAAACGTTAGCTGTAGCTTAATAACAACTTAAAAACCTGACTAGGACTTGTTACTAGAGATTGCAATTAGCACACTTAGCTTGGTTATCTAGCGGATCTAAGTCGAGTTCTCAACTGTAGGAACTCGAAGATATACCTGACGTTCCTCCTCGGTACCAACTCATCTCTCCAGTCATTTTCCTGAGGCAAGTATAGTTTGTGTTAGTTTTACAGTTATTTCTATAATCGTTTTACTGCATGTTTAAACCACGATGCAAACACGAAACTCTCTCGGAGAGTACTGATTGTGACTACTGTACTGATTGGGACTGGGGGAATAGAGTAATGATTATGACCAAAGCCAACTGTAACTACTGACTGTATTAGCTTTCCCCTCTTCACACGGGGACAAGCCATATCGTATCGCTAGGATACTACTGTACATCCCAAGCCGGTCATAATTCATTGCCTGTTCAAATCACACTGTTTTACCGCTGAAAACTATTCTTTCTTCAAACTGTTTAAAACTGCATGATTCTATTATTTACTTTAACTGTTTTAAAATTAGCATGAATTATACTTTGCTCCCTCCTGACTGGAGACCCAACATTTTAGGTATCACTGATGAGGCTTTGTTCCGGGATATTTCCAAGGTCCCAAGACGAGGATTTCGAGACTGATGAGCTGTTTGCCTAGAGTTTTCTTTTCTTCTTAATGTATGTAGAAAATGGTTTAAGTTGTATTTTTCATTCTATTGTAAAAGTTTAATAAAGTTTTAAATTTCCAAATTTTGAGTTGTGACAAATATAGTGTTGTTGTATGGTTACCTGCTACTGAACAGCTTACTGTCGCCGTCTCAACAACGGTGCAGGCTGGGCATGATCCGGTTCGACCCAATTAGTTGGGATCGGGTCGTGACACTTCCTCCAGACTGGTACCAACAATAAAGCTGGTACCTGGGTTAAAACCGATCGGGGGTTTGTTCGCCATGACATGATACAAAGCCGTCATATACAAGATCTCCACTGACTCCTTAATGGCAGGGACCGAGAAAATGGTACGAGTATGGAACGAATCATAATATTGCCAAGCTCTGATACCATCAAGAAGGCTACCTTCATAACCCAGACAAGAACTGGAGCTGTCCAGACAAAGTTGGCTGTATCCAAACTGCCGGGCAAACCTGCTAGGCAGATAAGGTTCCAGAAAGACAGTATTGCGATTACGATACACCAGATGTGCGGGACGAATGTTACGCAGCCATAGGAGCATCTGGCCATCCAGAAGCTGAGGGGGCGCGATACCGTCAATATGTACAGCCTCTATGTGCCTGGCAGTAAAGCGAGGGACGGATACAAAGATATGATACTTATCTGTCCTCGCCAATGCCATCCGGCAAGCCCGTATAGTTTCACATTCCCAAGGTTCGTCACGATAGTGGAAGATAAATGCGTCATCATCAGTCACACCGTCTTCAGGGCCCGGCCTTATCAAACACGGGTAATGTATCAGCAGCCACCCCATCAAATAGTAATAGGGCCACTCAGTTCGTTCAAAATCCTTGGTCACGTCGCGAGCAATGACTTTAGATGTGAAGGTACGAAGGCCATGGTGTATGCTGCACACCATGGCCGGGAGGAGAGCTAGCCTAATTCGCAAAACTAACTTCACAGCCGGAAGGATGAAGTTACGACTAATTCTCTCAATAGAACCGGCTCCTCCCGAGACTACACAATTTCGTAGCCAGATCATCAAAAATCCTGCCAGAAGCGCTTTCTCGGATAGCTCTTGAGTATCCTGGTAAAAGTAACCGAAAGTGTCAGTCTTGCTCCCTAATCCGTCACTGGTATTGGCCACTCTCTTAGCCGACGACACCAAGTCCTTAACCGCTTCCCGAGATCGAGGGCGACGAGAGGTGACTCGACCTGAGGCATCTGCCGGAAAGAGATAGTGCACCCAATCCTTGGTATAGGGATCATTTCCTTCTGAGTTACCATCCTTTCGGGATATTTGATGGCATGTGTTATAATGGCACAATATCTCCTGGTAAAGAGCCACGAAGCCAGGATACCGTCGTTCCAAATCCTCGAGTTCCTCATTAGTGGGAGTATACGCTTCAAACGCTTCGTCCCCCCAAGGAAGCTTGGAGACCGCGTGCATCTCATGGAGCGCGAGTCCCATCTCCCCTACAGGTGTGTAAAAGGTCCCCGTACGGAAATTAAACATTTCCAGCAGAGACATGAACAGCTTCTTGTTTATGGACAAGCCATGACTGGTACCTCGGATAGCGTGGTAAAGGCCAATCTCGTACAAAAAGACCTCATACTTTCGCAAGATCCAAGTAGACAGATTGATCCACGAGGGAATAGAGTGTACCCAACCAGGGAACGTCAACCGACCCACGGGATAGGATCCTTTCCGAGCAAGTTGATTTATAAAAGTATCGGCAATACAGAATGTGAAGTTAGGGCCCGCCACATTCAGGAAAGAACCTGGGACCAACCCCGTCACAGAACGACTAGTATACACTTTGCCGGCAGTCACGGACTTCAGATTGTTATTATAATAGATGTTCCCCACAAACATCCCACTTCTGGTAGGGGTTAAAGTCTCCCCCATCTTCTGGTCCAACGGGAGCATATTGAACCAAGATAATGGGAAGTGTCGCTCCATCTGGGGGATGTGGATCGCCATCCCGTTAGAAACAAAACTCCAATCCTCCGACACCTCCAAAACATGATCGTTCTCTACAACCAAGGCGTCTCCAAAAAAGAATGCAGGCTTGAAATACTCTCCTTCAAATTTCCCGGAGTTCATCATAGCATTGAGGAAATGGAAAGACTGATTCTTGATGGCATTCAATCTAGCCATAGGCTCATCGCTCGGAAACTGGTCCGTCATATGCTGAACAATATGGTCATACCTATAGCCGAGAGCAGCTTGCGCGCTACCCACCAAGAGCTCTCCAGCAGCATTAATCGGCAGACTCACTGAAGAACAGACAGAGAAAAGTAAGTTAAACGGAGGGATAAAAAAAAAAGCTAATTGGGTACTTTCAAACCCCAGGCGGCTCAAGAAAACATCCATGCGGCCCCATGAAGCTCTCATAAGTCTTATGCGGCCCCAAAAAGCCCCATGCGGCTCAAGCCCAGAGGAACGCTTATGCGGCTCCGTACAATAAAAGTCCATGTGGTTTAGCATCACTCATGCGACTTTGTCGACAAGGCGCGTATACAGACACGGCGGTTTTCTTATGCGGCTCGCAGCTCAGCCGTAGGGCGAACATGCGATTTACAAAGGCTCGTGCATAAAGTATGCGACATAGCCATGGTAGTTGGGGTTCTCTAACTTATACATTGTCCTTACCAGTAATGGGAGGGCGAACGTCAGGATGGACATCAGATACGACAACCTGCGGAGTATCAGCCACGGCCGAGGCGGAAGTGGAGGCCGCCTTCTTGCCCTTTGCTGCCACGGTCTTCTTGGGGGCCATTAATTATCGAAGAGAGGAAGGGCAATCAAGAATAGGGAAGGTCTGAGGAAGAAGAAAGAAAATAAAGAGGCCTTCTCCCTCTTAAAAACTCCTCCTATTTATAGGAAGACTGGAGAGGGAGTACACGTGGGCCAATGACCGACTCATGAAGAACGAAACCGACTCCTTGGGTTTCGTCTCCAAGATTCACCCAAGGCGTCAAATTCGGAAGATTTGATGAGCTGACCCTTGGGATTCCCCCCTACAAAGACGGCGCTAAAACGAATTTGAGGCAATTAAAGATCTGCACACGTGGCGAGAAGCTATGCGGCTGAACAGTCTTCTGCGGCTGAGTCACCTATGCGGCTGAACAATCCATACGGCCAGGACTTCTATGCGGCCAGGACTTCTATGCGGTCAGGGTTTCATATGCGGCTAGAAGAACACAGCCATGCTTCTTATTCAAAATATTTCAATTTTGCAAATTGAAAACTTTGAAGGGGGTCCTGTAGAAGCATGGAAAATACTAAAGAAAATGACTCATGCGGCCAAGAAAGATCCATGCGGCTCAGAAAACTTATGCGGCTCAGGGAGTCATGCGGCTGAACAATCCATGCGGCCCGAGGCATTCCATGCGACTCGGAAGACACGTGGCCTGATAGTGCTCCCCTCCGACCCATGCTGCATTAATTGCTTTGACGGCTGACCCCTCTGAAAAGTTGACAGCCCTGACACAAAAGCAGGTAATTATGACTCTGTCATAATGATGAATCTCTAGGGAAGAGAAAAGAGATCTCTGACACAAATCCCCCAAGAGCCATAAAAATGCCACGTGGCCTTGCCATGTGGGCATTCGTATGCGGCTCACTTCTCATGCGGTTCAGAATGAGTCCTATGCAGCTCAGGCCAAGAAAGCCTCATGCGGCTCGAGCAAAGAACTTCTCATGCGGTTCAGAGTGAATCTGTCTTATGCGGCTCAGGTCAAGAAAGCCTCATGCGGTTCGAGCGAGGACTTCTCATGCGGTTCAAGAGGATCATGTCCATGTGGCTCAGGCAGATATGTACCTATACGGCCCACAAGGATTACTCCCTTGTGGTTCGAGGGCTCAAGTGAGGGCCACTGTCCAGGCAGCCCTAACACGTGGGCTTAATCATATGCGGCTCAAATTCATATGCGGCTCACTCGTCATGCGGTCCAGACCCCCCAGCAGCTCCTAGGACACGTGTCCTAAACCGATTAATTCCTCAGATTTGCTGCCATTAAAGATTGGGTCAAATTCCAATAATCTGGGACACGTGGCAGGAGAATAAATTTAATTGTCAGAAGATCATTATAAGGAAGATTTATTCCAATCAGCATTAATTGCTAACGAGATTTGGTGTAATCTACACCTAAAGGCTCGGATTCGTCACAATCAAAACTGAACGGCCTGGATTGACCAATCTATGGGCCGCCGCCATCTCCAAGAGCTAATCATTGGCAACCCTAATGATCACATCCCACTATTATAAATAGCAAGGTGCCATTCCTTTGTAAAAAATATATACAACAACAGAGAGAAATACGTATATACAGAGAGACTTCCCCCCATAGTCAGAGAGAGAATACACACAGAGAGAGAGAAAAGCCAGAAGAGCAACAGAGGAGCAAGAAGGGCATTTCTTCATCAACGCCAACCATCTTTTCACAGGAGCCAAGGCTGCATACCGATCGTCCAAGGAGTAAGGCAGGGCTGCCGTCGCCTTCCCGAGCCTCTATCGTCACCTCCCAGAATCTAAAATAAACAATTATACTTAGACTGCTGCACCTAGGTTTTCGTCCCTAGGCTTTCTTTGTACAAGCGAGTTTGTAACATGAAGTAAAAGTCCGCTCCTCTGATAATTGTTCTGCTCTTTTATATTTCATGGCAAACACCACTCTCGCCATTACTCTCCATAATTCCTTCGCAGCCCTTGACTTCGATCCGGAGGATTGCTCTCCAGTGTCGTCTACCTCTGGTGGCCTCCCCAACCCCCCACCCCCTCCACCTTCCGGACTCGACATAGTTCTCCTCCACAACCACCCCACCACCCCTCTCTCCCTCGATGCCCCACCCCAACTCTCCTCCTCCGATACTATGATTCCGGGTTCTTCGGCCGGTCTCAGATCTCACTCCATCGAGAAGGGTGTCGGGACTAAGTCCTCCGCCGATCCACCCTCTCTCCTTCGATCGGCCAACGTTCCTACTCGCCCGTCCTCCCCGCTCATCGGAAGATTTTGGCAGGCTCAGAAAGCGGGCTTCCTCGATAGAGACAATCCTCTTTGCGCTCTGTCGGAATGCGAAGACTCTGACATTTCCCTCTCAGCAGCCGCAGTTGTTTACTCGAGTTCAGATAGGACTCTTGCACCGGTCAACACCAGCCCCGAAAACTACTCTCCCAAGAAAAAGAAGAAATCAAAAAAACAAAGACAGCGTACGGTGATGATCACGAGATCCGCCGCAAAGCTACAAAATCCCCCTACCACCTCCATTAATGCATAACATTCTCTCTTGGAATGTTCGAGGCATTGGGAATAAACAGACGATGAATCAGATCATCAGTCTTACCAAATCACATCGGATTGATTTACTAGTCATTATCGAACCCAAAATTCCTCATAAAAGAATGAAAGAAATTCAACTCAAGCTGGGATTCCCTTTCGCGATTACCAGTTGTCACGATATTTGGATCTTCTTCGCTGCTGACTTCCGCTTTGGCATTATCAATGACTTCCCCCAAGCCCTCTCCTGTTGGGTTGAGCACCCCACCTTCAAGTCCCACTTTATCCTTTCGGCCATCCATAGTAGCTGCAACATCCAGGAGCGCAAGGTTCTTTGGAAGCTTCTGTCGGGCCCCTCTATTCCTCACGAGGATATGCCTTGGCTTTGCATCGGAGATTTTAATGTGGTCTCTTGCAGAGAGGAGAAATCCGGAGTTCGCGACCCCCCTCATTCGGCCATGGAAGACTTCAACAACTTCGCTCTAACCTCCCACCATTCCGACATCCCCTTCCTCGACAACCAGTTCACGTGGTGCAACATGCAAGACGGTTCGCGTAGGCAGTACTCCCGCCTTGATCGTGCCATGGTGAATGACTGTTGGTCGGATTTGGGATTGATCAGCAATCTGTCGCACCTGAACTCCACCGAATCTGACCACTCCCCCCTCCTTCTCGAGATCAACATCACGCATAATAGCATCAAAAAATCCTTCCACTTCCTTGACTTCTGGCGCCACCACCCCCAGTTCATGCTCAGCGTGGAAGAGGCTTGGGCTTCCGTCACCCACCAAGACCCCCTGGTCAGATTTACTTCCAAACTTAAGGCTACTAGAAAAGCCCTTACGACATGGAGCAAAATTGCGTTCGGTGACATTTTTCAGGCTATTAAGGAGGCTGAAGACGATGTCACCCGTACGGAAATCGATTTCGCCCTCTTTAATTCCCAGGAGAATCGTGCCTCTCTCAACCTCGCCAAGGCCATCCTCAAATCCAGAATTAGGGTTGAATCTGAATTTTGGAGACAAAAGGCCAGATTATCCTGGGACTTGGAGGGGGACAAGAATTCTGGCTTCTTCCACAAATGCGTCAAAGGACGCAGAAGCTCCCTTAAGATTCATCGCATCTGCGATGATAATGGCCAAATTCTAGATGATCAGGAGAATATTCAGTTGGCCGCCACGAACTATTTCTCCAACATGTTCGCTAAAGAGGCCGTGTTCAAAGATGACGGTTTCTTAGCCGAGATCCCTTCCATTATTTGTGACAGAGATAACGAAAGCCTCCGCGCTCCCCCTCTGACGACGAGATTAAGACCGCTGTGTGGTCCATTAATGCCAACAGTACCCCGGGTCCGGACGGATTCAACGGGGTGTTCTTCCGCTCTTGCTGGGACATCATTCGGTCCGTCCTCGGGGATGCCACAACCGCATTCTTTCAAGGGGCCACTTATCTGAAATCTATATCCTCCGCTCACATCATCCTCATCCCCAAGAAAGACAATCCAGACTCCTTTAGGGACTTTAGACCTATAAGTCTCTGCACTTTCACCAACAAAATTATCTCTAAAATCATCGCCTCCAGAATGTCGGACATCCTTCCCAGAATCATCTCCGAAGAGCAAAGCGGCTTCGTCAAAGGTCGCAATATCGCCGATAACATCCTCCTGGCTCAAGAGATGATCACGTGTATGAAATTCCCGTCCAGGGGGGAACGTTGCCATCAAACTGGACATGGAGAAAGCTTACGACCGCCTTGATAGGCAGTTCATGATCTGGGTGTTCCGAGCCTTTGGTTTTTCGGAACCGGTTATCGACATCATCTTTAGATCCATCAACAACTCCTGGTTTTCCACGGTCATCAACGGCCAACCTCAGGGTTTCTTCAAAGCCACTCGAGGAGTTAGACAGGGAGACCCCCTCTCCTCCACCATTTTTATTATCACAGCTGAAGCCCTGAGCAGAAACCTCAAAATCATGATGCGATCTTTCGGGTTCCAACACTATCACACAACGACCGGTTGCCCTCTCATAACTCATCTGGCGTACGCGGACGACATCCTCATTTTCTCCGCTGGCACTATTGGAGCCATTGAGGTGGTTATTAGAACTCTTACTACATACACTCGTTGCTCTGGGCAGAAAATCAACAACAGCAAGAGGGTGATCTACACTCATCACAAAGCCGACAGAACTCACTCGGCTGTGCTGTCCGCCATGACCTCCTTCTCCACAACTTAGCCCCCTTTTCTGTACTTAGGCTGCCCGTTGGTGTACGACAGAGCGAATTTCGAAATTTTCGAACATATGGTGGGCAAGATTCGCCAGAAAATTGCGTGCTGGCACAACGCCACCCTTTCCCCTGGGAGGAAATTAATTCTCATCAAGCACGTTCTATCCTCCATCCCCATATACACCCTAGCGGTGTGTGCGCCCCCCACCAAAGTGCTCCTTTATATTGAATCCATCCTCGCCAACTTCTTTTGGGGTCATCTCGAGGGAAAGAACAAGCATCACTGGGCCAGTTGGGCTACCATGGCCAAACCTACAGAAGAAGGTGGTCTGGGATTCTGCAGGCTTGCCCACATGGTCGACGCCCTCTCGGCTAAATTATGGTAGAAAATTTGCTCTGAAAACTCGATCTGGACTAGGTTCATGCGAGCGAGATACTCCAGATTCTGTCACTTAACTGAGGCGTCTGCCAATAACAGATCCTCCGCGTCGTGGCGGCGCATCATCCGTAGCCGTATCCTTGCGGAACCACACTTTCGACTGACCCTGGGCAATGGTCATTCGCTGGCCTACAAGGAACGATGGTTGGGGGACAATATCCTCAGGCCCAACGCTATTACTCCGCCGATGTGCGAGATCCATAATTTATGGGATGATGACGCATCAGGGTAGAAGTGGGATAGGGTGCGCGATTGGTTTGGCCCGGCAGCCGCGACAAGCTTGGGAGCTTCTAATCTGTCGATAATTGACACTCAGGATTTGCTCAGATGGTTCCCCAACCAGGGTGGAGTCTTCACCCTAGCTTCGGCCAGAGCCATCCTCAGAGAAATACATACCACGACATCCCCTTCCGCCAAGTTTTGGCACACGTGTATTCCGACGAAATGGTCCATTCTTCTCTGGCGTATCGCGTGTCGGAAACTTCCCACGGATGATGCAGTTAAATCCTTCGGATATAGTCTGGCGTCCAGATGCCACTGCTGTGTGGAGCACCATTCTGAATCCGTCGAGCACGTTCTAATTTCTGGGGAGTCTGCTTCTCACATTTGGACAAACCTACACTCCAGGTGCAAAATGGTCCCCACATCTGGGGGCACCAACGATCTGATGGCCAACTGGAACACGTCTCACGGGCATCAGATCGTCGCTGCCGCCGTATTTTGGGTTCTATGGAAAAACAGAAACAAATACATATTTGAGGGCCGTCAATTCCAGCCTCCGCAATTGTACAGAGAGGTGGTTCGGCAAATCTTCAAAAGAAAGAGGTGGTGCTCTCATACCTCGGACCAGTTTTGGGCCGCACTAGACGGCTGACCGGGGCAGGGGAGAGGTTTCCTTAGGAACTCGCTTTGAGTACCTAACCTTCTGATGCCCGATCCAGTCACCGTTTTGTGGGCAACACTTTGTGCTTCTCTCTCTATTTTGGGTCGGTCTTCGCGCAAGGCGCGCTTACTTGTATAGGCTTCGGCATTTTGCGCCTATCATTCAATAAAGTTTTTGTTTCCAAAAAATATATATATATATATATATTGTGTTAGTATAGAAAGGGGTGGATTTTGTTATGTGTTTGTGTTTAGAGGGGAAGGGAATGATGATGAGGATATGTGTAGAGTGATATGTGTGAGTGCTTGTGATATGTATAAGAGTGTGAGTGTGTGTGTATTAGAGGTGAGGAAGGGGGGAGCTGCTGCCATTAGGCAGCAGCAGATTTTGAGTACTGCAATAGCACTTAGTAGCAGCAGCTGCAGCAGAATAGGAAGGGGGCAGCACTGCACTTGAATGCCCTTCAACAGCCTTGTATCAAGGCCAGCAGTAGTAGCCATCATTAAGAGCAGCACTGGCAGTTTTGAAGCCAATACAGCAGGCCAAATTGGCAATGCAACAGCAGCTGCAAGCTGCAGCCAATAGCAGCAGTTAGCAGCACTTTGCAGCCCCCTTTAGCCATTAGATTTAGCCCCTTTGCTTCATTAGTTAGCCTATTATTAGATGTTAGTTGTTAGAGTTATAGATGTTGTTAGTTGTTAGTGTATATGTTATAGTAGTTTATAGATATTAGATATTTGTTAGAAAGTAAGCTAGCTAGTTTAGATGTTAGATATTAGAATACCTTAGAGGGTTAGATATGTTAGTATGTTTGTTAAATGTTAGAATCTATGTTAGAGTTAGAGATAGAGATTAGATGATAGAGTGGTGTGGTATCTTGAGATACCATAGTGTATCTTAGGATACTAGATATGGTATCTTAGGATATTAGCTTTACCTTATAAAGTAAATGAGATGTACCTTAGTATAAGGTAAGGTATTGGGATACCTTCAAGGTAAGGGGTATACCTAGGATACTAAGGGCAGATAGCTAAGGTATTGTCTAGCTAGTAGCTTAGGGTAGTTACTAGATATCTAGGATTGATATCTTGGTAGCCAAGGTATATGTTTACCTAGGTTAAGGTATTGGATTCCTACCAAGGTATTGGTATTGGGATACCAATATAACCAAGGTATATGGTATCTTGGTATAGGAATAGGATACCTAGACTAGAGTTGACCATGTTTGACCATAGTTGACTGTTTTGACTAAAAGTCAACTAAAAGTCAACATTAGACCTAGAATGGACTAGGAGTTGGCCAGTTGACCAAACATCAACTGTGAGTCAACCATTAGCCTAGTTTGACGTAGATTAGACTAGGAGTTGACCAAAGTTGACTAGTTGACCAAAAGTCAACTGTAAGTCAACCTTTGACCCAGTTTGACCTAGTTTGACTTTGTGTGACCTAGTTTGACCTAGTTTGACCTAGTTTGACTTAGTGTGACTTAGTGTGACCTAGTTTGACTTAGTTTGACCTTGATTGCATAGCATATACTAGAATATCATGCCATATACTGTCAAACCCTAATTAACTCATGATATCTCATCTTTAGGTCTGTGACATCACTCTTTGCATCGATTCTCATTGACAACTCAGGACCGCAGGCGAGTACATTATCTTATAGTTTTTATTGTCTTGATATCTGCTACATTCAATTCAGTTATAGTGTTTTACTTGATTTCTGACACGATGGTATACGGACTAGTATACGTCAGATCCTGTCATAAGATGTTATTACTGGACTTTCCTGGTATATGGGTGCATTGTTCGATCTTGTTTCCTGTACTTATATAGACACCGATTTGGGAGTGGACTGGCTTCCTGTTTTTGAATCATGTGTCATGACGTGTTATGTCCGGATCCATTATACTACTCGGGGAATAGGGAGTTATTAGAGGTTATGTGATCAATACCCCTCATGTAACTATTCTTGTGCTCGTTTTACCCTCACTGCACGTAGGGTGTAGCGAGATCTTATATTTCTTGTGCTTACTTTCCATGTTGCCCAGCTAGACCCTTCTTGCGTTTTTCTTGTGATAGTTGGTCAAATGGAATAGCCTGATCCAGTTTTCCAAGCCGATCACATAACGTTCTAATATCTCAAGGCAATGTTTATGTTTATATTATACATCAGATATTCTTGTATTATTTATATTCCAGTATTTTATACCCTGAAATGGTATCCAGTTTTACATATCATGTTTATATTTCAGTCTTGATATTTTATCTTGTATTCCATTATAATTGTCTCTTATAGAATTTGTCAATTCACATGAAACTACTGTTAGCGTTTGTATTTGCTCATATCCTGACAGGATAATCCTGTTGATGTTTACAGATAATATAGATGCTGACTGCTCGACCTTCTATGGGTTTGACATAGACGGTGAGTACGACATGGACATCCATGTGGAGCCGGTGCCCATTGAGGACGCACCGCCTGCTTAGACTTAGACTAGTTACGTTTGACTGGACTACGTTCCAGCTAGTATTTTGAGACTTGTAGTATACTTTATATTTTGGGATCTTGTGTTATGTTTTGAACTCTGAACTTGTGTTGTGACTTTGCATCTATTTTTAGTTTATCTTTCCATCATATCTTATCATAATTCGTGCTATCTTCCTTAGATGTCTTGTGATTGAGTTATGACATTTATACCTCCGTGCAGAGATGACAGGTTTATATATTATGTATATTATAGATGACCTATACAGCATTCTACCGTTGATTCTGCGACGTAGGCTGGACTTACTCACGTGCTCGTTCCCCTATTCAGGGTACGGGTCATGACACATTTTTGTGGTGGCCCATGTAGGTCTCCGTGTCGCAACTAGTGTGATCTCGTAAAGGTACTCGACCTAGAGTACTAACTACGAGCCTGCAGTTAGGATATAGATTCTAGGTTATGATAGGAGTTACTCAATCACATTTAAAAAAAAATTCGATCTTTCGATTATCATGACAACTCTTCTTGCATTTCGAATCTAATTGTCCTTCTTTAATAATATCTTATCTTGTGTCATATTGATCTCTTTGCTCGAATCTGTCTTCAGGATGACAAAGACTCGAGCTCAGGTCGCTGGATCCAGTGCAGCACCGGAGAGGTCCGATCCTTCTTGACCTATTTCTTCGGATGAGGGAGTTGCAGTCCAGGAGGCTGTCCCTGCTCCCCCTATTGTCCCTACCATCTAGGAGGAAGAGGCAACAACACCATAAGGTCTTCCTCCGTCGGTTCAGAGGCCTAGTATCGTCGTGCCAGAGACTCGTCCACTTCCACCTGCACTGCCAAAGGACACTATTCAAATGTTTGTGCTTCTCCAGCAGATGATAGAGGCACAGCGAGCACAGGAAGAGGCGTCACAGCGTCAGGCAAAGGTTCTGAGGCAGAGCATGGAGAACGCTTATCAGTTGGCACTGGTAGCAGTTGAGAAGGTGGCTGCAGCTCCGATTTAAGGTGCTCCTGCCCAGGAGCCACATCAGCAGCAACCGAAGCCTGGTTCAGTGACTGACTTCAAGAAGATGTACTCTCGAGAGTTCAGGAGAACCGAGGGCATCCTTTATGCTGATGATTGGCTAGAGGACGTGGAGCAGAGCCTGGAGTTGGCAGGGATCTCAGAGAGGCTGCGAGTATCAGCAGCAGCGAGTCAGTTCTTCGATATCGCGTTGACCTGGTACCGTACGGACCCTCATGCATCTGTTAGAGGGCTGTCTTAGGAGAACTTCTGGGGGATTTTCAAGGAGAAGTTTTTTCCTGATGAGCTCTCAGCGTATTGGAGGGCCAGTTTACAGGACTGGTCCAGGAAAACTCGTCGGTGGATGAGTATGCGGCGGAGTTCTTTTGCCTGAGCCGATTCGCCCCGGGGATTGTAGTGTGTTTGCAAAAACAAAAGTGTAGAACTTTATTGATACAAACTTTGTAAAAGATTATAATTTGAATTCTGGGAATGTACAACTGTAGGAATCCAATCTATAAGACGATTGCTTTATCCCTTGGACGATGTGAACTTTGAAGACGATAGCCTCTGAAGTTGAAGACAACTCTAGAATTGAAGGCAAAGAAAGCCTCGGAAATTGAAGGCAAAAGCCTCGGAAGAATGCAGCAGCACTTGGACAAGAACTCCTGAACTCTCTGAACTTTAAAGTCTGTTCTCTCTATAATCTGATCTCTGATCTCCGATCCCCCTTGAATGGAGACTTAAAACTCTATTTATAGAGTTCTAAAAAATAACTAACTTTTAGTTATTCTGGACTACGTATGATGGATTGTGCAGCAATTAGATTGCGCAACAGAAGACTGCGCAAGCAGTTGCTGGATCATGGGCCAACTGTCTTGGACACATGGCATCATTTGATTGAAATGTGCATGATCGTGCATAGACGGTTGCCACGTAATGAACAGATAATGGCATGAATGCCACATGTATTTTGTTATTTATGTTGATAGAATGCGCAACCTGAATTGTGCTGGCTTTGGTTTGCGCAGACTTGGACTGCGCAGGAATGGATTACGCCAACATGGATTGCGCCAACATGGATTGCACTGCCAGCTGTCCTCGAGCGCCGTACTGTACGATTAAACGAACGGTCACCTCGTTCTCCGTGCTGTCAGCTATCAGAAGATTTGATTTGTGTCAGGTAATGATGATGATTTGTCGCGTCAGCCTGCGCGCTTGGTAGTGTGCGCAATCTAGTATACGCAATCTGTATACTGCGCAATCTGATGTCTGTGCAGTTTATTTGAAAGATTCATTTCTTGATCTTTATGACTTTGTTGATGTGTGCAACTTGATCTTTTAGGACCTACAAGACCCCCTTCAAAGTTTTCGAAAGTTGAACTTATTCAAAATTTTGAAATACTTTAAATTTTAACATTACAATCCATTTGCGCATGAAATGAGTTGTCTGCGCAATCTGAGGGATTAGCCCCATTTTTAGGTGCAATCTGAGGCGGCCGTTTCATTTTCAAAAACTATAAATAGTTCTCTACTTCTCATTTCATTCTTTACTTTGCCTTCTTTGTGCACTTTTGAGAGAGAAATTCTGAGCTCCTTCTTCCTTTCTTCTCCGACGATTTCGATGGCTTCCAAGCGTTCCTCCGCCGCTGCCAAGGGCAAAGCCCCTGCCGAGACTTCGGCGAAGGTTGCGTGATGTGCTTCTCGTCATGAATCTGCTCATGCCATGCTGCAAGGTAGATAACCAAATTAAAACTCTTTTTAGGGTTTTGATCTCACTGTTCTTCAGAATCCATCTCTTTTTAGAGATGTGATCATACTGTGCCACCCTTTTTAGGGTTCTGGTTGCACAAATCAGTTCGTTCTTCATTTTTATGAAGGACGACATTCTGCACAATCGGTTGAACTGCGCTGACAAAAGTCAGCACAACTTGCTGATTTGCGCGAGACTGTCAGCGCAAACTGATGACTGTTTGTTTGCGCAGTCTGATTATTGCGCAATCTGATATTGCGTAATATGATGTTGCACAATCTGATGTTTGCGCAAACTGAATCTTTGACTTGACTTTTACTGAATTTTTTTGTTTTCTCTGTCTGATGCAGTTAATACCAGAGAAGATCCCGGATATGAGGACTTTGTAGGAACTCTTTCAGAGTCAGAATACAAAGAGGACCTTTTCTATGTGCACTATCCTCAATATGATCTGCCAACTTCCCGTCAGGCTATTTTGATAGCCCAAGATAATGAGACACTGCTATGTTTGATTAATGGACAACCTCTGGAGTCAGCAGACGCTGTCATTCACAAGAAGCCATTATTCCTGTTCGGCGAAGCTTTTAAGAAAAGTTCTCAACCGAAACCAAGGATAGAAGAAAGGATTGTCCATCAGACGGATAGGTCATTCTCGATACCAGATGTTTCCCGCTGCCTCCCCTTATCCCGGTATGCTCATGCGAGCTATCCGAGGAACATGGAATAGAACCTTACACCTTTCCAAGATGCTCGTCCAGGAAGGATTTTTGTGAAGAAGGGGCCGAATAAGAAGGACATGTTCTACAGTTCCTCTGAACGGTACAGTGTCTTGTTAAGAGGTTTGAAACCCGATTGTATTCCACCGGAGAATTTTTTCTTGTTATTGCCTGTCAGAACTCCAATATTCGCAAATGAGTTTGCGAAGGTCGAAGGAAGGTATCCTGAGCAGGATATCAGATTAACTGGATTGGTGAATCCAGATTTTAAGAGATGGAACTGCATAACAAACTGAATTTTGACCAAGTTTGAAAACAAACTTCAGCAAATCAACTTGTACCAAGCAGTGCATGCCACTGTTTATGGTTTTGCCCCCAACCCGCGTCTGTTCTTGGCTCTAGCAGAAAGGTACAATTACAGAACAGGGACTTTCATGACTCCTGTCGGAGAAATCGGGTTTGCACTTCATGAGATGCAGTACATCTCTTACTTGCCAATGGAAGATGCCTCATATGAAGAATTTATCCCAACCAATGATGAGTTGGACAGACTTAGAAAAGAGAACGCAGAAATGGTAGCAGTCTTCGAAGAACTGCTATGTCATTATAAAATCTGTTCTCTGTTCTACAAAAGTGCTACATCAAATACCTGCTATTCCTCAAAATGGCTGCCTTATCTGTTCCTTAACCACATTAAAGAAACGAAGACCAAGGAACATGATAGATGCTATCCTGACTTCTTTAAACCACTGAGCAGCGGTGACGTGGTGAAACTGATGGAGGAAAGTGGGGATTTGGATGAAGAGATGAAGGATGATCATCAATGTCCTCCTTTTAAGAAAGGAGATACTCTCGAGAGTTATTTGAGAGTAGGATATAGATTTATGTCAAAAGAAGCCCAATTAGCAGGGTTTCTGACATATTGGCTCCATCGATTTGTAGTCCCAGGATCGAGTGCTGTAGACCGCTTCTATCGCGGTGTTCTTTTTGCCGCCGTTAGATTAGTCTTCGGCTACAAGATGGATCTTTTGTCAGCGATGACTTGTAAGTTGAATGCCGGTCTTCGTCTGTACGTCGATCTGATGCTGAAAGCTAAGGGTGAAAAGAAATTTCCTCGGTTGGAATTGTCGTATACATATCTATTTGGGTGGTTGCTTCTTCACCATCCTACTTTGATGGACCCCGGCATGGGACCGGTCGACGGCAGCTTTTTGCGGAGATACTCTCATAGTAAGTGGAAATACACTGCTCTGAAAGATTGTAGATATGCTCTGAACCTGAGCAAAGGATGGATCTTTTGTTGCACTCCTCCTCCTGCTGGATATGAACAACTGCCGACAAATATGATTGACTCGAAGATGCAACCTTTGAGCCGTACAGCTTTTGAGTGGTTGAAGACAATTCGACCGTCCCATTTGGTGTATCGGTTTGAAAAAGAATGTTATTTAGAGCCATATCTCCCCAGTCGATTTGCTCGACAGTTCGGGTACGACCAATTCCATGTGGGAAATGCTATCACGTGCCTTCAAGGAAAGCGTTTCTTGATAGATGGGGCCCGAGCTTGGGCTTATTATAATGCTCGAAATACGAAAGTAACATTCTCGATGCCAGTAAATAGCAATCATGGCCCTCGAATGCTATTTACATACTCAGTATTCTATACATCTTCGAACACCTTTGCTGAGAATTTCAATCTCGCGGATAGCTTTGCATCTTCAACAAGATTGAAGAGGGGAGGAATCGGTATGTCACTCCCAGAAAATGATGAGGTACATAAACCAGTAGATGCACCCCTGGAAGCTTCAAGGGACGCTATGTTCCCTGAAGAGGTTAACGCACCACTGCGTATTTCTTTGAAGGTGGTTAAATCTCCAGCCAAGAAGAGGATAAAAGAGGAGCCTCCCGCTCCGGCAGCAAAGAAGAAACTGATCTTAGATCATTCTTCTGAAAAGATTACCACTAGATCTTAATCTCGGCAGCTGGCCGAGACAATTCAGCAAGAAGAGGCTACCATACCGACCTCTGTTCAAAGACAAGTCGAGACTGTAAACATAGAAAGCCCTGAGAGGCCTCTGAAAAGAAAGAAGCTGGCCCAAAGAAGAAATCGAATGGCCTCTCTTTCTAGACGAGCCCCGTCTTCAATAGTAGTGGATGCTGCGGCAGGATTCACAATGCCATCTCCCACTCCTATTTTAGAGTCTAGGAATAAAACTCCTAGTCCAGAACATAGGGAAGAGATCAAGCAGAGGAAAGATCCTGATCCGAGAACTGAGGCCGAAGAGCCCAGAGGAAATATCATAGAGGAAGAGCAAGATGTTGTACGGTCTCTTTCACCTGCTGCGGAGACGACTCAACTTCCTCCTACTCCTAGGACTCTCCGCGAAGAGGAAGATCGTGAAGTGATTGCGGCTCTAGAAGATTGCAACTACAGCCCACTGGAGGACTATTTTGATCAAGCTGCAACTTAGATCCTAACAAGGAAGTCGAGGTAGAAGCATCTCCAGAAAACGTCGCTGATACCTTAAATCCTGAAGAGGATGTTGAGGTAGAAGTATCTCTCCAGAAAAAACAGCAGATGAAGAAGCTCCGGAGGAAACTCCCGCCACTGGTCCTCAAGGTATAAAATAAAATTACCAATCTCCTCTTAAATAGATTGATAGCTAACTTCTTTATTTGTATTTCTTGCAGATCTTGAGACTCCTCTAGCACCTCCGACGTGCACTGACATAGTGCCTATAACGACGGTGATTGTTGGTAGCAGTCATCATTTATCCTGTGGTTCTAAAGCGGGCAGTAGCCAAGCTGTTATGGGTGAAGCTACTTCTGCTCGGCTAGAATCTATTCCTGCAGATGACAGGCTCATTGTTGGATTCAACCATGGTAAGACAGTTTACATCTTTAATCTTCTTGGACAATAGCAATCAACAGGCAAAATGACAATTTTTACTTTTGCAGAGGAACAACCAGGAGGGGCAACTAGCTCCACTTTGGCTCCTTTATTCAAAGAGCCCGCTGTCCAGATGCGAGAGATTGAACATCCTGTGGCCTCTTCATCAACATGAGTAGCTGCAACTCCTGGTGCTATAGCGATTAATAATCTTGTGATCCAATCATTTACCAGATGCTTTTTTGAGTCTTTGGGACCTCTAGTAAATAGAATGATGGAAAAAGAGGGTACTAATTTTTTTATGGTTAGAGGTCCAACCTCTCTCTTAGTAAGGGCTATCCGGGAACAAGGTGACGAGGCTCAGGCCACTTTTCTGGATCATATTTTGAATGAGCTAGAGATTTCCATCAAAAACTATAAAGAGCTCAACCAAGGAGACATGGAGTCTCTAGTGCAGGCAGAGTTCGAACAACTGGCTCAGGCAGCTGATACTGAAAGGGTGAATCTCCAGAACCTTTTGGAAGCTTTCTCTGCAAAATCTGCTGAGTATCAGTCCAAGCTAGAATCAGTGACCTTGATGGCTGAGAGAAAAGAGCAAAGAGCTGCTGAGCTGAGGGCAGAGATTGCTCGTCTCCAGGAGGAATTAGAAAATAAAGTTACTGATCATCAACTTGCAACCCAACAATTCAATGCTCTGATTCAAGAAAGGGATGAGTACGTAGCAGCTCATGATACTGAGATTACTCGCCGAATGGTGGCCATGCCTGCTTTTAATAAAGAAATTGGGATGGAAGAAGCCAGAAGGATAGTGATGTTATCTCGTGAAGAGCGACTACAGACTCTGAAACAACAAATTGCTAGTCTGATAACACCTCCACCTCATTAGAAAGAACTTTTTGTATCTTTGGTAGTACATGTGTTTTTTTGTAATGTCTCATATTTTGATTAATAAAAGACATTTTGTTGTGGCTCTATCATTTATTGCATATCTTGTTCAGATATAAATAATAGATATAGAAAATATATTCAGAGGTACAGGACATGATATATTTCTGAATTTTGTAGGAAAATAATTATATTCATTATATCTGCTCAGAGGTAATATGGACGTGGCAGAATATATCGAATATTATTATTTCAATTGATAACTTAATCAAGGATGATAAGTTACTGATGTGAATAATTAAATGAACGAAAATGAATCGTCAAAAAGGTGTGAAAGAAATAAATCATCATAAGGAACGGGTAAACCGTCGAATGATGGAATGAACGGACAAACCGTCAGATGGAAATGAATGAACGGATGAACCGTCAAATGATGATTAATGAACGGGTAACCGTCAGGTGGATGTGAATGAACGGGCGAACCGTCGGATAAATATGAACGTATGAACCGTCGGGTGATAATAAATGAACGGGTGAACCGTCAGGTGAATGTGAATGAACGGATGAACCGTCGGATGAATGTGTCGCTTCGTTATTTGGAGAATCTCTGCCTATAAATAGAACAGAAATTTAGCATAAAGGAGCACTTCCACTTTTCTAACATAAAAATGTCGTCTGGAGATACACCCAAGAAGATTGAACTCGCTCCAAAAGTTGAAGAAGGCGTTGAAGAACATCAGGCCGAACTGGTTCAGCCAAAGCAGGCAGAAGCACGCGAAGGTTCGTCTGCACAAAAACCCCCACGAGATATTCTGGACTTCCTGCTAGAACCAGGAAAGACTGAAAAAGAAGAGGCCATGAGGCTGGCTGCTTGCAAGTTCCTCGTGGGCTCTAGCAAGGAGATTCTCGGCTCTTTTGCTGACCGTGTCTTTGAGAAGGACGGCAGTGGTCCGTGTCCCAATGTTAAGAAGGATGATAGTGATCTCCCTCGATATCATGTACTATCATTCATGATGAAATCAAATTTTATTTATGAACTTGGACTTGTCTGATGATTTACAAGCATTTACATTTATACATAGTACTTTTTAAGGAATTTGCCATTGATGGCATCATTGTAATTCGACCGTCGAGCTCTGAGAGTTGATAGGCCCTATTTGAGAAGACTTTGCTTACAACATAGGGACATTCCTACTTCACATCGAATTTGTCTTTGCTCATGTGAGTCATAGTCATAGGATGTCTGACTGTTAGAACAAGTTCTCCTTGTTGAAAGGCTCTAACTTTAACTTTGTGATTGAAAGTCTTCAAGATGCGGGCTTGGTATAACTTAATATGTTGCTGAGCCATTAACCGCTTTTCGTCGAGTGCCTCCAATTCTTGAAGTCAAAGAATATCATTGTTCTCTGTAGTGAGCTCATTAGCAATGACAATCCTTAAAGAAGGAATTTGAAGTTCCAGAGGAAGAACAGCTTCACAGCCATACACCAAAGAAAAAGGTGTAAAGCCTGTAGGGTTGCGGACCATAGTTCGGTAGGCCCATAGACATTCGCCAAGCTTTTCACTCCAATTCCGTTTGTTAGTGGATACAAACTTTTTAAGGAGCTTGATAATGGTTTTATTGAAAGCTTTAGCTAATCCATTAGCAGCAGGATTGTAGGCTGTCGAAGCGAAATTGTCAATTCGGTGATCATCACAGAATCTTGTGAATTTCTGGCTGATGAATTGCGGTCCGTTGTCATGGATGATTCGTCGAGGGACACCAAATTGATAAATGATATGGTGTTTGACAAAGTTAATGACACTGCTGGTTTTGACTTCAGCTAAAGGTATAGCTTCAGCCCACTTAGAGGAGTAGTCGGTTATTGCTAGAATAAACCGATGTCCTCTAGAAGAAGGAGGATTGATAGGACCTATGATGTCCATGCCCCAAGCTTCGAAAGGCCAGGAAGCGGCTGTCGGATGTAGAAATTCTGAAGGTTGATGAATGAAATCTGCATGGATTTGACAAGCTCGGCATTTTCTTGCATATTCAATAGCATCTGATACTATAGAGGGCCAGTAGTAACCCATGCGTCGGATGCGATCCTGTAGTTTAGGACCGGGCTGATGTGCTCCGCAGACACCGTCGTGAGCTTCACGCAACACCTGTTTTGCTTTATCACCAGCTAGACATCGTAGAAGGACACCGTCATAAGTCCGTCGATAGAGAGTCTTAGTGGTTTGGTTGTAGTAGAATCGTAAAGATCGTCGTCGAATACTTGTAGCCTCCTTAGGATCTTCGGGGAGTATGTCGTGAACCACGAAGTCGATGAAAGGAGTTCTCCAATCTTCATTGATAACATTAACTTCAGCAAGATTACTGAACTCGATGTTACGATTGTTTTCGACATAAAATAATTCTCGATTAGAGATAACCACCACCTGTTGTCTTCTGATGGGAATGGCTAAGACTGCTGCAAGATTGGCCAAAGCATCTGTCTCAGTATTGCATGCTCGGCGTACATATTCAATGAAGAAAGCTTTGAATGATGTAGCCATGTTGATTGCTGCTTCAAAGTAAGGTACCAGATCTTGATGGCAAACTTCATAAGTTCCTCTAACCTGGTTGACAACCAGCTTAGAGTCACCGTAAACTTCGAGATATTCAATATTCAATTGCTTGGCTAATTGAAGACCGATGAGTAAAGCATTGTACTCTGCTACATTATTGGAGCAGGATTCATCTAGAGAGTAAGCTCTTTGGATAGTTGATCCGTATGGAGAAACGAGAACAACTCCAACTCCTGCTACAATAGCACCATTGGGTCCGATTCTGGATGCTCCGTCAAAGAATAGATGCAAGGTTGGAAATTCTTCAGAGATCATGTTAACTTCCAACGTCTCGTCTGGAATTTCATCGTAAAGTTTGGACGTCTCTGGAACAGGATGAGCTGCTAAGAAATCCGCCAGTGCTTGACCTTTGACAGACTTTTGAGGAACATACACCATGTCATATTGGGCTAGAAGAATTGCCCATGTAGCCAGCCGAGAGTTGAGCGTGCTAGGCTTTTTCATCAGTACCCGAAGAGGATTGACTCGGGATATGACATGAATAGTTTGACCGATGATATAATGCCTTGTCTTTTGAACGGCGAACATAAGGGCTAGACATTCTTTTTTAACCGAACTATAACGGTGTTCAGCACCAATCATTGTACGACTGAGATAGTAGATGGCTTGTTCATGATCTTCTTTATTCTTTTGGGCGAGTAAAGCACCCAACGAATGGTCCATAGCACGGACGTGCATTAAGAATGGAATGCCCGAGATTGGTGGCACCAATACTGGTGGGTTCATGAGATATCGTTTGATGTCGTCGAATGCTTGCTGACATTCTTCAGTCCAAATAAAAGATACACCTTTCTTCATTAGTTGAGTGAATGGTCTGCAGCGTCCAGACAAGTTCGAAATGAATCTCCTGATGTACGCAAGTCGACCTTGGAATCCTCGTAGCTCTTTTAGGTTGCGTGGAGGACGCATCTCTTGAATGGCTTTGATCTTCTCGGGATCCACGTGTATACCCTTAGAGGTAATGACGAATCCGAGAAACTTGCCACTAGAGACACCCAAGAATGACTTGGTGGGATTCATCTTGAGCTGATGTTGGCGCATGAGATTGAGGATTGTTCTCAAATCTTGGATATGATCTTCTTTCAGACGACTTTTAACAGCGATATCGTTAACATAACATTCGACTGTTTTACGAAGATGTTCTCTGAAAATGGTACTCATAGCCCATTGGTAAGTTGCACCAGCGTTCTTGAGACCAAATGGCATCACTGTGTAGCAATAGACTCCCCGAGGAGTGTGGAAAGATGTGTGTTTTTCATCTTCGGGATTCATCTTGATCTGATTGTATCCAGAGAATCCATCCATAAAAGATATCCGCTCGAACCCACAGGTATTGTCAATCATGATGACCGTAATAGGGAGAGGAAATTATTCTTTCGGACATACTTCATTAAGATCCCGAAAATCAATACAGACTCGAACCTTGCCGGTTTTCTTCAGGACTGGAACAACGTTGGCTACCCAATCAGGATGTTGTTCTTCTCGAATAAAGTCACAAGCGATAAGCTTCTTGACTTCATCATCAATTGTGTCCATCATTTTAGGCTTGAATCGCCATTGTTGTTGTTTGATTGGTTTAGCATTAGGCAGAATGTTCAGTTTGTGAGTAGCAATTTTGGGATCTAAACCTGGCATGTCTTCGTAACTCCAAGCAAAGACATCAAGGTATTCTTTAATGAGAAGAATCAACTCTTGCTTATTTGCTTCTGGAAGATTCTTGCTAATAAAGATTGGACGAGGTGACCCGCTTTCTTCTACATCAACTTGAACTAGTTGATCTTAAGTAGGAGTTTCTCTTTGTTCAAATCAGAGTACCCACTGATTATCCATCTGTTGAGCCCAAAGATCTGTTTCAGGATTTTCTTCAACGTTCTCATCATAGCCTTCCGAAAGTTCAGCGGAGACCATATTAGAAGATACGATCACACGATGGACTTCACCAATGCTGGTGTCAAAATCCTATGACCTGGAATCAGAAGAGTTAGAACGTTCTTCGCTATCAGAGTCGGAAACTGCTGGGATAACATCGGAGGAGAAGCATATTCGAGACCTCTTTTGGTCTTGCTATAGTACATATCAGATTTTCTTTTTGGAACAGCCGTACGAATAGGAGTTCATCTACCCTTACCGTAGTTGAGGCCATTTTTAAAGTCATAACCCATCTTACAGATGATGTCTTTTGATTGTTGACTATAACGACGGAGTTGTAGATGTCCTGTATCGTTAAGCTTGCTATCATCCGTATAGCTGAATTGTTGTTCTGGTCCTTTACTAAAAAGTATTGGACTTTCGCCTTTCTTTCGAGCCGGGAAAATACGGTAAGAGTCATCTGGATCTTCAAATGAGACTTCTGTTTGAAGAGATTGTACAACTCCCATTGTAAATAATTTGAAGCTATCTAACATATCCAAATAGCATTTAGTATGATAAATAACATCAGTATACTGGAAAGTAGATGCTTTTTCATTAATTTGTACATCTGTATTTATAGCAAGACCTTTAGCCTTAGCAGGCTTGGTCAGATTCATTACAAGAGGGGGAGAAGAAGAACGTGGAAGAGACTTGTTACGACGGAGGTCGATAACAAGCGGCTCAGAGGAGGTGAGCTCCCTTTTTTCCTTATTGTGAGTTAAATCAACAACAAGAGGCTCAGAAGAAGTGAGCTACTTTTTGTCCTTGTTACGACGTAAGTCGATAACAAGTGGCTCAGAAGAGGTGAGCTCCCTTTTATCTTGATCGCCATCAACTGGTTTCTTCTGAATTGGCAAGTGAATAGCCAATGGTTTAGAAGACTGAGGATGAGAAAGGCACCCTTTGACAGGTATAATAAGAGTGTCTTTGGGCAATGCTTCTTGGTCTTCTTCAGTATCCATGGCCAACACCACTTTCATAAATTCTTCCTTATACATACGAGCGTCATTACAATATGCTTCGACACCCTTAAAAGGATAAAGGTCTGCAACTTCCTTGTAAACTTGTCCTTTGTCATCAACATATTTAAAGCATTGATGAAGAGTTGATGGAACAATATTATGTTCATGGAGGAAGGGTCTTCCCAGAAGAGCGTTGTAAGAACAACCATGATTGTCGATGATATAAAAGGTTACCTTTGTGCGAAGATTGCCTATTTGGAGTTTTAAGCAGATCTTGTCCAAAGGTTCACTCCTTCCTTGGTTGAATCCCAAGATAGTGGTGATTGTGCTTGAAAGACTATGCACTGGTATCTTCAATGCGTCTAGCATTATCTTTGGCATGATGCTGAGAGCAGACCCTGGATCTATCAGGATACGATCGACTTTCATCGAATCGACATACCCTGTATAGTAGAGAGGACGATCATGTCTATTATCCTCCAGTAGCATATCATCCTGAGTGAAAGTGATGTTTGGAATCAACTCCAGGACACTATGACAATGACAGCAAGAGATTGGTTCTGATTTCGGCTTTTTGAGCAGAGTTAAGCAAGTTTCAGCCTGCATCAGAGCTTCACTTAAAGTTTCTCGAGTCTCTTTGGAAAGGCACAAGAGCTCGAAGATTGATAGCCTAGCCGGTGTATTGGCTAATTGAGCCAATATATCAAAGTTGTACGGCTTTTCAAGTCCTGTAGGAGATGATTTCTTCAGGGGCTTGTCAAAGCGGACTTGTTGCTTGCCTTTGTCAGCAACCACCGGCTTGGGAGGAATAGGCACTACAACTGGTGAGGATGTAGAAAGAATCTCTTCAGAGGAAATAGATTGTACTGGAACAGGTTCAGAAGAAGAGGCAGGATCCTCTTGAGCTTTAGAATGATCTTTCAAATAGGCTTTTCCTGATCTGGTGCCTAGCAGAATTTCTTCGTCAACTATGGGGTCAAAAGACACTATGTTGCAAGTCTTTGTCTTGCCTTTAGAACGACTTTTCTTCTTGGAAGAAGAGGGCACTTCGAACTCCGGAGCAAGATCGGGATGAATCTACATAATTTTGCCGTTGTCAAGAGACAAGGGGATGAGACCTTCATTTGGTGGAAGAGGAAGATTCATAATCTCAAGAGTAGCTTTGGGAATAGGAATGACACCGTGCTATACCATCTGCGGAGGAAAGTCACCAAACTGGACTGAAACCATATTCGCAGTAACAGTCTTCTCATCTTGCTGCAGAGTGACGACACCAGTATTGACAAGCTCTTGAATTTTGCCTTTGAGCACGTAGCATGCTCGAGTAGGATGTCCAATGAACCTGTGGTAGACACAATATTTAGGATGATCTGTCTTACCGACTTTATCAGGTTTCTTTGGGTCTGGGAGCTGAATCTTGTTGCTTTTGAGTAAACAATCAAAAATGCTTGCAGTGTCATTCTTGTCGAAGGAATATTCTACTTTCGGACGAGGTTCCTTCGGTGGAGGTACAGAAGGAGTAGAAGTGGATGTAGGCGGAGCCATATTAACAGCCAAAGATTCTTTATTCTTGTTCAGATTGATGTTGAAAGTCTCTTTTACTTTGCGGTTGTTTTTGCGATTGCCACCACCTGATGCCTGGTGTTCATCCCGATCGGGGTTAGACATTTGTACCCCCAATTGCTTGAATTTTTTGGCACTCACTTCCGCAGCTTTGGTATTGACAATGAATGAGGGCCAATCTTGGAACTAGGTAGATCCCGTCCACATGCTGATGATAGGTAAAAGATTTGCCTTGCAGGTGTCTATGGTGACAGCGGCCGGAGTTCCATGAGGCATCTTCAAGGCTTTACGGCGGAACCATTCGATGAAACTCTCAGCAGTTTCATTGTGTTTCTGTTTGATTTTGTTGAGAGCCGACATAGTCATGTCGTTAAATCCTTCATAGAACCGTTCCAAGAAGATTTGCTTGAGACCTGAGAAGGAAGTGATACAACCATCGGGCAAACTTCTGTACCAGTCATATGCTACGCCGGCTAAACAACCGACGAACACTCTGGTAAGAAGAGCGTCATTTGGCTGGAGTTGAACGGTCATTACCTCAAAATGATTGATGAACTGACTAGGAGAAGTACTGCCGTCAAACAAAGAGATTGTTAGGATCTTGTACTTTGGTGGGAACGGAACTTCTTTCCATTCAACTGGATAAGGCTGCTTGATTCCCAATTTTTGTAAGTTGTCTTTCTCTTTGAAAGCTTCAAACTGGGTTCGCAAGAGTTTGACAGCTTTATTGGCGTCTTCAAACGACGAAGAAGGAGCAGGTTGAGTTAGAGTGGTAGGAGGAGGAATAGCATTGTAAGCACTACCCCCAGCTCCTGACTGACTAGGTGTAGTTTGAACATGTACTTGTACAGGAGGCATTTGAGGAGACACTACCCCCAGTCCAGTATTGGCAGGTACTGAAGATGCTATGATCTCTGGATTTACAGCAGTAGGTACAGTCGATGGTGTGACATGTTGTGCCACTATGATAGAATGCATACTAGCAACCATTTCAGCCATGGTTTTTAGCTTGTCTTCTAGTGCAGCGATTCGCTGTTCTTGATTTGTAGAAGTTGAAGCATCTGGATCTTCATTAACAACATAAGTTGTCACTTCTCTTGGTACAGTGGAAGACACTGTTTGTTCAGAGCTTTCGCTGTATGCATCATAGTCAGAGAAAGAGTCGTCTCCTGACTGAGAAGTAGGAAGATAACCTGAAGGGTTTTGAGGAAGATTCCTTTGACCGATTGTGTCTCGGCTTCGAGAACGGGTATGTCGAAACACTCCTTCAGAAGATTCTTGGAGTAATTCTAAATACCGTTGACTTGGTTTACTTGGTTTGCCATGCTTAGAGCACCTTCTACCCCCAGTGTCTCGAAAAGTCATGTTGATAGAAGCATACAAAACTTCATCTTCTTCTGACATAGCTTCAGATTTAACAAAAGTCAGACGATCAAAGACAGATCGTTTTATTGTTTGACAACAACATTGGATGATGACTTTGTGGTTGCAATGATGATCAGATGGTTGAACTGAAGGTGTTGAAACATTGTCTCATTTTTGTCTGAGATGTTCTCGGAGATCGGGAACAACAGCAGGATGAAAAAAACTCTGAGGGATCTGTTCTTTGATAACATGATCCCGATTCTTCAAATGTTTAGTCCCTTGAGTGTACAGGGAAGTGCTAACTTCATTGGCATAAGTGTCGGCATTTTTAACCCTGGAGATTTGTTTTTGATGATGTTTGGTCTTAGGCATTGGCTGTTTGTGTTTCATCGAAGTGGGTCTGTTGAGATAAGTCCTTAAATATGCAAACTCACCCCCAAGGGTTTCTGTTTGAGACACCAGCAGTTTTTCCTGTCTGGAACGAGAAATCTTGAGAGTTGGGAGGTCCTGGAATTCTGCTACCGGGGTAGGCAGAATACCTCTTTGGTCAATACAAGTTCTCTTGTCATAAAGGAAAGAAGAATCCTTGTTTGAAAGAGTTCTAGTACTGATTGGTGCCGAGGCACGTTCAGATTGATCTTCTTCGGTAAAAACTGAAGAAGATTGAGAAAAGACCAAAGGGCCTTTTCCTTTGTTTTGTGAAGGGTTAGCTAAAGAGCATTTCCCTCTATTGTTTTCCAAGTCATGGGACAAGAAAGTTTGAGAAGAGACCAACAGGCCTTTTCTTTTGTTTTGAAGAGGAAGAGGAATAGCCAAAGGACTACCCCCAGTAGATTGTGCAGGAGCAACAGGGTGTTTGAGAAGAGGAGCAGAGCCTTTCCCCTTGTTATGAGAAGAAGAGAGTTTAGCCAAATGGCTGTCACTCTTGGATTGCGCATGATTAGCTTGCGCATGAATGGATGGCGCACTGATTTTGGCCACAGAAACTGTGGTTTACGCATCAGGAGTTCTTGCTACAGAGTGCTTAGGGTGGACTCTGGATGCTGGAGCATTGGTTTGTGCAGACATATTGGCAGCCAATTGCGCCAGAGGCATAGGAGTATTGTACTTGGCTAAGGCAGCATATGAAGTCTTCTGTGTACTGGCAACAGCAGATTGCGTAGCAGTAGCAGAGACAGTTTGTGCAGCAGGCTTGATGACAGAAGCTTTAGACTGCGCAGCAGTCTTGATAGCAGACTTCGCAGAAGTCTTGCTGGCATCATCAATAGACTGTGCAGCAGTCTTTGGGACCCACACTGGGTGCACTTTGCTTGTGGCAGAAGTGGTTGCAGTGCGAGGAGTGGTCTTGGAGTTGATCATAGCCTCGTAGGCTGTCTGGTTGCTCTTCACAACCTGTGTCTTTTGCGTCTTTTCGATAGACGCTACGTCACATTGAGTTGTCACTTCCTCATCGGAGGAAAAAGTCGTCCCCAGCAGAGTTGCCATTTTGTTTACAAAAACAAAAATGTAGAACTTTATTGATACAAACTTTGTAAAAGATTACAATTTAAATTCTGGAAAAGTACAACTGTAGGAATCCAATCTAGAAGACGATTGCTTTATCCCTTGGACGATGTGAACTTTGAAGACGATAGCCTCTGAAGTTGAAGACAACTCTGGAATTGAAGGCAAAAAAAGCCTCAAAAATTGAAGGCAAAAGCCTCGGAAGAATGTAGCAGCACTTGGGCAAGAACTCCTGGACTCTCTGAACTTTAAAGTCTGATCTCTCTATGATCTGATCTCTGATCTTCGATCCCCCTTGAATGGAGACTTGAAACTCTATTTATAGAGTTCTGAAAAATAACTAACTTTTAGTTATTCTGGACTGCGCATGATGGATTGCGCAGCAATTGGATTGCACAACAGTAGACTGCACAGGCAGTTGCTGGATCATGGGCCAACTGTCTTGGACACATGGCATCATTTGATTGAAATGCGCATGATCGTGCATAGACGGTTGCCACGTAATGAACAAATGATGGCATGAATGCCACATATATTTTTTCATTTATGTTGATAGAACGTGCAACCTGAATTGTGCTGGCTTTGGTTTGCGCAGACTTGGACTGCGCAGGAATGGATTGCGCCAACATGGATTGCGCCAACATGGATTGCGCTGTCAGCTGTCCTCGAGCGCCGTGCTGCACGACTAAATGAACGGTCGCCTCGTTCTCCGCGCTGTCAGCTGTCAGAAGATTTGATTTGTGTCAGGTAATGATGATGATTTGCCACGTCAGCCTGCGCGCTTGGTAGTGTGCGCAATCTAGTATGCGCAATCTGTATACTGCGCAATCTGATGTCTGTGCAGTTTATTTGAAAGATTCATTTCTTAATCTTCATGACTTTGTTGATGTATGCAACTTGATCTTTTAGGACCTATATAGTGCCCCGTCCCGCTCAGTCAATCGGAGGCTTAGGAACGCCGACAGCGTTCGGACTTAGCCTTGCAACGGCTGCTCGAAGACTCGCTCGGTCGAGGCGACGCGCTCAGGTAGGGTAGTTTCGGTAAACTTGCCTCATCTTAGCCTTCACATAATAAATCACATGTTTTTAACTTTCACAAGTAGGCTTGATAATAAAGGAGACGAATCAACATAGATAAGGGAATAATCCCGACGGGTCGAATTGAGTTAGAATATGGAAAGGTCCAACGATCGTCTTAGAGTTGGTGCACGGCTGTAGGGTGTAAAAAATTATGACACGCTGACATAAGACTCAGCCAAAGCCATACGCTCAAGGCCATACGCTCAGCCAAAGCCATAAGCTCAAGGCCATACGCTCAGCCAAAGCCGTACGTTCAGTGAATATTTTATTATTTCTTGAATGACAGCACAGCATACATTTAATGGAGGATGAATCTGACACTTCGTCTTTCGTGCAAAGACAGCTGCCCTATGAAGATTAGCCGTCGTGTGGGTTTTCGAGAATTGATTTTGTCTCTTACGAGGACAGCTCATCAGCCATCATAAATGCACAGTCATCATTACTGTCATTTCTGATAGTCTGTCGGCCATCATATCTGCAACACGACGCTCGAGAGATATTTGTCAGTTATTAGAAGATATGGCATATTTGAGAAGATTGAGGACAGCCACGTGTCTACTCCCTCAATGCTTACGACTCCTTGCCAACCAAGTGAGCGTATGGACTCCATACGACTCCTTGTCAATCAAGTGAGCGTATGGACTCCATACGACTCCTTGTCAAACAAGTTAGCGTATGGACTCCATACGACTCCTTGTCAAACAAGTGAGCGTATGGCCTTCATACGACTCCTTGTCAATCAAGTGAGCGTATGGACTCCATACGACTCCTTATCAATCAAGTGAGCGTATGGACTCCATACGACTCCTTGTTAATAAAGTGAGCGTATCAGCTTTATATGACTATATACTATCCAAGTCAGCGTATGACTCCTCTTCAACAACGACAGCGTATCACAGCAAATGTATTCAGGATGACTTTAAAACGTACAGTCAACACACGTTCTCACGTGTCCTGTACTCAGTTATCCACTTATTCAGAAGTTATGCAACGTGGCATCCATGCCATCAATCTCTTCTAGATATATTCTACTACTTTCAACCGCACTCTAATGTGTCTCCATCAGAATTTGCCATGCGTCCCTGCAGTTATGCACACGTCAAGTAACTGACTGAGCGTATGCTTCAGAATAGTTATCCAGAACTCTATAAAAGAGAGTTTCTTTATCTTCATCAGACACTACATTCAATTCAGAGAGAACAGAGAGATTGCCCAGTTGCTGTCCAAGTTCTTCGAAGTTCGAGTTTTCTTCATCGTATCGTCCAAGGGATAAAGTAATCGTCTTCTAGATTAGATTCCTACAGTTGTAATTTTCTCAGAAACACAATAAATAAAGTGAATTTATTTATGAAAAACAAATTGGCGACTCTGCTGGGGATAAGGCTCAATAATGGAAAAGGAAGAAGAATGCTTCGAACTGAGACCGAAGATTTTTCAACTCTTCAGTGACAGCTCCGGAAGATTGTGGTGTTGTTGCTTATTGAGTATAATTGGGATGAGGGACTGCAGCATATGTATCACCTCCAGCTCCGGACTGACTTGGAGTGGGTTGTACAGGAACATTAGACTGTACCCCCGGAATAGTAGAAGGTTCCGGGTTTGGGGCAACAGGAGTATTTAATACCACTAGCGGTACTGTTGTTTGAACTTGCTGAGTTTGTTGCTGAGCTTGCATAAGAGTGTGCATAGCAGTCAACGTATCTGCCATAGCTCGCAACTGTTGTTCTAAGGAAGAAATCCTCTGTTCATGAGCTTCAGTGCTAGTCGAAGGCTCTTGATTACCATCTACCATATAAGCGGTAATCGTTCGAGGAATAGACGATGAAACAGTCTGTTCTGAATCATCGCTGTGAGAATCAGTCTCTTTCCCGGGGCTATTTACGGGAGTCAATACCGGGAAGTTGGACTCTCCAAGGAAGTCCTCTGTGATCTCCAGGTTATCACTTGGATGAGAAGAAGAAGAGACCCTGGTCGAGGCTCCGGTCCTGGATCGGGTGCCGAGGTAAACACCATCTTCAGAATCTGACATAGCATCAGATCGTATTCTACCCCCAATGTTTCTGGAGGTCATGTTGACAGAAGCATAAAGAGATTCGTCTTCGTCCAGTATTGGTTCATATTGAATCCGTTCGAAAACAGATCATCTTTTTGGTGAGCAACAACACTGAATCACAACTCGAGGTTGGAAGTTACAACCATGCTTTTCATGGCAAATATGAGCAATGTCATAGCCAGATGGAGTGTCGATTCTCCGTTTGTTTTACAAATGTTCCCGGAGATCTGTAGGAACAGATTGGAAAGTACTTGAAGATAGTTTCTGTGTAGAAACTTGTCTTTTATTCTTCTGTCTTCTCGGTTCTTGAGTGTATAAAGACCGATTAATTTGAGCGATATAGTTCTTGGCATATTTTGCATCAGGGTCTAGTTTACTTGTCTCAGTTTGATAAGGCTCAGCCTTTTTCTGTAAATACAGCATCTAATATTAATGAAGCATCTCCTTTACAGTATATTGATGTCTGTAATCATGTACAAAGTTATTTACAATTGCTAGATAGCTTAGAGCCACTAACTATAGGAGTTGTTCAAACTCTTCACACAGAAGTATCATTAGAGTCTATACAAAAATCATACTTCATGGTCCCTATTAGAAAGTTGGGAGAAAATCTAATATTATTCTATAAAGGACCCCAGAATCCTCTTAACCTGGAAGAAGATGACAAAAACGACGATACTGGAAGGTTACAACTACGTCGCTACAGTCAGCAGTCCAAAAACATCATCAAGAATATGGGTTATGACTTCAGAACCAGCCTCAATAATGGAAAAGAAAGAAGAATGCCTGTTCGAATTCCTCCATTAACATACGGAAGGACAAAATGTGGTTTAGGTTACATTGCTCCTATCTCCTTTACCAACGCAGTCCATGAGGATTCAGAATTCGATGGAGACGAACGATCTGAGTCTTCCGATTCCCTCTCTTGGGATTCTGACACAAGTATTGGCGATCTTCATCGTTCTATTCTATCCATCAATATGGTCTCTGCCGATGGCCCGCAAGAAAATGATGAAGATGAGGATGATTTTGAAATATCACCCGAATCAGAACAATGGACTCAAAGATTAGATAACCAATAGGAATTCAGATTCGAGCAAAGAGAACCTCCCACTGAAGATAAATTGATCCAAATTGATGTTGGTGAAGAGGGTTCCCCCAAACCAATATTCATCAGCGAAAGTCTTTCAGAAACAGATAAACAAGACATGATCAAACTTATTCATGATTATATCGATGTCTTCGCCTGGAGCTATGAGGATATGCCAGGACTAGATCCGAAGATCGCAACGCACAAACTTAATATCATGCCAAATGCTAAACCGGTCAAGCAACAACAACGACGATTTCGTCCAGACATTATGGATGCAATTGAAGCTGAAGTCAACAAGCTTATAGCTTCCGGATTTATTCGAGAGGAACAACATCCTGAATGGGTGGCTAACATCGTTTCGGTCCTCAAAAAGACTGGCAAGATCCGAGTCTGTATAGACTTTCGCGATCTCAATACGGCTTGTCCTAAAGACGAGTTTCCTCTTCCAATTACCGACGTCATGATCGATAACACGTGTGGTTTCGAACGAATGTCATTCATGGATGGATATTCAGGGTACAATCAAATCAAAATGTTTCCAAATGACGAGAGACATACTTCCTTCAGAACGCCGATCGGTACATTTTGTTATACAGTGATGTCGTTTGGTCTCAAAAATGTAGGAGCAACATATCAGCGAGCAATGAGCACTATATTCTGCGAACATCTCCGGAAAATAGTCGAATGCTATGTTGATGATATTGCAGTCAAAAGTCGACGAAAGGAGGATCATATCCAAGATTTGAAGACTATCTTGAATTTAATGCATCAGCATCAACTTAAAATGAACCCTACTAAGTCCTTCCTGGGCGTCTCTAGTGGCAAATTTCTCGGCTTCGTCATTACCGCTAAAGGTATACACGTGGATCCCGAGAAGATCAAAGCCATTCAAGAGATGCGTCCTCTACGCACCTTAAAAGAGCTACGAGGATTTCAAGGAAGAATTGCTTATATCAGGAGATTTATCTCTAACTTATCAGGACGCTGCAGACCGTTCAACAAACTTATGAAGAAAGGTGTATCTTTCGTCTGGAACGAAGAATGTCAAAAAGCATTTGACGATATCAAACAGTATCTCATGAACCCTCCGGTTTTGGTACCTTCCATCTCGGGAATACCATTCCTTCTATATGTTCGAGCCATGGATCATTCTCTCGGTGCATTACTCGCCCAGAAAAATAAAGATGGCTATGAACAGGCCATTTATTATCTCAGTCGTACAATGACAGGTGCTGAACCGCGTTATTCTCCAATCGAGAAAGAATGCCTAGCATTAATTTTTGCCGTTCAGAAGATGCGACTTTATATTATCGGTCAAACGATTCACGTCATTTCCAGAGTGAATCCCATCAGGATTATGATGAAGAAACCCGGTATTCTCAACTCTAGACTAGCTAATTGGGGAATCTTGTTAGCTCAATACGACATGCATTATATTCCTCAAAAGTCAGTTAAAGGATAGGCTCTCGCTGATTTTCTGGCGGCTCATGCAATTCCAGAAGATTCTAAATTATATGATGAGATTCCAGATGAAGTTCTGGATTCGAATCTGATTTCTGAAGAAACTTCTACCTGGCGTCTATTCTTTGATGGAGCATCTAGAATAGGTCCTAATGGCGATATTGTCGCTGGAGTTGGGGATTCTTCTCGTATCCCCAGAAGGACTAACTATTCGGAGGGCTTATTCTTTGGATCAATCATGTTCAAACAATGTAGCCGAATACAATGCATTGCTCATCGGTCTTCAACTTGCTAAACATCTGGATATTCAATATTTAGAAGTTTATGGAGACTCCAAGCTTATCATCAATCAGATCAGAGGAACGTATGAAGTCCGTCATCAAGATTTGATACCTTATCATCGAGCAGCACTCTCTATGGCCTCCTCCTTTGAAGGTTTCTTTATTGAACACGTTCGACGAGCCTATAATGCAGAAGCCGATGCTTTGGCTAATCTTGCCGCTATGTTAGCCATACCAATCAGACGTCAGCAAGTGATAGTGGTTCATAACCAAGAATTATTCTATGTTGAGAATAATTTGGCTTTGGGTTTTCCCCATAATCCAGACGAAAATTCTCTCAACCTTGATGAATTTTCATCCAACCTTAGCACTGGATTAAGGTTTGACAGAGTGTCCTCGTCTTCTTCTGATTCTACTATGGAATATATCTTTTCTAACAAAACAGAAGCCATAACTGAAGACTAGAGACGTCCATTTTTAGACTTTGTGTTGTATGACATACTTTCTGACAATCTGAGCGAAGCAGCATCTATCCGGCGTCGATCTCTCAGATTCTATTATAATCATACAACGAAAACACTATATCGTCGGGCCTACAACGGTCTTCTCCTCCGATGCATCGCTAGTGAAGAAGCACAACAGATTATCCGTGAAGCACATGATGGTGTTTGCGGAGCCCATCAACCAGGTCTTAAACTTTAAGATCGTATCCGACGCATGGGTTATTATTGGCCCACGATGGTGGCTGACGCCATTCAATATGCTCAAAAATATAAAGCCTGTAAAATTCATGCAGACTTTATCCATCAACCATCAGAGTTCTTACATCCAACAGCGGCATCATGGCCCTTTGAGGCTTGGGGCATGGACGTCATTGATCCTATCAACCCACCATCATCAAAAGGACATCGGTTTATTCTAGCAATAATCGATTACTTTTCCAAATGGGCTGAAGCAATCCCGTTATCTGAAGTCAAAACTTCTAATGTCATCAACTTCGTCAAACATCATGTCATTTATCGATTTGGTGTTCCTCGGTGTATTATTCATGATAACGGACCGTAGTTCGTCAGTCAGAAATTTACTCGATTCTGCAACGATCATCGAATCAATAATTTAGCTTCTACAGCATATAATCCAGCAGCTAATGGATTGGCAGAAGCTTTCAATAAAACGATCATCAAACTCTTGAAAAAGTTCGTTTCTTCTAACAAACGCAACTGGAGCGAGAAGCTTGGTGAATGTTTATGGGCCTACCGCACCACAGTTCGCAATACGACTGGATGTACGCCTTTCTCTTTGGTATATGGGTGTGAAGCTGTTCTTCCCCTTGAGATCCAGATTCCTTCTCTGAGAATCGTAATCTCCAATGAACTTACAATAGAAAATAATGATCATCTTCGACTTCAAGAACTGGAAGCTCTAGATGAAAAGCGATTGTATCCTCAACAAAATATCGAGCTGTATCAGGCCCGAATTTCAAAAGCTTTTAACCGAAAAGTAAAAGTCAGAGCATATCAGAAGGGAGAATTGGTCCTTACCGTCAGACGTCCGATGACCATGACACATATGAGCAAAGGCAAATTTGACGCAAAATGGGAAGGCCCATTCGTAGTAAACAAAGCCTTCTCTAATGGAGCATATCAACTTGCCTCTATGGATGGTAAAGTCACGATGATGCCTATCAATGGCAAATTCTTAAAGAAATATTATGTATAAATCTCATCAATATATAATATTTTCGTTATTCTCCAACGAATATAAAAATCAGAGTTAATTCTTCCCTACAAAAATTATCTCGATATCGTTATCCCCAGCGGAAACTGATATTCTACCACGTATCATCTTTCCAAAGAATTTGATATTCTGTCTTATTAGATCCCCAGTGGATTTAATAAAGATCTCGTATAGAAAATCACGTCCATATTACCTCTGAATTTTCTATCTCAGTATCATATTTTCTATTCTATGAAAATGATATCTAGTCTTTTGATTTCCGAGTTCAAAGATCATGGAAAATAGAGTCCAAAGATATCTTTATATCTGAATTCTGTTTTCTCTAATCAGTATTAAACTAAAATTATCTTTGGTTTAATATCATCTGATAAAATTACAAAGTTCATTTGTATATTTTATTCTATTGAAATATGTCATGTATTATTTACCTCTGAACATATTTTCTACAAAAATATCATCCACAGAATTGAAATCAAGTCAAGATATTCATTTCTTCAATCAAAGTCAAAATATTGATTACAAGTGGGTATAAAAAATTCAACACATGAAAAATGTAAAAGATCTATTTAGGAGGAGTAATTATCTCCTGAATACGAACAATTACATTATTCATCTTTTCTTCATGTGCTTTATGGATTCGCTCTGCTGCTTCAACTCCAACCATTCGTTAGTCATAATCCACGATAATAGAGCTACGACGATTTGTCTCTTCAATCTGATTAGCCTGCATCAGTTCTCGTTCTTGCTGTAAAAGTTGACAGCGTTCAGCTTCAGATATACGAGCAGTGGCAATCTCCGATTGCTCCTTTTCTATGGAGGCAATTCGCTCCTGAAGACGAGCCAACTCCTCCTTCAACTTCTTAAGCTCTTCAGCTTTTGATGCTTCATCTTTCTCCAAACGCTCTATATTCTGACGAGTGGTTATTATTTCTTCATCTTTCGCCAGTAACTCTTCAGAAGACAGAGCGAGGAATTCTTTCAAAGCAGTGTGCTGAGCTTGAGCTTCACTTTCTAATTGGGCGATCTCAGCTGCAGTCAAAGAATTAATATCCTCCTTTTTGATCTCCCAGTACTTATGGATGGTTACTTCTAAATCATCCAGGAGATGCTCAAAGAAGACACACTGGGTCTCATAACCAGCCTGTCTCAAAGCTAAAAGCGGGAAACTAATCGCCGCTCGAAGACTCGAAAAAGGCATAGTTTTATCCTTCATAAGTCGCCTTGAGAATGTATCCAGATATGAATAAATAATCTTTGAATACATCCCCATGACCTTTGCTATCCCTGTTTCAAAACTGGGAGTCGCTGCAACTGTAAGGGGAGGAGCAGGAGGAGCCTCTATTCTGGGAGCTGAAGTGGGTGCTTTTGGGGAACTAGGCAAATGTGAGCTCCCCTCACCCATATCAGTATGGACAAGTGGGGCTTGAGTCGAGCTTATTGCCGGTGCAGTTCCTACAACTGTTGGAATCAAAAAAGTATGATCAAAATTAAAAGACAATAAAGCAAGGAAAAGATAAAACTTTGCTGAATAAAATATTACCTGAAGCTGGTTCGTATTCTGTTTCTTTTGGATCATTCAACCCAGCTCGTAGTCTGTTCAGAGTGTTTTCTGATACTGGATTTATTTCACTGCTGTCCGCCCCCGAAGTACTCGGAACATGGACTTCTATTTCTAGAAGTTTCTCCGGCTCTGGAGTCAACCCTGAATATTGACCAGCTGTCTTTAGTACATCAATTTGAGTTTTAGATGGTGACACATCTTCTATCTCCATGTCCACTTCTTCAAAGGAACGAGACGAAGGTTCATAGTCAACCTGTTCCTCGTCACTCTTATTGCTCTCCGAAACTTCAGCAATTGGCTTGAGAGTAGTGGTTTCCTTCACTGATTCTCTCGAAATCAGTAAGTCATTAGCTGTTTTAGTCTGATTCTCGGCCTCTACCGCTGGTTGACTAATCACCTGCGCATCATCGGCCGTTGGCGGAATCAACTCCATATCAGAAGGCATAGATGGTTCAGCAGGTTCAGGCACATCCTCTTCAATAGGTTCTATCTTTACAGAAGAAGCAAATTCAGCTTGCTTCTCTAAAGCCAATCGCTCGGCACGATTGGTGGGACACTCTGCATCGAGACAAATCACAGATTTAGTCTTTGAAACTATCACCTTCCTTCCTATTCTTTTTGTTAGTAGAATAGTAGGATAATCATCTTTGGAGTCACAACCTGCTTCGTCCGCATCTCTGATTCGTCTTCCACGATTACGACCCTCTGTCCGAGTAACCCTTTTTGGAGCAGGCCCAGAAGCATCTTTGCCCTGCTTCCTTTTCAGTGTATTGTCGGCAGATACACTCTCTTCAGCACTTCCAATGGATACACGTAATGGCTGATGAAGTTCATCAGAGAAGAGATTCTCTAAAACTTCATCATAAACTTTATCAGTAGCCAGAGGATCTTCTCGGTCATGACAATCTCTTGGCAGGGCTGATTTGGTTGATCTCTTATCAACATGGATGAAGCTTTTACCTAAGATGCTGAATTTTTTATCGAAGGTATTAGCCGATACATAGAATTTGGTATAAGACGCCAACATTTTAGCTCCTCTCCGATAAGTAACCGGATCTGGCATGGAAAAAGTAACTCCGGTACCTTTAGCAATATAGTATATCCAAGCTCTGGCGCCATCGATTAATCCGCCTTGGTAGCCAAAATATGTCGTTGCATTTCCCACATGCAACTGATCATAGCCAAATTGCCGAGGAAACCTACTCGGAAGATATGGCTCCAGATAGGTGACATCGTCACGGCGACAGATCAAGTGAGATGGCCTGATCCTCTTCAGCCATTCATGTTGAATATCATCTAACTCATTGGCACCAATGCCATCAATCAACTTCCCAGGCATGGTTTCATAACCAACAGGTGGAGGAACACAAGTGAAACTCCATAATTCTCCCCTGTTTAATATGGTTCTACAGTCTGTCAGAGTGTCATACTTCCACTTTGGTGTGTGATGGTATCTTTCCAAAAAGGTGTCATCTGGTCCAGCCATTCCAGCACTCATGAGAGATTCGAAATAGAGAAGCAGCCACCCAAATAAATATGTAAAGGGCATTTCTACCCGGGAAAAAGTTGTGATCTTCTTCTTCGCTAATTCAAACATCCTGTCTGTATATGCCCTTAAGCCAGCATTCAGACGGCATGTCATTGCTGTCAGCAAATCTATCTTGTACCCGAAAGTCAGACGGACTGCTGCAAAAACAACTCCTCTGTGTATCCTGTCTGCTGAACAGGTGCCGGGTACTACAAATTTTCTCAGCCAGAGGGATATAAATCCAGCTAGATGACCTTCATCAGATAATTTCCGACCACCTTGCTTTATATAGGTCTCCAACCTATCACCAGCTTTGTAGGTGTCTTCGTCTTCTTCAATGATGATGTCGTCATGAGTGGTGTCCTGGATTAGTTTGTCAATCTCAGCTTGACTCAGGGGTTTAAAGCGACCGACATATTGATCAGTCTTATTCTTCTTCTGAACTTCTTCAGTGCGGCCTTGGAATAAATAGGCCATCCACTTAGAAGAATAGCAGTTGGAACCTCCCTCTCACCTTGTGTCTTATAAAAAGCCTTACATATACTGTAATGGCACATTAATTCTTCAAATACATGAAGAACCAGTGGGTTGGCATCGGAAATTTTATTCATTTCATCAATGAAAGGAATATACTCTTCATATGGCAAATCTTCTGTTGGCAGCTGAGAAATGTATGCCATCTCATGGAGGGCAAATCCCATCTCGCCTCTTGGAGTCATGAAAGTACCGGTACGGTAATTATACCTTTCCGCTAATGCCAAGAATAAATCTGGGTTTGGCCTAAAACCATAAGCGGTGCACTTGATGGCATTATATAGGCCTATCACCTTTAACTGTTCCCCAAAGTTGTTCAGAATCCATCTTACAAGAACAGTCCATCAGGTATTCTCCGGGTTCACCAGACCAGTAAGCCTCATAGACTGTTTTGGGTAAACAACATTTTCTAGCTGAACAAATTCATTTGCAAAGATTGGAACTCTAACTGGCCTCAGAAGTGCCGAGTCCTCAGGAGGAATGGTAGCTGGCAACAATCCTCGCAAAACTGAGACATGTGGTTCAGTACCACTTCGGAATCTTCCTTGACTGTATCCTATCCATCCAGCTTTTGCTTGACAGAATGGAGTGATATCCCACTTCATTTGCCTTTGATGACTCGCGTGGAATAAGTGAGCTATGTTGATGCTTTTGGATAAACCAGTCAGATACATTGGCTGATTCGCATCACCATCTCTATAATATGAGTATGACACTTTATCAAGAGCAGGCTGGGAGTTTATATCAATAGCATCTCCAAAAAAAAATGCTGGCTTCGAGTGGGTAGCACTATCCACACTTTGTAGAGGCAGTCCACTCATCAAATTCAACAGGGTGTCATTCTCCTGATTTGTCAGAATAGCTATCCTTGTGGAAGGTCCATCAAATTGAGGAAAATTAACATGTGATAGGTCACTTTTATAGTTGTTCCCTACACATCCTTTAAATTGTGCATCCTGAGCCAGAATATCCACTACAAAAGAAGAATAAGAAGTTAGAAATCTTCAACACAAAGAGATGACAAAGATCAACATACGCTCACTCTATCCTAAGCGTATGACAGATTCAAAGATCAACATACGCTCACTCTATCCTAAGCGTATGACAGATTCAAAGATCAACATACGCTCACTCTATCCTAAGCGTATGACAGATTCAAAGATCAACATACGCTCACTATATCCTAAGCGTATGACAGATGCAAAGTTTAACATACGCTCACTCTATCCTAAGCGTATGACAGATGCACAGATCAACATACGCTCAATCTATCCTAAGCGTATGACGGATTCAGAGATCATTTTTACGCTCAGTCTATCCTAGGCGTATGATAAATTTTAAGTCCAGTTTATGCTCAGCTTTTATTCAAAAATTAGAGGATGACTGGATCTTTTTCTTAAGCGTATCAGCGTATGGTTGACAAGATGTTCATCAAAAATACGCTAACAAAGGAGTTAGCGTATCTCAGTGAGACAACTTGACATAATGTAATCCTTCAAATCTGCGTATTTTGACATTTCTATCAAAGATACGCGTATCTTACAGAATATGCTCCAAACATATTTTTCGTATAAATGAAAATATGGAATACTACTAAACCCTAAAGAGGGAAGCGTATTTTCTGACGTATTGACCCTAAAAAGGGGATACGTTTTATGATCTTGTCCTAACCAGAGCCCTAAATAGGGGATAGTTACTGTTCATCATCTCCATCCTCACCATAGAGGGGCTTCAATGGGCGTTCACTTCGTCGAATACGCTCATCGGCAGTCTTCTTAGTAGCAGCGACGGCAGGTCGAGATGACACCGCAGGAGCCTTCCCCTTTCCCTTCGTAGCAGCATCAATTTTGGGCGCCATTGATGAAGATTGAGTCGAAGAAGAAGAAGTTTTAGTTTTGTAGCTTTTTCTCTCTCGAAGACAAATGCAGAAGTAAAGAAATGAATTAGGTTTTGAAAGACCTATTTATAGAAGAAAGGAGAAGTTTAAACGGCGGCCGTTCTTTAAACAGAATCCCTAAAGATTTGCACTGATATTGAGGACAATAACAAAATCATGCCAGCGTGTCAAGACTTATTCCCACTTTAAGTTCAAAGTAATTTCGAACTTTTGAAATCTATAAAGTTTGAAAACTTTGAAGGGGGTCTTGTAGGGTGTGAAAAATTATGACACGCTGACATAAGACTCAGCCAAAGCCATACGCTCAAGGCCATACGCTCAGCCAAAGCCATACGCTCAAGGCCATACGCTCAGCCAAAGTCGTACGCTCAGTGAATATTTTATTATTTCTTGAATGACAGCACAGCATACATTTAATGGAGGATGAATCTGATACTTCGTCTTTCATGCAAAGACAGCTGCCCTATGAAGATTAGCCGTCGTATGGGTTTTCGAGAATTGATTTTGTCTCTTACGAGGACAGCTCATCAGCCATCATAAATACACAGTCATCATTACTGTCATTTCTGACAGTCTGTCGGCCATCATATCTGCAACACGACGCTCGAGCGATATTTGTCAGTTATTAGAAGATATGGCATATTTGAGAAGATTGAGGACAGCCACGTGTCTACTCCCTCAATACTTACGACTCCTTGCCAACCAAGTGAGCGTATGGACTCCATACGACTCCTTGTCAATCAAGTGAGCGTATGGACTCCATACGACTCCTTGTCAAACAAGTTAGCGTATGGACTCCATACGACTCCTTGTCAAACAAGTAAACGTATGGCCTTCATACGACTCCTTGTCAATCAAGTGAGCATATGGACTTCATACGACTCCTTGTCAACCAAGTGAGCGTATGGACTCCATACGACTCCTTATCAATCAAGTGAGCGTATGGACTCCATACGACTCCTTGTTAATAAAGTGAGCGTATCAGCTTTATATGACTCTATACTATCCAAGTCAGCATATGACTCCTCTTCAACAAAGATAGCGTATCACAGCAAATGTATTCAGGATGACTTTAAAACGTACAGTCAACACACGTTCTCACGTGTCCTGTACTCAGTTATCCACTTATTCAGAAGTTATGCAACGTGGCATCCATGCCATCAATCTCTCCTAGATATATTCCACTACTTTCAACCGCACTCTAATATATCTCCATCAGAATTCGCCACGCGTCCCTGCAGTTATGCACACGTCAAGTAACTGACTGAGCGTATGCTTCAGAACAGTTATCCAGAACTCTATAAAAGAGAGTTTCTTCATCTTCATCAGACACTACATTCAATTCAGAGAGAACAGAGAGATTGCCCAGTTGTGGTCCAAGTTCTTCGAAGTTCGAGTTTTCTTCATCGCATCGTCCAAGGGATAAAGTAATCGTCTTCTAGATTAGATTCCTACAGTTGTAATTTTCTCAGAAACACAATAAATAAAGTGGATTTATTTATGGAAAACAACGGCATGCTTTGAAAATGACACTCGATCCTTCGTCTCGTGGCTTGGGAGAAGGAAAGTTGGATGAGTAGACGAAGTTATGATCATAGCCTAAGTCATAGGCGTCGCCCGCATAAATGCTTCATAAAGCATGCACGGTTCCATCACCTAAGGCTAGGCATAGCCTTGGCTTGCCCATGAGTTAAGTTGCGTTGAGCGGCTTGTGACCTAAGTTTAGGCACCCGATTGACTTGGTCGTTCAAGTCGAATGCGTGTACTGTCACGACCCGCACCCGTTTTTTTTATTTTAAAAACGGATACGAGACGTGTCCAAGCCAGCCTACGTCGCAGTGTCGGCGGTAGAACGCTGTCACGGCCATGAAGATCAAAATCACAAACAATGCTCAATCACATAATTAATTTAATTTACAAAGATCACAAGTTTTACATTTGTAGAAAAATATAAACTTGTACAAATATTTGAATGACTACAACTCAACTATCTAGCTAGTCTCTAGGCCTTTGTCTGCAAGTATTCCCGTCACTCTCCAAGCTAAAGGAATCCACGGCTAACCTGAAAATGTTGGTTTCCAGTCAGGAATGGAACGAGCACAATTCACTGAATGTAATTTCAAATAAAGAAAATGACTATAAGACAAAGGTTAGGCATCAATCATGAGTTTTGAAAATAACAGTAAAGCCGTGAGAAAATCAATAGTAAAAATAGACCAATATACTTTCCACCGTTAGAAGTACCTTTGATATGTGATCGGTCTGGGGTACTACACCGCACGGTCTACGAGATCTACTGCATAAAGTAAACAAGGTCTACGAGATCTACTGCATAAAGTAAACAAGGTCTACAAGATCTACTGCATAAAGTAAATAAGGTCTACAAGATCTACTGCATAAAGTAAACAAAGTCTACAAGATCTACTGCATGAAAGTAAACAAGGTCTACAAGATCTACTGCATGAAAGTAAACAAGGTCTACAAGATCTACAATGTCTACGAGATCTACAAGGTCTACGGTCTGATCACACATCCTTGGTACTTCTCATTCCCGACTCAATAATTTATAATAGAGTAAAAAAATATCACATAACCAATGACTAATCAATGAAATATAGTAAAGATCAATATCGAAATGCAGACAATAAACTGTACTCGCCTGTGGTCCTCTGCTGGTGAAACCGACAATCTGAACTACTCAATGTGTCACTATAGTCAAAACCCGTACAACAGTCCACGGAAGCTGAAATAAACAATACCAATGATCTCAGAATAGTCCAATTAGCTAAGATTGCCTGTCCTTAAGTTCAATTCTGGACACAGGGGCAAAACGGTAATTTCGGGCCAAAACGGTGTCCGCCGTTCGACCCACTTTGCACCGAAAAGTGCGCCAGAGTCAACGGTCTCTAAAGTCATCAAACTACATGTCTATGGATCCATTTTTTGATACGAATCCAACCGTATGTCCAGAGTTGGATTCTGGCGGGCCGTGCACAAAATCGTCCGTTGAGTGGGACCGTGGGGCCCGCAAAACGACGTACGATTTAACTGTCTCAGAATTAGACCAAACTTGGCATGCAGGACCAAAAAAACGATACGGTTCTGTTGGCACAAGTTTCGTCTCGATCCGATGAGTGTGCACAAAGTAATTGGAAAATTTGCAACGTGCACGATACGGTGAATTTTGACGGATACGCACCAAATTCGTCGCGCACACGCGACCAATTTGAATTCCGCCAAAGCCCACACGACCACGAAGCTGTTACGCAGCTTTCGATCCTTTCGGTTCGCGATCACGTCGTCCAGATTGGCGTGACGCACGTCGTGTGGAGTGATTTTATTATTCTGAAAACAGATTTTCGGCAAACTTCGGGATTTGATTTCTCGACGCTGGGTCGATGATTTCAAATTCCGTAAGAAGGGATTCGAAGCCCTATATGCTGTCTAAAAATGTCTTCAAATAGTTTTTCTAATGTGTCATTGGATCAATCAGAATCGATCGTTGAATGTGGGTGATTGGTCTGTTAAGCGTCCTGTATTCGGGACAGGTTTTTCGCCAACTTTCACTCGATTTATCTCGAGTCTCGGGTCACTAAAAATTAAACTAATTGATAGGGATTAAAGGTGGTCATATTGTGATCATACCAGAGTTTATGGCTCACGAAATGATCGAACGATCACCGAGATTTCTCGTCGTGAAGTCGTTGTGATCTGCCATTGCTGCCGTCGCTGATCCTTCCCGCGCGCGCTGGTTGCGCGCCTGGCCGACCTCGTCGGCCGCACGCGGTGGCGCTGTGGGCGCGGCGTGGCTGCCCCAGGTCAGGAGGAGTGTTCGCCAGTATTGGAGGAAGGAGGTGTCGGCTTCGGAGTTAGGGTTTTGCGAGTTGGGAGAGTTTCTAATCTCGAATATGTACATAACTATATATATATACTGAGTCCTCTGTTTACTCGGATTGGGCTGGAACCCCTGTGCGGGTTTTGGGGGGGAGAACGCTTAGTTTTGGTCCTTTTCCTTTTAGCCCCCCACTCTTATTCCTATTGCTTTCCTTTATTATCAATTCTTTTCCATATTTACATATAGTTTCTATATATATATATATATGTATATACACTCAAAATTTCTATATATATATATATATATATATATATATATATATATATATATATATATATATATATATATATATATATATATATATATATATATATAATACCATAAAATCCAAACAAATCATAATAATATGTGCATAACTATATATATCTACATTTCTTTTCACTAGCTATATATATACAAAACTATATAAAATAGGTATATATATATATATATATATATATATATATATATATATATATATATATATATATATATATATATATATATATATATATATCTATATATAAAACTATATATATATGCACACACATTTATATACTATGTAATCCAAAGAGTACAAAATGGTATACACAATCCTGAGATAGGTAACAATAATAGTATACAATATTCTACAGATTGTAATATATATATATATATATCCAATAATTTGTGTTACTAAAAATATTATAATAAAACACAATTTAACTTTATTAGCAATAATATCTATAAAAGTCCTAAAATAATTCACTTAACCATACCATCATATATATATAGGTATGTGTCTACATGGACGTCTTGGTCGCATTACATGACTTCATGGGCTTTGTATTGGGTTCGGGTCGAATACGAGCCAGTTTGGTACACCCGGGTCTTCAATAAACTTAAATAATATAATAAAACTAAATTAAATTATTTTATAGAGGTCAAGTCGCAACTTGGTCCGGTTTTTCTTAGTTAGAACACTTCTATGGCTCGACCTTCCCTATCATATCTAAAACACTAGTCTAGGCACTCTACTGCACTATCCGTGCCAAGATTTCTCGTCATCTTGTACTCAAAACTCAGCCATAATCCAAAACATTCCACCGTAATACTATTTAATTAAACCCTTTCTAGATTCCAAAATTCCCCCTTTTCAATTAATAAAACTGAATAGAATGTTTTCAAGATTTTCGGGAAGAGGGATTACTTGTACGGCACGATCCGTAAAGGCAAAGCTTGACGCATCCTTTGCTCGTTAAGTTGTTGCGAAGTTAAGTTAGGCAAAGTCATGCCGGTCGACCTAAGACATTACAAGTACCGTCCCGCTCTTTCATGTTTTGTCAAAGTTAAGTAGTCCCATGATCTCAAGGCCCGTAGACTTGGGCAGGAGTGTCACGTAGAGCACGATGGGCCTAAGGCACGATGCACGGACTTAGTGTTTAAGGCAAGGACCACACTTGATTCAAGTGAGTTTTGGAGAAAGGACTATCAAATAGGCATTCATGAGTTGAATAAAATGATATGGTAACATGGAAAGAATGCTCGCGACCGTGGGTCGTCGAGGGGTCTCAAGGATAGAAGTCCTAAACGTGGTTTTGAAAGAGAGGGTAACACTGAAGGAAGAATGACTGTGTGAGACGTCAGTTTGAGTCCGGTCTTGCATGGTCATTGGACAATTTGTCGACAAGGTAGAGTTTTCCCGTAATGGCAACCCAGGGCCATGGGACCATTTTGGCCTAAGGAAACACGGTGATAGCTGTGCTGATTCGATAGCACCGGGTTAGTCGGGGACTTCCAGGGGGCTAGCTACCTTGCGTTGGAAGGGTCCTGGCCAACCGCAAGCTATGAGTCCAGGTATAGCTTGTTATGCTAGTGACCTCATATAGATGAGTCGGTATGGGCGACGTTCCGCGTATATGCCTTTGGACTGAGTCGAGTATCAGGTTAAGTGAATCAAGATTCGGGAAGAATGCGTACATGATAAACACAATGTTAGGCCTAAGATTTGGCTACAGCATAGACACCGTGCTTCGGCACGAGATGTGGCGTCGAGTCTTATGTTGTCGGCATATAAGTTGCATGTTATGGCTGAGTTGTCTTGAGTTTAAGTCAGGAGATGCCGTAAGGCAAAGTTGGTCGAGTGACACTTAGTTCACAAGTTGGATGGGTCAGTTGATGATTTAGTAGCAAAGGGCCACGAGACGGCAATCTGATTGAGTCTCATTGAGTTGCGAGGCACGTCCACAACAAGGACTTATAGCACGGTCATACGGGAATGGAGTCTTATCGCATAGTTACGTCTCTGATTATGGGTTGTAAGGCAAGCACGACTTGATAGGTTAACGTTGTTGAGTCGACGTTGTTGTTGCAAGCACGGGATGGTCTAGAGACACAAACTAGGCCAAGGCGTCAGTCATAAAACTGATCCTAAGGCAAGAGTAGAAAGATAATTGATAAGAAGGGACTATATTGGACAAAGTAAATCAAACGTGTTGGTTTTGTATGGGTGGGCGAGCGGCTCATTCCACCAGTACAGTTGATTACTGACACCCACATAGTTTTCATGTGCAGGCATATGTAGAAGCTCGTGGCGCGGAGCTCGCTTGGATGCGTCGAGGCACAAAGTTCCTTGGCGATTCGAAGCGTGCGGCCGCATGGAGTCAAGACTTATACGGGACATAATATATAGATGTCGCCTTCCGAAATATTCGCTGGTTCAAGACATGTATTGAGAGATGAGAGAGAGCTGAGTGACTTGTAATGTAAGATGAGTGAGCTTGAGTAAGCTTGAGAGACTTGTAATCTTGGCCTTGCACCCCATTGTAACCTTTGTTTCAATATCAATAAAGAGTATTTTGTAATGTCTTGTATTTTGCTTCAAATTCTGCTGTTATTATTTAATGTCTCTGCTTGGGACTTCTGTGCGACGATCCCATCGTAGCCGCTAAAATCGGCCATTATGGAACCCGCCTTGCACGAGCGCAACTTAGGCTCGTGCGACATCACGCCTTAGCGAGGACGATCGCTCCTACGGGAGCGGGGCGTGACATAATGGTATCAAAGCACGGCTTTACGTCCTTGGACTATCGATTGAATTCTTTAACTCTGTTGTTTTCACAAACTATGAATTATTGCTTTCGTAAAGTTGATATCGTTGGTGTGCTCTCTCTCAAATGTCTCACGGAATATCCATACAATAAGTCTATCTATTTTGTAAAATATAGGAGAACAGTTTTTGACAAGAAATTACAAAGATGGTTTGCGTAAGCACGGTTGGCTAAGTTGGGCTGGGCATATACACCATAGTTGCGTCGGCCTTAGAAAAATTGAGTACGGGAATTGAATAGTATCGAACAATAATGAGTTGAACTCGATTGAGTAAAGTGAGATGACTATCGATAAGGGTGCTATCGAGCAACAATAACTTCGGTGCGATATAGATGAGCGTGCTTGGAAGTAGAGAAATAGTTCGAACGAGATTCGAAGAAGTCGGTTTTGATTCGAATGATAGTTTTGAGGATTTGTTGAATGACTTCATTCCTGGGTGGTGTATGCGATAGTCTCAGGAATATCGATCGATCGATTAAGGATGGGGGGGTGTCGGTGAGTCTATCAGCAAACGTCGCGTTATATAAAGCCTTAGATTGAGTGTCATTGAACAAGTAGTAGTCTTGAAGATTTGGATGAGTTTATTCGAACAACTTAGAATTTATGCACACGGAACGTGCACGGGATTAAGATTGCACGAGTATGAAATATGAAGATGATTGAGTAGGTGAAATCGAATCGAGAAAAAGGTTAGGGTGTGCGAACGGATGACTTGATCGAGGAAACTGATACGGATCGTATAGAAAAAGTTAGCACGATGAGACGATAGCGTGCATGAAAAGTTGAATTTTGAAGTTACGCAATGACTCTAAGGATTGGATTGAATGTTGCTCGATGATTTGAGTTAGCAGGAAATGATATGAATTGAAAAAGTACGTTGGTCGATGACTTAAGATGGACGGATGAACGATACGTGAATTTGGGTTTGAAGAAATTGATGTTGTGAAAGATTCGAGGGATAATGATCGAACTTGAGTTTAAATGTTGAGGAGATTATCCAATCGGAAGATAGCACCATTCGTACGACTCAGAATTTGTTGCAAAGGAAGATCATTAGGTTACACATATTGTCGATGGTATTGAGGCGCATCAAAGATCGATATGCAATAACTCGTGGGTACTCTGACTCGGCGAATGACGATCGTGCAAATGTTCTTGTTCGGTTGGATGCTATACTTATAAATTTTGATTGAGATGAATGTTGGATAAAAATGATCGTGTCTTGATGGTTACGTTGATAGCTACAACTTCGACGATCTTGTCTTACGCGAGTATAACTCTAGCCTCGCACATGCGTTGAGTCGGATTTGGGGCGATTGTTCCGCGTAAGCGCTGACATGGTGATTCATGTCGCGGGAATGATCGAACTCGAAAAATCAGGATGCGACAACTTTGATTGTCTCGACTTGTCAGTTTGATACGAAGGAAAATTTGAGGATGTTAGGACTTACGATTGATGAATGAAATAAACTTGAGGATTGAGTAGGTCCAATCCGCGCTCAAGAATGAATTAGTCTAGACTCGAACAAGAGTTACGTCCCGATGAGGATGATTATCCCGCGGGAGCGTGCGTGGTGATTCATGCCCACCATGGAAAGTCTGACTCGCATGAGATCGGGGCGCAACGTATGTTAAATCAGATAACCTTGTGATCGATTTCGTGAATTAGGATAAATGATTTAGGGAATGTGAAATATGAATTATAGTTTAGCGATGAATTATGTCGTAGCATGCTTGACTTGAGAATGATTGATAGGCAGATTATGTCGAACGTATTCGAAAGATAGACTATGCAAGATGGTTTATTGGACGAGCGATATTGATACGTCAAGGAGTTGGTTGAAACGTGACTTATCATAGGATGGCTTTGCTGAATGACTCGGACCCCGTGCGACGAACGTTGGGATGTGTGTAGGGAATCGATGCTCGATGTTTAGAAATCGGAGTGATGCGAGCTTGGGTAGAAAACCCCATACTACCAATTTGGTTTGACCTTAGGATGGGGTCAGTGTTGATATTGTTATTGTTTGGGAACTATGATTCCAATACCGACGAATGACTATAGCCTAAAAGATATAGCCTAGCGGTTAGGCAGACGTTTCGATACAGAGCGATAGGAATTGTGGAGGCACCACTCGTGAGGCTCGGTTGACATGCACATATATCAGGGACGCCCGAATATGTGCACGATCCGACTCGAGTGGTAATAGGGGATTCTCTATCACGAGGCTTGGTTAAAATGCATGTATTTCGGGGACGCCTGAAATGTGTGCACGATCCAACTAAGTGATATGTTGAATCAAGTGATACTAGAGGAATAGAAAAGTGTTAAGGATTTCGAAATGATATTTCAAAGAAAAGATTGAGGGTAGTGTGAGCCTGGCTCGAATTGAGGAAAAGCATAGGAGTAGTGTGTGCGAGAGTCCGTGAATGTTAATTAAAGTGATAAGACGATAAGTATACCCAGTTAGTTTCGAGGACGAAACTTTTTCTGAGTGGTGTATGATGTAGTGCCCCATTCCGCTCAGTCATTCGGAGGAATAGGAACGCCGACGGCGTTCGGACTTAGCCTTGCAACGGCTGTTCGAAGACTCGCTCGGTCGAGGCGACTTCTCGCTCAGGTGGGGTAGTTTCGGTGAACTTGCCTCATCTTAGCCTTCACATAATAAATTGCATGTTTTCAACTTGCACAAGTAGACTTGATAATAAAAGAGATGAATCAACATAGATAAAGGAATAATCCCGACGGGTCGGATTGAGTTAGAATATGGAAAGGTCCAACGATCGTCTTAGAGTTGGTGCACGGCGTGCTTTGAAAATGACACTCGATCCTTCATCCCGTGGCTTGGGAGAAGGAAAGTTGGATGAGTAGACGAAGTTATGAACGTAGCCTAAGTCATAGGGGTCGTCCGCATAAATGCTTCATAAAGCAAGCACGGTCGCATCACCCAAGGCTTGGCATAGCCTTGGCTTGCCCATGAGTTAAGTTGCGTTGAGCGGCTTGTGACCTAAGTTTAGGCACCCGATTGACTTGGTCGTTCAAGTCGAATGCGTGCACGGCACAATCCGTAAAGGCAAAGCTTGACGCAGCCTTTGCTTGTTAAGTTGTTGCGAAGTTAAGTTAGACAAAGCCATGCCGGTCGACCTAAGACATTACAAGTACCGTCCCACTCTTTTGCGGTTTGTCAAAGTTAAGTAGTCCCACGATCTCAAGGCCCGTCGACTTGGGCAGGAGTGTCGCGTAGAGCACGATGGGCCTAAGGCACGATGCACGGACTTAGTGTTTAAGGCAAGGACCACACTTGATTAAAGTGAGTTTTGGAGAAAGGACTATCAAATAGGCATTCATGAGTTGAATGAAATGATATGATAATATGGAAAGAATGCTCGCGACCGTGGATCGTCGAGGGGTCTCAAGGATAGAAGTCTTGAACGTGGTTTTGAAAGAGAGGGTAACACTGAAGGAAGAATGACTGTAACAGACATCAGTTTGAGTCGGGTATTGCATGGTCATTGGACAACTTGTCGACAAGGTAGAGTTTCCTCGTAACGGCTACCCAGGGCCATGGGACCGTTTCGGCCTAAGAAAACATGGTAATAGCTGTGCTGAATCGATAGCACCAGGTTAGTCGGGGACTTCCAGGGGGCTAGCTACCTTGCGCTGGAAGGCTCCCGGCCAACCGCAAGCTATGAGTCCAGGTATAGCTTATTATGCTAGTGACCTCATATAGATGAGTCAGCATGGGCGACAATTCGCGTATATGCCTTTTGACTGAGTCGAGTATCAGGTTAAGTGAATCAAGAGTCGAGAAGAATGCGTACATTATAAACACAATATTAGGCCTAAGATTTGGCTGCAGCGTAGACACCGTGCTTCGGCACGAGATATGGCGTCGAGTCTTATGTTATCGGGATATAAGTTGCATGTTTTGATTGAGTTGTCTTGAGTTTAAGTCAGGAGATGCGGCAAGGCAAAGTTGGTCGAGTGACACTTAGTTCACAAGTTGGATGGGTCAGTTGATGATTTAGTAGCAAATGGCCGCGAGACGGCGATATGATTGAGTCTCATTGAGTTGTGAGGCACGGCCTCAACAAGGACTTATAGCACGGTCACACGAGAATGGAGTCTTATCGCGTAGTTGTGTCTCTGATAATGGGCCGTAAGGCAAGCACGACTTGATAGGTTAACGTTGTTGAGTCGACGTTGTTGTTGCAAGCACGGGGTAGTCTAGAGACACAAAATAGGCCAAGGCGTCGGTCATAAAACTTATCCTAAGGCAAGAGTAGAAAGACAATTGATAAGAAGGGACTATATTGCATAAAGTAAATCAAACGTGTTGGTTTTGTATGGGTGGACGAGGAGCTCATTCCACCAGTACAGTTGAGTACTGACACCCACATAGTTTTCATGTACAGGCACAGGTAGAAGCTCGTGTCGCAGAGCTCGCTTGGATGCGTCGATGCACGAAGTTCCTTGGCGATTCGAAGCGTGCGACCGCATAGAGTCAAGACTTATATGGGACATAATGTATGGACGTCGCCTTCCGAAGCATCCGTTGGTTCAAGACATGTATTGAGAGATGAGAGAGAGATGAGTGACTTGTAATATGAGATAAGTGAGCTTGAGTGAGCTTGAGAGACTTGTAATCTTGGCCTTACGCCCCATTGTAACCTTTGTTTCAATATCAATAAAAGAGTATTTTGTAATGACTTGTGTTTTGCTTCAAATTCTGCTGTTATTATTCAATGTCTCTGCTTGGGACTTCTGTGCGACGACCCCGTCGCAGCCGCTGAAATCGGCCGTTATGGAATCTGCCTTGTACGAGCGCAACTTAGGCTCGTACGGGCATCACGCCTTAGCGAGGACGATCGCTTCTACGGAAGCGGGGCATGGCAGGGATGGTTCAGGATGCGGGAGAGAAGGCCCACAAGTTCAGGAGGGGCCTGAACCACGCTGTTCGTTCTCACATATCTGGGTATTGCGAGGCGACTTTTGGGTAGATACTAATGGTCGCACAGATTGCGGAAGAGGACTTCGGTCTCAGGCCCAAGAGGAGCGATGATACTTTAGGAGCTGGTTTTAGTACGGGGCCGGCCAAACGTCCTCATACTCAGCAGAGGCAGTTCCAGCAGCAGCCTCAGTTTCAGCAGCATCAGGCACCAGCACGTCCGCATAATCAGGGGTAGAAACAGGTCCCTCGGTATGGCTTCTACGGGAAGTTGGGGCACAGTCGAGACTGTCGGATGAGTTTGGGCGCTTGCCTGTATTATGGAGCGTCCGATCACCAGATAAAGGATTTCTTTGTTCGTGCAGGCCGAGGAGGTCAGGATAGAGCATCACCTTCTCGAGCTCCAGCTGGACCTACAATTCAGCAGAGGGGTCCGCTACTTCAGACGCAGCAGCAATATTTTGCCCAGCATCAGAGGGGAGCACCCCAGGACAGAGCGTTTGTGCTGGCAACTGAGGAGACTGAGCCCGTGGGAGATGAGTGGCAGGTTCTGTTCTACTCAATTCTTTTCCAGTATTAGCTTTATTTGATTCTGGTGCTACGCACAGTTTTGTGTCTGTTTCTTTTACTCTTAGACACAATATTATTGCTAAATTTCTGGGTAGGACTTGCAAGATTATGACTGGAGGAGGTATTATCATGGTCAATAATATTTGTAAGGGGCGGAGAATTGTACTGGAAGGCCGGGACTTGAGTGCCTGTTTGCTCGTAATGCTAATTCTGAGCTACGATGTGGTACTCAGAATGGATTGGTTAAGTAGACACCACGCTAGTATAGACGGTAGAGGAGGTAGAGTTTTGTTTAGACCATCGGAAGAGCCAGAGTTTGAGTTTGCCAGAGGAGCAGCTGAGCCGGAAGATGGTTTCTGTGGAGCCTTGTTGGCGGGGCAGGAATTGCCACATCCATTGATAGCAGGGTTCTTGGATGTTTTCCCCGAGGAGTTGCCTGGGATGCCGCCAGACAGAGATATTGAGTTCTCTATAGAATTGGTGTCGGGCGCTGAGCCTATTTCACAGTACGTCTATAGGGTCAACAACAGCGAGTTGGCAGAGCTGAAGAAGAAAGTAAACGAGTTGCAGGACAAAGGTTTTATCAGATCCAGTTCATTACCTTGGGGTGCACCAGTTCTGTTTGTACCTAAAAAGGAGGGTACGGTACGTATGTGTATCGACTACAGAGCGTTCAACAATCTCACTATCAAGAACAAGTATCCACTGCCGAGGATTAACGACTTGTTCGATCAGTTTAGCGGCACGAAGGTGTTTTCGAAGATAAACTTGAGGTTCGGTTATCATCAACTGAAGGTGAAGCAGGAAGACATTTCGAATATAGCTTTTCAGACTCGGTACGGCTAGTACGAGTTCACTGTTATGCCATTTGGGTTGACTAACGCCCCAGCAGTGTTCATGAACTTGATGAACAAGGTATTCCATCAGTACCTTGACAAGTTCATGGTGGTCTTCATAGATGACATCTTGGTATACTTGAAGACACCCGAGGAGCGCGAGGAGCATCTGCAGATTGTGCTAGAGACTCTGAGAAGCAACTCTATGGGAAGCTTTTGAAGTACGAGCTCTTGCTGGGGCAGGTAGAGTTCTTAGGTCATGTTGTGACCGAGCATGGGATCTCAGTGGCCCAGAAGAAGATTTCGATAGTGGAGTCTTGGTCCACACCCAGTTCAGTCGCCAAGATTTGAAGCTTTCTGGGTCTAGCAGGATATTATCAGAAGTTCGTCCAAGACTTCTCTCGGATTGCAGAGACGATGACTAGACTCACCAGGAAGGATGTGGAGTTCATCTGGACTGAGGAGTGTCAGGCTGCCTTTGATGAGTTGAAGAAGAGGCTGACCTCAGCTCCTATCTTGACGTTGCCATCTGGGACTGATGGTTTTACGATCTACAGTGACGCTTCTGGTGGATTCCTACCAAGGTATTGGTATTGGAATACCAATATGACCAAGGTATATGGTATCTTGGTAGGTAAAGGTTAGGAATAGGATACCTAGACTAGAGTTGACCATGTTTGACCATAGTTGACTGTTTTGACTCAAAGTCAACAAAAAGTCAACATTGGACCTAGAATGGACTAGGAGTTGACCAGAGTTGACCAGTTGACCAAAAGTCAATTGTGAGTCAACCATTAGCCTAGTTTGATCTAGATTGGACTAGGAGTTGACTAGAGTTGACTAGTTGACAAAAGTCAACTGTAAGTCAACCTTTGATCTAGTTTGATCTAGTTTGACTTTTTGTGACCTAGTTTGACCTACTTTGACTTTGTGTGACCTAGTGTGACATAGTTTGACTGAGTTTGACCTAGATTGTATAGCATACACTAGAATATCATGCCATACACTGTCAAACCCTAAAAAACTCATGATATCTCATCTTTAGGTCTGTGACATCACTCTGAGCATCGATTCTTATTGACAGCTCAGGACCGCAAGCCAGTACATTCTCTGATAGTTTTTATTGTCTTGATATCTACTATATCCGATTAAGTTGTAGTGTTTACTTGATTTCCGACACGATGGTACACGGACTAGTATACATCTGATCCTGTCATGAGATGTTATTCCTGGACTTTTTTGGTATATAGGTGCATTGTTCGATCTTGTTTTTTGTACTTATATAGACACCGATTTGGAAGTGGACTGGCTCCCTGCTTTTGAATCCTGTGTCATGATGTGTTATGTCAAGATCCATTATACTACTCGGGGATGGTAAGCTATTAGAGGTTATGTGATCAACACCCCTCCTGTAACTATTCTTGTGCTCGTTTCACCCTCACTACACGTAGGGTATAGCGAGATCTTATATTTCTTGTGCTTGCTTTCCATGTTGCCCGGCTAGACCCTTCTTGTGTTTTTTTTTGTGATAGCCGGTCAAATGGAATAGCCTGATCTAGTTTCCCAAGCCGATCACATAATGCTCTAATATCTCAAGGTACTGTTTATATTTATATTATACATCAGATATTCTTGTAATGTTTACATTCCAGTATTTCATACCCTGACATGATATCCACTTTTACATATCATGTTTATATTCCAGTCTTGATATTTCATCTTGTATTCCATTATAATTGTCTTTTATAGAATTTGTCAATTCATATGAAACTGCTGTTAGCATTTGTACTTGCTCATATCCTGACGGGATAACCCTATTGATGTTTACAGATGATATAGATGCTGACTGTTCGACCTTATATGGGTTTGGCATAGACGGTAAGTACGACATAGACATCCCTGTGGAGCCGGTGCCTATTGAGGACGTACCGCCTGCTTAGACTTAGACTAGTTAGGTTTGACTAACTGTGTTCCCGCTAGTATTTTGATACTTGTAGTACACTTTATATTTTGGGATCTTGTGTTATGTTTTGAACTCTGAACTTGTGTTGTGACTTTGCATCTATTTTCAGTTTATCTTTCCATCATATCTTATCATATTTCGTGCTATCTTCCTTAGATGTCTTATGATTGAGTTATGACATTTATACCTCCGTGCGGAGATGACAGGTTTATATATTGTGTCTAGATGTTGTATATTGTAGACAACCTATACAGCGGTCTACCGCCGATTCTGCGGCGTAGGCTGGATGTACCCACGTGCTCGTACCCCTATTCAGGGTGCGGGTCGTGACGTTAATGGGTTAGAAAGCTCATACCAATTGGAAGATGGATTCCTAATAAAAATAGATCCAAGATTCAATGTCCTTCAAGCTCCAATACTCCAATCCTTCCAAGCTAGCCAATAGATCCTTCTCCTCTTCAAGGGAAAGATAATGAGACTAATTTGAGGGAATTTGGAGATAATTTGCTGGTAGGAGCATTTAGGAAAAAAGCCTCTAATTAGGGTTAGGATTTGGAGTGAAATGGGGAGGAAGAAGATAAAGTGGGGCTTAAATAAGGGTGTGGACTGCCACTATTCTAGGGTTTGCTAAGTTGGAATGCCCACTAAGCCCCTCTCTAATGTCATGACAAGATTAGAAAATAAGCCTTCCTTCCTAATTAGGTGTTTAGTCAAATATTCTAACTAATCCTTCTAATCTAGCTAGAGACTAACTAAAGTTCATTTAGGCTAGTCCTAACCATCTAGTTGGGGGGTCATGCCAAGTTGGTTTAAATCCTCTAGGATCACTAGCCACTATTTTAACTAAAGACTAACATATTTGAAATATAACACATGCACTATTACAATTACTTAGTCCAGAAATATAATAACTAATTTTGTAAGATAATTTACCATTTAAATATATTTTAAAATCACAATAATACAAGAATTAGGAAAAGTAAAAAAACTCGTGTTCCAGAAAAGTGGTGGGTACACCCATGTAGTGCTTTGTGAGTCTCTAGTCATGTGTGGGTATCAAAAAGATGAGATGAACCAGAGCTAGGTTGGATTGATACTTAGCATATGACAGCAGTTCTCTTAACGACAATAAGAACCCCTGTTGGGCTAGGTAAATAGCCATGTAGATAAACTACCTACGTATCAGACATGGATGAGTATTAGAAACCATGACAACATGTGTCCTGCACATTGTGATCAGGTCAACATTCCCTAAAGGGGTGTATCTATTGATTAGGATAGGGGCAAGCACTGATGTGTGCACCTGTGTGACTCCAGGAGCATGGGTACATCACAGGGTCCGAGTTCTTAAGGAACAATTACAAAGACTAGGACATGTGAAGGGGTGTCAACTGTAGATGGGGTATGGAAACAATATATTGTTACAGCTGTATGCTAACAAAATGAACTGGGTTGTATTCCAGAGGATCCAGTGGGAGGTGACCATAGAAGGAAGCTGTGTCTCCAGTGTTAGTTTTACAGATATAGGCATAAATAAAACACTGATAGGCACATGTACATATTAAAGGTTAATAAAAAGAGTAGGATAGGTAAGCCAGTAGTTATAGGTTTAGACATTAGGCATTGGTGCCATAAACATAGGAGTAGGTATTAACAAGGGTTGTGGGCAACGCAACTTACTATCTATTGTATTTGAGTATAAAACCTAAAGTACCTATAGAGCAGATCAAGGAGAAGGGTGTGCCTATAGGTAGGCTTCCTGTATTACCAGTAGGATAGTTAGGTTCCAAATATAATGTCAAGTGTTAAATGAATAGGTATGTTGAAGGCTAGGATTTGGTTTGTGCAGAGTAATCTGTACAGAAAGGGTTGGATGTAAGATGAGTACAGGATTATAGATTGGAAAGGATGTGAGTATATGTGGG
>JANAVB010004800.1:15065304-15150304 GCA_029216955.1 Iris pallida
AGACAAGTTTTTGTGGTGGCCCATGCAGGTTTGATTTTGCAAAAGATTACGAACTTGTGATGGTACGATAGTCGTACTATTGCGAGCCTGCGCTCAGGAAATGCTCATTCACAATTAGGATTAAAATGGTTTAAGAGAATGACTAGAAATAGGAGTCCCTCATTAATTTGATCATTTGGTAGTTAAGGATAAGGCCATACAATTTAGATAAGGGTTCATTTAATTAGATAACCTACCAGCTCCCTATAGGTACACTCTTACCTTTGATATGACGATATAATCCGATGTGGATATATCATTCACTTGGTAAGTTAGGCTTACCTATAATTAAGGCTTTGATCTTGATAACCTGTTCAGTCTTTTTTTGCTCTATTTAGATATAAATTCCATATCATGAGTTAGAATTGTCTATTTTAAATTCTTTTTTGCTGTAAGGATTTAGTTTATAACTGTTATTCCTGTATGAATCTCGAGTTAGATTGATTCGAGATTTCCCTCAACCAGTGAAATGCATATGAAATAGATAGTAGAATGTTTGTATTTCTTTTGTATTTAGTTATTTCCTCCATGTTAAATCTTTTAATTTAAGTGTTGTGACTGATAGGACAAACACCGACGTTTTATCCTCAATCAACTTGTTTGGATCTCTAGAAGCACATGAATTTTTACGGATATAGTTAAAGGAGTATTAGTTAACTAATAATGGTTAGACAGCAGCGCACTGTCGTCAACTATTTGAGAGTGGAGAATGTGGGTTCTCTGCAGCCAGCAGCGCACTGGCGAGGCACAACCCATAGAAATAAAATCATCCCGAAGAATCATAGTCTAGGGAACATTGCTAAAACAATGTCTCGTTGACCTCTTTAGACCGTAGATATCCTTGTGCCAATATAGAATAGAGTACCTTATAGCATATCACACCTGAATCACGGGACCAAGGGTTTGCCACAACCAGAGTATACGGACGAGGCATAATTCTCGGTGGAATAATTTCAGACGTGATCACAAGTTTAAGATACCATAGGGGATAGAAAAATGCCCTGTATGTCCCATAACATCCAAAACCAATACTAGTAAAAGTTCTGTAAGTTGAATAGCGTGTCTCCCAACCTAGCGTTCCGTGGTCCTTGTGATCTATTAACAAGGAATTAACAGACACTAATAGGTTTACTTAGAAAATAGAACTCAAAAGTCCATAACCCATTAGTCGACCAAGGCCTTAGAGATAGAAAGATTATAGGAAGACTGTATAAGCAAGAATACCAGGTAAGGATTTGACTCTCTCAAAACTCGAACTTCTTATTTTCTCCTCCCAAAAATCTCGCCTCTTTATATTTTGACTATCTAGACCAACGCTGCTATTACAGCCTAGCTTTGTAAGCTTACTCTTTTATCGAGCTTGATTCGAGACATATGTTTATTGGGGACGCCCGCTAACATATTGTCTAATCAGAACCATTGTATTACGGTCTGATCAACCATGATGCATTTGGTTCGCTCTTCATTTAATTACCCTACGTGGACTGAGATATAGAGATATCCAGGATCTTATCCGCGATTGCTTGACAATTCCTCTTGAATTATATATTCGCCTTTGAATCACGTAATTGTATTCAGCGACATCTCTTGAACTCTTTATTGTTTTTGTCTTTCGCTGATTGGAAAGACGAAAACTCGTAGTTGATAGATAGATACAGAGTATTCCCATGGCCATGATAGTTGTATATGCAAGTGTAGCTACCATCGGCCAGCCCTGTGACAGGAACCCTACCCCCATATCCTGGTCTCTAAGGTGGGTAGACTGTAAGCCTTCAAAAATTTTGGTATATACGAGAATTACCGATTGATAGAAATAATTTTCCACTAGGATGATAATTAGAGCCCCATGGACTCCCATTTTCCATTTAGATCATTTTATGTTCCCGGCTGTGACATTAATATTCGGAGCATGAAACTAGCTGTTACCTTCTAACAAATTTCATATGCAAGATCTAGACGAGTCCACTTTCATCAAGGTATATCATGTCCCTCTCAAACCTATCCCCTTGTACTCTATTTTTGTGCTGCGACTTTCAGGATAAAAGGACTAGCTATAACTCTTACCATAGTACCTACCCGGTATACTTTTCGACTTCCATTAGAACCTTAACTTCGATTCAATTCTTGCAACCCAATATATGGTAGTGATCGACTCGAAGTCTACTACGTATATGCCACTAGTGTGCCACCCAATTGAGGCCTCATGTGCTGCTTAAACATAAAGGTCACGGGAGGTGTATTTCGGGCTTTATGAACCTAGCTAACCAACCTAACGGACAACTAGCTCAATCCCTTGAATAGAAACCTACTCTAGAATACCCTAACCTAGTAGAAATGGTTTTATCATTGGGATCTTGTCTAGTCCATATAGATTGAAACCCAATGTTCATCCAACCAACGACTGATGTCCAAATAGTGAACCCAGTAAGATTACAATCTAAATTTCTCAAACTCCATCCTATTTTGGAACCTTGTTTAGAATTCTGAGAAGGAAACTTTTGTATTGTACAGATTGCAAGCTCTCCTAAAAAACTAATGATTCTTAGATTTAGCCAGTGACTGAACTAGAATGGCCCAATCTAGCAAACAAGTCAGTGGTTCGTAAACACCCTTTTTAGTTGTACCGTCGGGAACCCTCTACCGCTCTTGAAACTTCATAATTGCCCTCGATTATTCCTCCTTACCCTTTTGTCCTTTATTTCGGAGCGACAAAGGTCATGCTTATTAGAATTTTACTAAAATTTTTAGCTACTTGTGTAATTTTGCTTGTTAAGATTTTGGATTGCTTGATAAATACGAGAGGATTATAGGTACCATATGTCCAGATACTGTTGGTAGGATGGTTAGCAACTAGTTAGAAGATTAAAAGATTTTAGTTTGAGGAGTAGTATGACCAAAGGTGGGTAGAAGTACTAGAGCTTATGCAGTTACAAATGGCTAGGAGGAGGATATAAACTATTTTGAGGAATTAGAATTTAAGGAGATTAAGGTTCAGGTAGACCTTCTTATTGAATTTTAAGAAATAGTTACGGATTAGAATTTCGTGGACGAAATTATTTTAAGGTGGGTAGATTTGTAGCTTCCCTTCCCAAAATTTTTAAATAGTTTATTTTAATTATTATATTCGAATGGTGATTTTTAGATTCTTGTAAATAAATATTGTTTCGTGTACACAATTTTATGTGAAAGACCTACTTTAAAAATTATGATTTTATTAGGTTCATTGAGAAGTCACAGATAGATAGATATATATAGGTTTATATATATATATATATATATATATATATATATATATAGGAAAATATAGGGACATATATTTTGTGTGGATATTTATATATGTGTGTATATAAATATTAATTGGTGAATATATACGTATATATGTATATATAAATAGATATATATGTGCGTATATAGATATTATTTGTTATATGTGAGTGAACATATATATATGCATATACATAGGAATTTATGTATATGTATATGTACATATATAAATGTATAAGTGTGTTTGTATATATATAAATAAATGCGCGTGTGTATATATAAATACATAAATAGGAGGTTATGTGTATATGTGTGTGTGTGTATATATATATATATATATATATATATATATATATATATATATTTTATATATTTATATATATATATATATATATATATATATATAAAATATATATATACATATATATATATATATATATATATATATATATACGTGTATATATAGATACAGATATGTGCATATTATATTAAGAATGTATAATTATATAGGATATACAAATGTGTATGGGAATTATATATATATACTTGGAATTACACAATTATATAACTATAGGATATAAATACTTATACAAATGTACAGGTGTTATTGGACCAATAGAGCCCAAGTCCCAGCCTAATAACCAACAGCAGCTGATTAAATAGCTCAGCTTTAAATGGGAAGGTTTGAGGACTCAGTAGTATATAGCTCTTATCTTTTTTTTTGATAAATAAAAAGAATAAGTATCAGCTTGGCCCAAAACTGAGCACCAAAACTATTCAATGCTTCCCCAGCCTTTAACTCCCCAAAAGTAAGCAGCATGGCACTTGGCCTGGGCTCGAACCCGAGCCAGCATAGGCAAACCCGAACCCAACAGTGAAAGCCGACCCCTCCCCTCTGTTTTAAACAGAGCAGCCGCGATATATAACCATATATACAGAACCGAGAAACGACACAAACCCTAAAACTCCTCAACCCTACGCGCCTTCTTCCCCACACACGCGCGCGCGCTGCCCTGGGCCACCGTGCGCTGTGGCGCGGGCCACTGGAGGCCGGCCAGGCACGAGAAACCCTCGCGTGCGCGGCCTGAAACAGAGGAGTAGCAGCAATAACCGAGGTGAACACCCCAACTTCGCAGGTATCCCACACCCTCATCTCCTTATCATTTCTCGAACCAATTGGTCCGATAGGAAGACAACCTATACGGCTCTCCATCCCTTCAAATGGTTCAAATTTAGGTACCCTATGTTGCTCGATAAATCGACGCGAACATTGACAAAAAACTGATCCAAAGCAGAACAGTTTTCTAGTTGAAACCCAAAATTCGAAGGAAATTCCTGATCAATCTGTTGTGAATTTTAGAAATCTATTTGAAGACACTTTTAGACAACATATAGGGCTTCACAGTCCTTTTTGTTGATTCGGAAATTGTCGACTACGCGTCGAGAAATCGAATCCCAAAGTTTCCCAAAAATCTGTTTTCAAAACTAGAAAATTGCTCCACACGACATGCGTCCCGTCATTCCGGGCGACGTGGTCGCGAACCGAAAGCATCGAAAGCTGCGTAACGGCTTCGTGGTCGTGTGGGCTTTGGCGGAATTCAAGTTGGTCGCGTGTGCGCGACGAATTTGATGTGTATCCATCGAAATTCACCGTATCGTGTACTTTGTAAATTCTCCAATTACTTTGTACACGCTCGTCAGATCGAGACGAAACTTGTGCCAACAGGACCGTATCATTTTTTTGGTCCTGTATGCCAAGTTTGGTCCGATTCTGAGACAGTGGAATCGGAATGCCGTTTTACGGGCCCCACGGTCCCACTCGATGGGCGATTTTGTGCACGGTCCGCCGGAATCCAACATTGGACATACGGTTGGGTTCTTATCGAAAAACTGGATCCGTAGAAATATAGTTTGATGACTTTAGAGACCGTTGACTCTAGCACGCTTTTCGGTGCAAAGCGGGTCCAACGGTGGATACCATTTTTCCCCGAAATTATTGTTTTGCCCCTGTATCTAGAATTAGACATAAGGACAGGCAATCCTTGCTAATTTGACTATTCTGAGAATATTGGTACTGTTTATTTCAGCAACCGGAGACTTCTACATGTGTTGACTGATTGTGGCTCATTGAGTGGTATGGTATTATTGGTTTCACCAGCTAAGGACCTCAGGCAAGTGCACTTTCTGATTGCTTTTCGATTCATATTAGTCTTTTTATTTTATGTCTATACATATATCTTGCTGCTTGTTGACACGCTCGTCACACGGAGTAGTCGGAAGGAGAAATATCTTAGTAAACATGTGGACTACCCAGAACTTTCCCATGAGTATATTCTTGAACGATAGCAGCTGCACACGACACGTGTAGTGAGCCGTATTTACCCCCTAAGCGTTCACATGTCGAAAAGGATATTTCACACCACTTAGATAGATGTCTTTTATTAATTTTTCCTTATTTTCTTCTCCATCGTGCTATGTCATCAGTTATTTACCTGTTTTGATATCTCATATGTTATTTTCATGTCTTGTTAATCCTATTGTGTTTTCGTATTGTCATCGGTTTGTGTACTTGTTCCATTCCTGACTGAAAACCAACATTTTTCAGGTTTAGCCGCGATCACTCTTGGCACTGGGAAGACTTGGGTATGCTGAGGCCGACCTAGAAATAGAAATCAATTGTATCAATTTCAATAACTGTAAATCTTATATTTTCTTTAAATATAAATCTTGAAAATGTTGTAATAAATTTAGTAATGTGAATGAGCATCAAATGTTTTTTTCTTGAGCATTTATTCTTGCGGGCTTGACAGCGTTCTACCGCCGACTCTGCGGCGTAGGCTAGCTTGGACACGTCTCATATCCGAAAAACGGGTGCGGGTCGTGACAATATACTAGTTTAGTTGCCTCATTGACATATAGTCTTGTTCATGGTTGGCATTATATTTCATATTGGATCTATTTTCACATGTACCTTGATTGAGTCGTATCGTAGGACGAGTATGTCATGATTGAACTGCTATTTATATTTTTTATTCTCAACCTGCGAGTCCACACTAGGGAGAGGGTTGATTATTTGAGTTAACCTACGAGTCCATACTAGGGGCGAGGGTCGACTGTTTGAACTAACCTGCGAGTCCACACTAGGGGCGAGGGTTAGTTATTTGTTCAAACCTGCGAGTCCATACTAGGAGCGAGGGTTTGGTTATTCGTTGACTTCTTGCCATGTGTTCACCTATTTTTTTCTAGCAGTTCATTTATGCGTAGTTGTTCTTATATGCATGTTTCCTTGTTGCTTAGTCATTCTCTTCTTTCCTGTTTATTCTCTATACATGTTATCACTGTTAGATAGGCATGTTTTATGTATCTTGCTAGTCCCCGAGGACCTGGTGATCTCTCCAAGTTTAGTCGAGATTGATCCAGGTGTAGACGAGCAGATATAGATGTTGCACCACGATACCATTGCAGCTGATGACGTCATTGATGACTTAGTACTTTATTATCTTGTCTCTATATTTTATTTTCTTCTACTAGTAGTGGGTTTGTCTCCACCAGACGTGATTTGAATTCTTGATACTCAATTTTTTTTAATATTATTCTTCATTATTCAGTTCCTTAGTATTTATTTATTACTTATTTGAGTTAGTTGTATCTTTTACTTCTGTGGATGTGATATAGATTGCCTTTTTATGTTCTAGACTTTTGTGGCTTGTGAGTTTATAGACAGCGTTCTACCGCCAACACTGCTATCTACCGTAAAACTTGTTATACTTTCCAATTTAATTTTAGGACTCGACATCGATCCAACCCTTTCGATCCAATATATGATTTTGACCTATTTTGAACCTACTATACACATGCCTATGATGTCCCACTCAATTGAGTTCTAATGTGCTACTTATTTTCAAATGGCACGTAAGACCGATTTATAGCATTTTCGGTGTTCAATTCAATTCGAATAATTGTTTGGACCATAACCTAGTCAACCCAACTTAGTAGAGCCGAACTAGGATTGCCAAAATCAACTAAAAACATATTTAATTAATTTTTGTGGATTTAGTAGCAGCCCTATACATTAAACCCATGCATCTTTGACACAATCTTCGACCTTTACAAATATGGAAACCCAATAAATCCATTTTGCCATATTAGATGATTGGATGACCAAATCCCTACCAAATAAATTCAAACCTCCTGCATACAAACCCTAGCATCTAGGAAAATCAAACCCTATATATATAAATCCCCATAGGCCTACTACCCTTTCCCAATATTCAAAAACCCGACCCTTACTCCTATTTTAGGCCGATGGCCACATGCCTTGGCCGACCACCCCAAAGCCCCTTCTACTCTACTTTTGTGCACTCCACCATCTCCATGACAACTCCAAGAGACCCCTCTTAAATCCTATCAAGCCTTGAAGGAGTTTTGTCAACTTATTTGATCATTTAGATGCCGAACTTGATGGTTATCTTTAGCCATAACAAAAATTCCGAACCCAGGTTTGTCATCTTCTAAAATAGATTTTAAATACTTTTTCTCATATATTTTACCTGAAACCAAATATAATGGATAGCCCTACATGTATTTATGATTTCCAATCGCTAACTTACACTGTTTCTCTCTGTTTGTCCGTGGCGTCCATTGTACTAAGGTTGGTCCAGATTTGACCTATTTTGGTGCAAAGATCTTTCCAACGACTTTCGAACCCATCTGATCTCAAAAAAATTCTTGATAATGTCTCTAACATCTCTCTTAACCATCCAATATTATTTTTTATTCATATTTACAAGTATTTCATGCGTTTTGTGGATGCACAAAAAGAAGAAGAAATGCTGTCTTTTCTTTATTGGCGCAAGGCACCACAAATCGAGTACGCCTGAGAGATCCTGCACTGAGGATCCCCGAGTACAAAAAAGAATTCTAGGGAATAGGATGATGGAGATCGAGCGGCAGTTGCTCCTTTACTCCGTTGACACTCCGATTACAAAAGTGGGAGAAAACCAAAGAAAATTGCTAACTCTCGGCTCACTGGCAGGAAGTGCAGCAATTTGGCTCTTGAAAATGCTTTCCGTTCTGTGTTTTGAAGAGGGATGAGACCCTTTTTTATAGTAGTTCTTGAGCTGGAATGATGTTATGTGCCCACATGAGGAAACATACTAGTTTTCATGTGGGCGCATGGTCCTGCTTTGGGCACATAGGATGTAGGTGCATACAGGCTGCATGGTCATGGGTTGATCGTGGTACTGATGTGGCCACATGCTTCGGTGCACAACTGCTCGTGGAGAATGACGTGGCCGTATGCTTTGGTGCATGTTTTGATCATGGCTTTGACCGAGTCCGGGGCTGTTCTGGCTTAGGCGCATAGCCTGAAACAGGACTATACGCCCCCTTCTGGAGGAGCTTGTCTTGGGCGCATGGGCATATGACCTCACTGGAAGCTTTGGGCACATATGACCTCATTGGTGGCTTGGGCGCATAAAGCTCATTGGTGACTTGGGTGCATAAGGCTCATTGGTGACTTGGGCGCATATGTCCAATTTGCTGAAATTTTCATGCTTCTACAAGACCTCCTTCAAAGTTTTTGATACTTGAACCAGTTTGAAATACTTTGAAAGAAGCATGGACCATCTTCTCGTGATGCAGTGGGCGCATATCACGGCTCTCTCTTTGGGCGCATAGAGTTTGGCCAGCCTGTCAGAGAGATGGCTGTTGAGATCTTTCTCGAAAATCTGAACTGACAGATTCATCGAGGTGGAATTTGAAGAGGTCCATCCTTCATACGTTGTCCATGTCAGCAAATGGCAGTCGCATAGTATACAAGAGGCTGGGTCTTCACGTGGGCGCATAAGCCATGGTGGGCGCATAGTACGTAATGGGCGCATAGGCACATAGGAATAGTAGGCATATAGAAAATGGCCCATGCCTATAAATAGGCTTTAAAAGAGAGAAAGTTCATTATTCTCATTTCTCTTAGAACTTTTTAAAAGACTCTTCATCTCCTTTCTTTACGACCCATGTCGCCTAAGGTTGCCAAGAGATCTACGAAGGGCAAGGGGGCTGCACCGAGTGGCTCTTCTCCTGCGGCAGTGTCCTCACCAGTCCAGGACCCGATTCTGGGTGAGCCTACGCCTAAAAAATAAAGTCGCTAGCGTTAATTTGTGACGCTCAGACTTTTCTTTTGCTTGGGCACATGCGCCTAAGGCAACATGCTTTTGTGAACATTCTTATGCACCCACAGAAGCATTGCGCCAACACTGTGGTGTGCTTATACGACCACATGTTGCTATGTTATGCGCCCACATGCTGCTGTATGTTTATGCCCCCACATACTGTAGGACCGTTGAGCACCTCTAGAGGGGGTGAATAGAGTGTTTGCATGTGTAGTAGAAAATAATCACAAATTAAAAATATTAAGCAGTTATATATTATGGAAGATAAAAGACGGTAAATAAAATACGGTAAAGTAATAGTCAAGAATTCAAACTCAGTGAACACCACGACGTATACTGGTTTCCCTCTGAGAGGACTAGTCCAGTCGCAAGTACTCTTGCTGGTTGTTAATCCACTATGGCATAAGTTTTAACTGAACACTTTCAACTCTTACAACACCATACTTGGCGACAAGTGCACGACCGACTTCACAACACCGTACTTGGTGACGAGCGTACGACCGACTCCATAAGGCAATTGGAAAACTAGAATGTTTTCTGAATACAGCCTCCGATACAACTCTTCAACACCAAAATCTAGATTAAACAGAAACTGTACTGGCGTGGCTAAGAGTCGTAAAGGCTTAGATATGAAAGTAAAAAGCTCAGAACACTTTAGATAGAGAAGATATGAAATTGGATGATTGAAATGAATGGTAATCTTAACTATATTTATAGTATTTTTGGGAGACCAAACTCGGACAGAGTTCGAGCAGAGTTCGGATGCAAGGATTTCGCATACGAACGTTGGATGCAGATTTGGTGGGAACTATATTTCGAATTTACCCAGACCGAACTCGGACCGAACTCGGTCAGAGTTCTGTCAGAGTTCTGCTAGGTCAGAACAGTAAGTAATGAACCAAATTTGCATAGATTTTAGGCTTTTTGGAATTGTAGATTTTTGGGATACGTAGGTAGGCTTATTTTTGTTTGTAGACGGTGAATAACCTAAGCCAGTACCGATCCGATCAATCTCACATTTTTTCTATACTCAATAAAAGGAAAAATACAGAATAAATATGAAAACTACTAGCCCATTTGATGATACCTTTCTCCTGACATTTGAGCAGACTCATTTTTTCTTGACGATAATCGTGCAAAGATAAACAGATCTGGAAATCTGAATACCTTTCGGGGGTTCGCCCTCGGACCCCTATGGGGGGCGCTGCCCCCTCGACCCACGTCCGCTGACAGGGCAACGAAACCCACGATACAAGGACCCAGATAGGTCGTTAGGCGGTTCAGAAAAATCTTCTTGTATTATGTTGTCTTTGATCCATCAATAATCCTTCGTTGCATATGTCCTGGTTTGATCATGCTTACTACTTGTCTGCAAGTACATGTTAGACGAAACAAAAAATATGATACAATATGATACAAGCATAGCAATATGATATAAACTATTTAGGAGAATGCTAAGTTTATAAGACAATGCTAAGTTTAAGCAGCAACATAATAGTAATTACATGAATATTAGTGACATCACTAGTTAAACTTAATTGATCAGCCATATTCAAAAATATGATATAATTATTGGGCTAAAACATACTGCTGTATGTTATGCGCCTACATGTTGTTTTGGACGCATGACCCTTTGGGCGCATAGCCCTTAGAATGCATAAGATTCCTTCAGCACTTAGTTTTTCATGTGGATTCTGAGTCTGACTTTCTCTTCTGTCCTTGCAGTTAGTATATTTGTCCCAGAACTTGATGGAATCCCTTTCGGCTCTCCTTTTTAAGTCCTCGATACCAGTCTCATAACCAATATGATCAGGAAGGTTCAAGCCACGATCAGTCAAAACTAGCCTATGGAACGGACACTCGCCATACTTGAACAGGATAAGACCTTCTTGAAGCAGATGATTAACGATGAGAAGTTCTTACTTGGAAGGGCACGTCGTTTCAAGAAGCCGTACTTCCTATTCGGCGACAGTGTGGGATTCGAAGATGGCAAGACAATACGCTTGAGAAACCTAATAGTGATCCGTCCGAACAATCAAAGGATATGGCTACCGTCGATGGAGCGTCAGTATCCTTTGTCTACTTTTACTGTCTTAGCCGTGCGGCGACAGATGAAGTGGGAGCTAACTCCTTAGCTCCCCAGGGTCATCTTCGGAAGAATACAGTTTGACTCAGGCGATCAGAAGAAGGACACTTTCAAGTGTGTCCGGGGCTCTGCATCTTACTCTACGAGGGGACTGCATCCTGGTGCCGTAATGAACGACATTCCGACTAACCTCCATTCTTATGCCGCTGACATACTTTATAATTTGATGATGTCGGGAGACGTGTCGTATCCTGCAGGGAAGATGCGGATGGAAGGCTGGAGGTATCCATCTTCATTCTGGAGCAACCTCACTGGCTGGGTGCTTTCCACATATGAAGCTACCCTGAAGACTGCTGGCATTTATTATGCTGTTAGGGCCACCCAATATGGCGTAAGGGTCAACTAGCCAATGTTTGTCTCTTTGGCGGAGGTATATAACCTTTACACCTGTACCTTCTTTACTCCGGGAGGGGAGATGGGATTGGCTCTCCACGAGATGCAGGAAGTGTCGAAGCTTCCCTGGGGATCAAAGCTGTATAAAGAGTACATGCCTTGTGATGAAGAGCTCCGAGATCCGGAGAATGAAAACTCCGAAATGATTGATGTATATAAGGAGTTACTCTGCCACCTCCTCATCTGTCATAGGATTAACAAGAAAGGAAGGACCGAGGGGGCCAATCCCCACACAAGAGCTTGGATGGGCTACGTCTTCGTTCAAGGAGAAGGGGAGGATCCGGTCGCTTTTTTAATTTTAAAACCTATGACCAAGTCCGATATAGAAATCCGGATGACAGATTATGATACGATGGATACTGAGGACAGTGATGATCCTGAGTCCCCGATCGGTCACTACTTTCGTCAAGCTGAATATCCGTTGTCAGAGAAAGCTGTGCTGGCAGCTTTCTTAATAATCTAGCTTCATGACTACATAGTCCCTGGAGGTTCAGGGTCCATTGAGAGAATAAGCCGAGGTATGATACTTCCGACTGTGAAGCTGGCGTTCGGATACCGTCTTGCATTGCTTCCCGCGATGGTCTGTGCCACTGGACAGGGTCTGCAGGATTTTGTTAGAAATATGGTGACTCCTGACGGCAGGGCCAACTTCACCCGGACCGAACTTCAATATCATTTCCTGATGGGGTGGCTGCTACTGCATTGTCCTACCCTGATGAATGATGGACCGGTGGCGGACTATTTGGCGGGAGACGTCGTTCTTTATAGATTTTGTGATGCAGATTGGACCGTCACCAGTGTACCCGCTTACAGAAAGGCTTTAAGCTTCTTGCAGAACTATGAGTTCTTCAGAATATCTCCTCCGTCCGGTAGCAGTAATACGGGAGATATCTTAGTGGATGAAGGAGTTCATGCCACTAGTTTGACTGCTGGGGCGTTCCACTGGCTTCAGTCTCTTAGACTATCGCATCTGGTGCTCCGAAACAAGAATCATGCCTATCTAGAGCCGTATCTGCCGAGCCATTTTGTGCGATAGTTTGGCTATAGCCAGCTCCTTTTGGAAATGCTAGCCCGCATTTGGATTCGATAGGCAGCTTGATTGACGGTGCGCGTGCTTGGATGTATTACAATGTCGGGTGCACGGGCGCAATCTTCACTCTGCCCTTGGATAAGCCTGAGACCTATTTGTGCTATGCTGCTGCCAAATTTTATGTTCAGATCAATACTTTTCATCCCTGGTATGATCATGAACATAGCTTGATATTGGGGACTCGGTTTGACCCCCTTCCTGCAAAAAAGGTGCCGAAGAGTCGTAAGAAGGAGAGTGATGTTTCCGTCGTAAAGCTAGTCGTAGTACCGCGGCCGAAATCTATCCTTAGGGAGCGAACAATATCTCCAAAGGAGGACACGAAAGATGATGATTCTTCTCCTCTCAATCCTCCTCAGAAGAGGAAAGCTTCAACTGAATTGGCCCAGGAGCCAACTTTAAAGTGAAAGAAGAAAACTGTCGCCCTGAGGAGAGCCAAGGAAGTGGGTGTTGGCTCGCCTCCCTTGAGGAGGTCTTTCCGGCAAACTAGAAGAGGTGGAACAGCGTCACGGGCCGTTACTATTCGGGAGGTAGATCCCTTCTTAGACTCCATAGCCATTGTGGTCAAGCCTTTAGAAGCTTTCTCACCTTTACGTTTATCCTTTATACAGAACCCTGAAGTTGAAGCTGAGGGAGGTGCCTACTCGTCAGAGGAGGTGCACATGACAACAGCATTTCCTCCTTATCCTAGACCGGCAGATGACGCTCAATCTTCCTCAGCCAAAGAGGCTGAATCAAAAGATGATCAGGGCGAATGCCCGGATTATGGTGGTGACCAGAGAGCCAGTCCTTCTTTCGATATCTTCTTGGGGGCGATGTCTGAAATCGGGGCCATAGTGAGAGAGTTGGACGAGAATCATGTCCAATCGGCTCATCCTCCTGCGAGTACGTTATCTTTGCACCTCTCCTCGGATGAGGTTTTTCGACTTCGATTTTGCGTGCTCCTCATGATGCTGACCACGATTGTATATTCCTTTGTAGACAAGGAGAAGGGACCACTTGTGAAGATAGTCCCAGGCATTGGGGGAGGAACAGAAGTTGTTTCCGGCTCCTCCAAATTTGTTGGTACGGAGGGAGCTGTTAGTGAGCCGGTATCGGCTACAGAAGGAGAGGTTGAACAGCCAGCTAAGGGGCTGTGCTGAATCTGCCCCCGTTCCAGCTGAAATTGCAGAAGATACCAGACCTGATGCCGCTCGGGGCCTTGATATTGTTCTCCTTGAACAGTCTGGACCTGCTCTCATTTTCCCTAAAGCCAAGACTGATGGCGTAGCCCAGGATGGCGCTGAGCATGTCGAAGGTATGAAATTACAAGTCTTTTACATTTTTTCCTCTTTTTGGTTACTGATGTATATGTAATGACCCGCTCCGCCCTAGCGGAACGCCGATTCAAACGGCAAGTGCAACGACTCAAACGAGCCATCGACCCGAAGAGTTGGCATCGACCTGATGAAGAATCGATGCAAGGCTTACATTGGCCCGTCAAGATGAATCCAGACATAGACTATCAAAGGCGCGCTCGGAGTATCGCTTGGCCGATGCAAACATCGCTAAGGTGGGTGGCTCCGATGAACCCGTCTTTGCTTAGCCTAGACACATAACAATACGGACACTATCACGAAAATCATTAGGCGATAACCCCGTGCATGCTAATAAATGACTCAACGCACCTAGCTAAGGAAATAATCCCATCTTGTATGCTTGTATAGAATATAGAAAGGAACATAGAAAATACGAGAACTCTCGCACCGCACTCCACGCTCGTGCTAAGGCACAAGCTTACGTTCAAGTCCCTTATGCGTTCAACAATGAAACAATGAATGGGTTACAATAATGAAATGGGAAGACTATCAATATAGTCGTTCCGAGTAGAGTATAGCAATATTGAAAGGCTATGGGACCGATGGGTCGCCAAGGCGACTCCCGTACAAGGAGTTACGTAATGTATGAATGAAAGAGTAAACGAATAAGTGAATGAATGAATCAACGAATGAATGAACAAGTGAAAAAAGAATGAATAAAAGATAAGAAGGATGGAAATGGTTAGCGACAGGTATGACGGGCACGTGCAACGGGGCTCGCTACCCGCGCTGCACGGACGCCAACCTAGTCAATAACGTAAAAAGGCTAAGGGTTAGCCTACGGCTAAGAGACAGCCGTTAAGTTAAAAAGACAAGTTAATACGAAATGGTCGTGGACAAACGGCACGAGCGAGGGGTGGCGAATGCTGTGACCGTAAAGAAAAAGGGATTCCGTGACAAGATCAAAGGGGGGATATGTCGGCCTAGGCGGAATCAAAAGGGGCTTACGGGCTTAACTGGGGAGGGCTTGGCCACCCAGGAGACGTAAGTACGGGGTAATTTCAAGAGACTATCAGATGTGAACCAGCCGCACACAGTGATAGGTGAGAAATTACCAAGGAAGAATATGTCCAAAATGGCTTGTGATGCCAGCGACCGGTACATATAGAGTTAAGTGGGCTTTGCTGGTGGCGATCCACGTGCAAGTCCTTGTATTGAAATCAAAGTAGTATAAGTTAAATGAACAATCACCTACTGAACGGCTTGAAATGCATCACACCAAATGATAATGAATACTTCGTATAATGAGTTAGAGAATATGCCTACGACATGCTAGAACCCGAGGCAGAGACACGCCCTTGATATTGAAAGTTCACATGAATCACGTTAAGTTGAAATATATGAATTGTTGACTAACTTGGTTTACATTTAACAGGGAAGGCCGGACGGTAAGTATGGGTAAGTCATATATGTATTTCCATGTGATACTTAAAATTGGCAACACGAGATAGCTATGAAATATGCCATAAAATTGATCCTAAGGCAAGATTAGAAAGACAATGAATGATAGGGATGCACAAAAGTAAATAGAACGTGTTTGGTAATGATAGCATTGTGGACGAGCTAGCCTCCCCACCAGTGCATAACAATGTACTGATAACCCCACAGTCTGCTTGCAGGAAGCAGAAAATGTCGGCGGGTGCGGAGCTCCCCTCGAATGCGCTAAGACGCGGAGCTATCTCTAGAGCCTTGGAGCGTTGCAAGGAGCTGAAGCACTATATACAGGACATAATGTATCGGAACATCGCCATGAATCATTCCATCTTATAAGCCACTTGGCACGCCTTTTATATTTCAGAGAGAGAGAGCTTGAGCGATTTGTAATATCGGCCTAGCGCCGCTTGTAAACTTCTTAAAAATCAATAAAGAGTTTGAATTTGCTTCAACTTGTGTTCATTTACTTTCCGCTGCAAATGGGGACACTCTGTGCGACTCTGTGGCCTAGCTCAAATCGGCCGTTTCTAGACTTGGTCTTGCACGGGCGCAACCTAGGCCCGTGCGGCATCACCCTTAGCGAGGACGATCGCTCCTACGGGAGCGCGGCGTGACAGATTGGTATCAGAGCACTGCTTTACGTCCTTGGACTTCATTTCGATTCTCTCAGTTTTGAAAGCTCGTTGAAACAAAAGAAGTGTACGCTCTCTCTCGTTGTGCCTTAGGATGTTCCATACAATAAGTCTAATATTTTCAAAAGCTCGTACAAGTACTCGGTTGAACGGGATCGATAGGTGAAGGCCTTTGTGCCACCACGACGGACTTGAGTTGGAAGGAACCGATGCTAAGAGTTAGCAAAACGCAAGACGAGCTTGAATAACCTTACGCTGACAATAGCGAACGAGTACACGAGACCGAAGTATAGTTTGAACGGGATGGTTATGCGGCACAACTTAGTCCGCGTGTCGCACACCTCGACTCTTTGGTGCAATCGAGTTGCGAGCGATATCAAGTATCGCTCGATTGAGAACAAAAATACACTTTGAGTGTCTATCGATAGGAACGCTATCGAGTTAACGCTTAGGCGTACCCGAAGGATTGGCTTGAATTTTGAGGATTAGTATGAACGACTTAGTACGTCGAGGCGAGGAGAGCGATTACGCTAGAGATTCATCGAACGAATCTGAAGGATGTCTTAGCGCATGACGCGAACGTGATTGAAGACTAGATCGTATGGCTTGAATCCGAGTGGTGTATGTGATAGGTTCGGAGAAGGATAAGAGTGAGTGTCGACGACTAGTCGAGTGGCTCGAACCCTGAGTGGTGTATGGACGTTATAGAAATTGTTCGAGCGAGACTACAAGATATACGGATAGAATGGGTATGTCGACGAGGCGATGCGATCGCACAAAGCCTTAGAACGCATCACGCTTAGTTGATCGTGACTTCGAATGTCCCGAACGAGATGTCATTCGGACAACTTGTGAATGGGCAACGCATGTTAGAAAACGATTCGGAACGATAAATGAAAGTGAATGGTCTTGATCGAGGAAACTTAGAGGATCGCGCGTACGTTTTGGGATTGATTCAAATGAAATGTGACTTGAGTTTTGAACAATGACCTTGAAACGAGCTTGAGGAATAGCGATCGAACTTGATCTTGAATGTCGAGGAAATTGTGGATTATCCAACTCGGACAATAGCATCAGTCGTACGACTCGAAATTGGTTGCAAAGGAAGATCGTCAGGTTACGCATATCGTCGATGGTATTGAGGCATATCAAAGATCGATATGCGATAACTCGGGGGCACTCTGACCCGACGAATGACGGTCGTGCAAATGTCATTGTTCCGTTGGACGCTATACTTGAAATGTTAAAAATGTGTCGAGGAAAAGATAGATTTGGCTGGAGGATTTTCTAGTTGAACAAAATATGAATAGACTATCGATCTTGGCTTGGATAGAAAATGAAATGCTTTGATTTGCTTCGTTGACAACCAAAACGTTGACGTTCTTGTCTTATGCGAGCGCAACTCCAGTCTCGCACATGCGTCGCACCGGATTAGGACGATCACTCCGCGTGAGCGCCGATATGGTGATTCATAAGGCAGGAGTGATTGAACTCGGATGGCGTGGCAATTTGATTGCTTCGACTTGTGGTTTGACGCGAAGGTGGACTCGGGAACGAATTTGTGTGCTTGACGATTGAAATTGAGGATTAGGTAGATCCAATCCGCGTATCAAGAACGAATTTGTCTAGACGCAAGCAAGAGTTACGCCCCGATGAGAATGATTATTCCGCGGGAGCGTCGCATGGTGATTCATGAACCACCATGGATAATCGGACTTGCGTGAGATTGGGGCGCAATATATTGTCAAAGCTAGACGACCTCGTGATCGAATACACGAATTGGTTAGAGTTAGCAATTTGAATGGATTCGAATACGCACAACGAATGCATTAATGCGAATAGGTGATCGTGCTCGATGTTTAGAAATCTGAGTGACGCGAGCTTGGGTAGAAACTCCCGTACAAACGAACAAATGGTTTGACCATAGGATTTGGGGGCAAGCATCGTGCAATGACCTTGCACGATGAGCCACAGACTTGACGTGTAACTATGACCTTGTGAGCTGGCTTAGCGGATAGGCGGACGACCCTATGCCGAGTAATTGAACCTGTGCGATAGCATTTACAGTATCGTCTGGACGGACGATAGACTTGGGTAGCAAGACTTAGAATAGGACGGGGAACAGGGAGTGTGCGTGAACGACGATGAGATTGGCCCCAAACGATAGGAATGATAGAAATGGATGATGCGCAAGTAAAGTTGGAATAACGAATTGAATCATTGGTCGGAAGATGTACTCGATGATAGTGCAATGCTTGGTCTCGAATCGGACGGGAATTACTTAGACTTGGCCGACTCCGCTAAGAAGAAATCGTATTGATTTCGTTGACAAGAGTGCTTGAGAAGCGAATCGAATCATCTCGAGAACCGAGATAAACGATATGTGATACACACATGAGTTCGGTTTTAAATCAAAGTTAGCAAAACGATCGACAAAATCAAAACTATCACGAGTAGCTTGTCCGACTTCGCTAGTCGCTAAGCTTGGTTGAAATGTACGTATTCGGGGGATACCTTGAATGTGTGCACGATCCAAACTCAGCGATGTGATGAACTCGAATGCAGCTGCAAGTGGGTGTTGAGATGCACAAGAAGGAATAAAGTGAGTTTGCCTCAGCCTAGGACTCTCGAGTTTGATAAAATACAACGTACCTCGTCCGACCGTTTCAGTCCCATGATACGTCAAAAAAGCAACCAAGTCGAAGAAACACTTGAATTGAATAAGTGCCATCAACTCTAAAATGAATGAAAAGTTATTCAATAAAATTGACCAAACGTATGTGACACGAAACTTGGAAATGTATCGAGTATAGTTCGGCGCCATAGAACGATAGAGTCATTCGATAGGAATCGTCTAAGAAACACGACGACACGAGTTAAGGAATGGTAGGATGACCTATACTCAGGAAGTCTCGAGGACGAGACTTGTTTTGAGTGGTGTATTATGTAATGACCCGCTCCGCCCTAGCGGAACGCCGATTCAAACGGCAAGTGCAACGACTCAAACGAGCCATCGACCCGAAGAGTTGGCATCGACCTGATGAAGAATCGATGCAAGGCTTACATTGGCCCATCAAGATGAATCCAGACATAGACTATCAAAGGCGCGCTCGGAGTATCGCTTGGCCGATGCAAACATCGCTAAGGTGGGTGGCTCCGATGAACCCATCTTTGCTTAGCCTAGACACATAACAATACGGACACTATCACGAAAATCGCTAGGCGATAACCCCGTGCATGCTAATAAATGACTCAACGCACCTAGCTAAGGGAATAATCCCATCTTGTATGCTTGTATAGAATATGGAAAGGAACATAAAAAATACGAGAACTCTCGCACCGTACTCCACGCTCGTGCTAAGGCACAAGCTTACGTTCAAGTCCTTTATGCGTTCAACAATAAAACAATGAATGGGTTACAATAATGAAATGGGAAGACTATCAATATAGTCGTTCCGAGTAGAGTATAGCAATATTGAAAGGCTATGGGACCGATGGGTCGCCAAGGCGACTCCCGCACAAGGAGTTGCGTAATGTATGAATGAAAGAGTAAACGAATAAGTGAATGAATGAATCAACAAATGAATGAACAAGTGAAAAAAAGAATAAATAAAAGATAAGAAGGATGGAAATGGTTAGCGACAGGTATGACGGGCACGTGCAACGGGGCTCGCTACCCGCGCTGTACGGGCACGTGCAAGTCCTTGCATTAAAATCAAAGTAGTCTAAGTTAAATGAACAATCGCCTACTGAATGGCTTGAAATGCATCACACCAAATGATAATGAATACTTCGTACAATGAGTTAGAGAATATGCCTACGATGTGCTAGAACCCAAGGCAGAGACACGCCCTTGATATTGAAAGTTCACATGAATCACGTTAAGTTGAAATATATGAATTGTTGACTAACTTGGTTTACATTGAACAGGGAAGGCCGGACGGTAAGTATGGGTAAGTCATATATGTATTTCCATGCGACACTTGAAATTGGCAACACGAGATAGCTATGGAATATGCCATGAAATTGATCCTAAGGCAAGATTAGAAAGACAATGAATGATAGGGATGCACCAAAGTAAATAGAACGTATTTGGTAATAATAGCATTGTGGGCGAGCTAGCCTCCCCACCAGTGCATAACAATGTACTGATAACCCCACAGTCTGCTTGCAGGAAGCAGAAAATGTCAGCGGGTGCGAAGCTCCCCTCGAATGCGCTAAGGCGCGGAGCTATCTCTAGAGCCTTGGAGTGTTGCAAGGAGCTGAAGCACTATATACATGACATAATGTATCGGAACATCGCCATGAATCATTCCATCTTGTAAGCCACTTGGCACGCCTTTTATGTTTCAGAGAGAGAGAGCTTGAGCGATTTGTAATATCGGCCTAGCGCCGCTTGTAAACTTCTTGAAAATCAATAAAGAGTTTGAATTCGCTTCAACTTGTGTTCATTTACTTTCCGCTGCAAATGGGGACACTCTGTGCGACTCTGTGGCCTAGCTCAAATCGGCCGTTTCTGGACTTGGCCTTGCACGGGCGCAACCTAGGCCCATGCGGCATCACGCCTTAGCGAGGACGATCGCTCCTACGGGAGCGGGACGTGACAGTATATATTATTTTCTTGTCAGGTTTAGCTTCTTGTCAGGTATCCCTTCCTGGAGCGGAAGAAACTCTCCAAGACTCCTCCCCGATGACCTCCACTGAAGATGACGAGATGGCCCGTGAAGTCGTCAAAGCTTTCTACTCTGTGCTGAAAGTAAAGCTTCCTGGAGTCATGAATCGGAATGCTTCCTTTGGCCCTGTGAAGGCTGTTGTCGAATGCCAAGTGACGGCCCTCGAGAGCATTATCGGCTATGAAGAGCAGGCTAACACTCTGAAAAAAGTTCTGAATGAACTGGAGGGCCAGGTGGCCAGATTTTGGGATACCAAACAACGGACCCCGACGTCGTTGTTCCGTACAGAAGATGAGGCTTTGATCACGGCTCTCGCGAAGGAGAAGGCTACTTTCCAAGTGAGGAAGGATGCCCTCGTTCAAGAGATCAGTGAATTGGCTGATCAGTATGGTCAGTTCAACGCTGCAAGTGAGGCTGCCTCAAAGAATAAACTGGCTGCGCAGATTACTGAGAAGTATAATCATATCGCGCAGATCCAAAACCAGATCGCTCAACTAGAAGCCAACTTGAGAACAACAACGTATGAGCAGGAGGACTACTTGGCTCAGGCTTCCATGACTGCCACCACTTCCACCCATTTAAAAGAACAATTGGTAAAGTTGGAGGGAGAGCACATGAGTCTGATCCTTTTCGAGGATGAAACTGCTTGCCAAGAAGAGGCGCGCTGTTGAGCTACCGCAAAGTCTGAAGCCGAAATCGCGGCTCTAAGGGACAATATCAATCACCTATGTATCCCTTAGCTTTTTTGTTTGTAACTATTTTTTTTCAGCCGTCACGGCTCTTGTTCCCCTTTTTCCCGTCTCTTGATAGATGTTCAAGTAAAGAATAAAGAATCTTTTCAAAATGAATGTGGTTTTGTGAAATATCGGAACTAGAGGTAATGTGGACGTAGTAAGGATATTTCTGGTAGGTATTCCGCTAGGAAATTTGATGTGGACCTATTATCCGTTTTATATTCAAGTTTTTTTAATATAGATAATAGGTTGAACGAATCTGCTAATAGAGGTAATATGGACGTAATAGCAGAGGATATTCTATATCTGACCAGAGGTAATATGGACATGGAAAGATATATAATATTAGGTGGGAGTGGATAATTCAGAGGTAATATGGACATGATTATCCTTGATAAATGCTTTGCTCAGAGGTTATATGAACATGGCAAAACATTTCTCAATCATTCCACTGGAAAAATAATTATCGAAAAACAATTCAGAAGTAATAGGGACATGATTTGTTATCGTCAAACCGAGTTTGGACAGAGTAAAAAACGGGAATGATTTTGCTGGGGAAATATTTTAGAGGACCTATTATCCAAGGCGTATTCAAGACTCTTGAAATACGGATAATAGTTAGATAATTTTTTCGAATCACATGAACATCGTACTATACATTTACATGACTGAACATATGTGAACATTATTTACAAAATGTTACATATAGTATTTCTTCAGGAACTTGTCGTTGATAGGCATCATGAGAAAGTCACCATCAAGCTTGGTTAGTCGGTACGTACCGTTAGAATACACTGATTCTATAATGAAAGGACCTTCCCATTTAGGCTAAAATTTTCCTTTTGTTTTATGCATTATGATCCTTGGTCTTCTCACTGCTAAGACTAGACCACCGACTTGGAAGATTCTTTTCTTCACCTTTTTATTGAAGGCTCTGGAAAGGCGTGCTTGGTATTCTCAATGTGCTGCTGAGCTAACAAGCATTTTTCGTTTAGCGCTTCGAGCTCCTATAGTCGCAGACGGTAGCTTTCTTCGGTAGTCAACTCGCTGGCTAAAGCTACTCGAAGAGAAGAAATCTGAATTTTTAGGGAAAAAACTGCTTCGCTCCCATAAACAAGAGAGAATAGCGTACTACCTGTTGAAGTCCGGACCGTTGTACGATAGGCCCATAGACATTCGTCGAGCTTCTCATTCCAATCGTGCTTGTTTGAAGACACAAATTTCTTAAGAAGTTTAATGATAGTTTTATTGCTAGCCCGTTAGCCGCTGGATTGTAGGCAGTAGAGGCTACATTCTGGATTTGATTCCTATTGCAGAACTGATAGAATGCATGATTTGTGAATTGTGGACCATTATCATGGATGATCCTGCAAGGTAGGCCGAAGCGGTAGATAACGTGATGTTTGATGAAACTGATCACGTTTGATGCCTTCACTTTTGTGAGCGATATAGCTTCCGCCCATTTGGAGAAGTAATTGGTTATTGTAACATCCAGTTTTCTAAATGAGAGTAATTTTGAAATTTTGTATTTTAATTTATTTAATTATGATATTTATTTAATAATATGATTTTTGGTAATTTTTAATCATTTTTAAACCATTTAAATCATGACTTATGATTTTGGTGCATTGACTAGTGTAGCCTTAGAGACTGTTGACCTAGAGCCTAGTCATGTGATTAGGATGTTTGATTAGTACATTTTAGCCTAGAGGATATTTTGGTCATTTTAGGATTTATTGGAATTTTTGGGAATTTTTAGAATTTATTTTGGAATTGTTTGATTGAAGGTTGACTAGGTTGACTTTGACTAGCTTTGACTTTGTGACCTAACCCTAGTTAAGTTGGACTTGACTAGATATGAGATCCTAGGTTAAGTTAGGTCAACCATACTCTAGTTAGTGAAAACAATTAAGGATATTGAGTTTTGAATAGAAAGATTTGACCACAAGTCATGACTTGTGATTTTTAAGTCATTTGTTTAATGACTAGGCCCAAAGCCCAAGACAAATTCCTAAAACCTAAGCCCTAGACAAAGTGGCCAGCCACCATATCATCCTTGGGAACAACACCCTATAAATATTCTCCTAGTTTTTAGGGTTGCCTCTTTTTAGGAAAGCTCAAGCTTGAGGAAAGGTTTGTTTCTATTTCTTTTAATCCCTACAAATCCATTCCTCTTCCTTTTTTATTCAAATCTTCTCTATTAGGTTCTAATACACCCACTCTTGCTGTTACTGATGTTTCATTTCAGTTTGTGGTGGTTTGATTGGATTGGGACATCAAGGAGAAGAGTTATTGAAGGGGGGTTCTTATTGAAAGTTCAAGTATAGGTAAATTCCTCATCCCTCCATGAAATTTCGATTTGCTTACATATTCAGGAAGCCCTAGGGGTCCCCTAAGTGTCTGCATTGGTGTCGTGTCGGGTTTCATGAGTTTCGTGTCCATTTGGACACGTATCATGACTGTAGTATCGATGTTTGTCGAAATGCCACTGAGGGCATTTCGATTTTATTCATGCAATTAGGTGTTGCTTACATGTTCCTGTTGGTTTCGTTTTAATTTGGGGTCGTGTCGAGCTGTTTTGGACACGTGCACGGGCTGACACGCACGCGCGCGCACTGCTACAGGGATGCCCTGCCACTCGGGCTTCCTACAGGACACGACACGGCAAATTTTGACACAAATTTTTGTGCGATTGTTGGGGCATGTTCTGACAGCATGCCTCCAAAATGCCATCGAATCTCGTGCACTGGTTTAGGAGAAATCGATCGCGCACTGGCATTTCACTGTTCTGTGCACGGTGTTTTATTGCCACTGATACGGCCTCATTACTTAGGACACGACACGCTAGGACCTAGTGCAGGCTGACACACTTGTAGCTGGACACTAGGAGTACCTGTTGACACAAGCACGAGACACTGTGGTGTCCTGTGTCGTGCACACGACACGAGTGCACGTGTGCACGAGACAGTGCACTGTGTGTGTTGGTTCTGAGTTCTTTACTTTGGACACGCCGTGTCCGGCCTTGGGGGACATGAAATGGATGTGTGGGGTTTGTGCACATGGGGTTCTTCATTTACCAGCCACTATTAGTATTTTAATTTGATTTTGGTTGTTAAATCTCTTTTCCCTAAATCCTGATACATTAGTATTCAGTTTCATTTCTGAAATTTTCCAGATTTCATATTTCATTTTTGTCTTCACTTTTAACCCATTAAATACTATTAATTGCAAGTTATTAAATCCCTAACATGTTCACCTAGTTGTTATCTAAGAGTATGCTAAATTTTGGTTGAATTGAAACTGTTTTGAACTGTTAGACTGTTTGGGTTCCTAATTACTGAGATTAGGGACTGTTAAATGGTTTGTATTAACCGAATGTTAACTGAGAATTTAATTTAGGACTGTTTGAACTGAAAACTCGTTTTGGGTTGGGTTTTTCCTTGACTGTTACCTGTTTAGCAAACCTGAGAATGGGATATGCAGTCCCTGTTTCCAGTTTTCTAATTGTTGAACTGTGAACTGATTAAATTCTCTTCCCATTTTGCATTATCACTCACTCATGCTTTCACTACACCCTCACTTCACTGTGTTCCCTCTGCACACCCTTTACTGCCCATTGCCTCACACACACTGTTCTGATACTTCCCTTCATTGGAACACTGCACACAGGTACACCCTCTTATGGACACTCATATGCACACAGTCACACACACACATTGTTCTCATTCACCCTACACAAAGCACACTGTAGTCCCCTTCACCCCAACATGGCCCCTCAAAACCCCATTCAAATTCAGTCCAGAATTCTACCCCATCTTGCTGTCAAAAATCTGTCATTCATAACCCTCACATTTCATCTAAACAGCCCCTATATACTTGTTCTAAACCTGTCCCCACTTGGCACCCCTTGACTGTCCCAATACCAGCCCATTGCTGTCCTAATAACCTGTCCCAAGTAGCCATTTACCTGTCCATTCTATCCCAAAACAGTCCCTATAACTCCTGTCAAAACAGTCCATGTATTAGCCTACAAATCAGTCCTCATTTCCCTAAAAACCTGCTCACCAAATCAGCCCATGTACACCCTTACAAAGCCCCATAAATTAGTCCCTATACATCCTATACTACTGTCCCATGGCAGCCTCAAACTTAGCCTGCATATCAGTCCTAATTTGCCCCCTACAATCAGCCATGTTCAAGCCTTAGAACAGCCCATCTAGGCAGCCACAAACCAGTCCTTAAACTATGCCAATATCAGTCCATGAGCATCCCATACATTCCTATACACCATTGCCATGCCTCATATCACTCCACACACATGTACACAAACACACATGCTATTTGCCTATCACCCTATGTATATATATAGGTACACCTATATGTGATATGTATGTGAACTATACTAAACTAGATTAATATTGTAATGTGTAAATATATGTTCTAGCCTATGGCCTATAGCCTATGGCTCATTGCCTGTGTATGTGGCTTGAATGCTAGTGTAAGTGAGTAGTTGGCTAATATAGCTTAGGTAGTGTGTGTGCTTACTAGCATAGGCTAGTTTAGCCTTGTTTAGACTAATTTAGACTTGTTTAGACCTAGTTTGACTTATTTAGACTAGACTGGCCTAGATTGACCTAGTTTCATGTAGAATGCATAGTAGAGCTTCATTTTATCATTTTAGACTTGTTGTGACTTGTACTGTTCTATAGGAGACAGACACCCCTCCTCGGACAGTATATTCTCTTCAGACACTCAGGCTATCAGGCGAGTACATTCTCTGACCGTTTCATACTTGTCTGGATTTACATTCTTGCTCTAGATTACTGTACTTGATGCTGACACGATTGTTATCACGGATTGGTACTATATGGATCTCCTTTTGGGATGTTATCCCCTTGTATTCACTAGATACATATTGTGATGTGCGTTTCACTTCCATATTGTATTTATTGAATACCCATATCCTTGTATACTCATTGTCCATATTGTACTCTCATTATCACATGAGCCCAGGGATAGACCATTGTACACTATTGTATAACATTGTACATCCATTGTATAACATTGTACACTATTGTATAAGATAACGTAACTGGAGTAGATCCTTGTGTATTGATTAGGGAGGGGGAGTAGAATTGGTTATGTACTCACATCCTATTGTACAATATTGTATAACTATTGTATATGTCTATTGTACACCCACGTACAATGGAGTTACCATTGTATTTTCCTAGCCCGTTTACATAACCAGATTGTACTCTAAAATCATATGTTCCTTACAGTTCTTACTTATCCTATTTAGATATTTCCTGTTATCAAATCTCTACTGTTTTCATATATCTTCTTCTTTCAGCGTTTCATGTACTTTACCCTATTGCATGCTTTATATTTCCTAACTCGATATGAACTGCGTGAGATGTTTTGTGCTCGCTCCCGTCCTCACTGGACCTGTTGAAAATATTACAGTGGATGAGGAGGAGGCCTGCATAGACACCTACTTTGGGACAGCTATAGATGACATGTGTGACCCAGATTTCCAGCCTGATCCACTAGCTTAGAGACTGAGGCTCCCTAGTCTAGGTTTTACTATTTCTGTCTTCTGTGATCTGATTGTATATATTCTTTAATTTTCAGTATTAGAGACTTGTATTGAGTTGGATGTTCAGTTTGTATGGCAGTAGACACTTAGACTCTTTCTCTCTGATTGTATCCTGTGGATCTTTTATTCCAGTATCTATCTATCTTTTATTTTCATCATTCTGCCTTAGATGTGATTGAGACTGTATATTGTTATGTCACCTTCATTCGGAGGGTATATACTGTACAGGTACCCTTGTATTGTTAGATGATTGACTTAGGACATCGTTCTACCGCCGACACTGCGGCGTAGGCTGGGCGTTGTTACGTTCTCGTACCCTCACAGTGGGTGCGGGTCGTGACACGTTTTTAGTGGTGGCCCATGCAGGTCGAGTTTATGTAGTAGTATTCGAACTAGAGTATCACTACAGCCTGCAATAGGATTAGGATATTTTAAAGGTACTCAATCACACTAGGAAAAACTCATATCAAATTCATACCATCTCAGTTCTTGCTGATATTGTTCTCCTTGAATATAACTGTCCTCCTTTGCTATTTCGACTCATTCCCAGCAATCGTTTGTTTGATCTGTCTTCAGGATGGTGGAGACGCGATTACAGTGTGCCATCATGGAGATACTGTAGAGGGGACTGCTACCTCTCAGCCAGTTCAGCAGGGTCGGGAGGCTACAGCTCCTGCCACCTCTGCTCATATTGGGACTTCAGCAGCAGGAGTAGCTGAGGGTATGCCTTCACCAGTTCGAAGACAGGACCCAGTCATTCCGGATGTACTTCTTCAGCAGCAGCAGCCACCTGTAGGGATAATTGACGCCGTTCAGCTGTTAGCCTTCTTCTGGCAGAACATGGAGGGTCAGCAGACCCAGCAGCAGGGGCAGACAGCAGAGCTCATGCGAGGCATTGAGCTGGCAATGACTGCGGTAGAGAGAGCCATAGCTCAGCCAGCGGCAGCCCCGCAGCCGTACCAGCCACAAGAGAAGGGCATCCAAGATTTCCCGAAGATGTACCCGAGAGACTTCCGAGGGACAGAAGGGATCTTGTATGCCGATGAGTGGATAGAGCATATGGAGGAGATTTTCAGGTTGGCTGAGATCCTGACAAGGCTCCAGATAGAGGCAGCGGCCAGCATGATGCAGGATCTGGCCCGTACCTGGTACCAGACCGACCCGAGGGTCGGTACAGCGGGACAGACTTGGGCAGCATTCAAGAAGCTGTTCAAGAAGAAGTTCTTTCCAGACACAGCGCTGGGAGCCCTCGAGACCCAGTTCGAGGCCCTAGTCCAGGGGAACCAGTCTGTGGAGGAGTACGCAGGAGAGTTCTGCCGCCTGAGCAGATTTATGGATGACTTGTCAGAGACGACAAAGGCCCGGAGGTTCCGGAGGGGCTTGGTAAAGGAGGTCAAGTCCTACACCAAGAACGCCCGTAGCACTACCTATGAAGAGATCCTGGTGGACGCTTTAGCTGCAGAGGATGATCTTGAGCTTAGGTTCAAGAGGGGGCGAGACTCAGTTGGGGGCAGCAGCAGCGGAGGACCGACCAAGAGGCCGCACATTCAGCATCAGATTCAGCAGCAGTATCAGCAGCCGACGGTCCACTTTCAGCAGCAGCAGCAGAGGCCTGTTCAGTATCAGGGACAGAGACAGGTGCAGTATCAGCAGGCACCGAGGCAGCAGCAGAACACTGTGTGCAACTTCTGCAAGAAGCAAGGCCATGGGTGGGACGACTGTAGGAAGAGGCTGGGCATGTGTTTGCTTTGCGAATCAGTGGAGCATCAGTGTAGAGAGTGTCCCAAGAACTCGACACCTTTGGCTCAGATAATACCAGGAGCTAGAGCTCCGGTAGGGCAGCATAGGGGACCACCATTGCAGACTCAGCAGCAAAGGTTTGTTCAGCATCAGCAGCAGGCTAGGGGAGGCCAGCAAGGGCGAGCTTTCGCCATGACAGCCGAGGATGCTCAGGCCATTGAAGATCCAGTTGCAGATTCCGTTCTTTTGATTCGATTCTGAAATTCCTATCTTAAAATTCAGTTTCATCTATTCCTATCTGTTTCTTCATTGTTGATAAGTTTGATCTGGTGTTTCAGTATGATTTAATTTTCTTCTGAGATAAGTCGTATGGGCTAGGTCGCCTCGATTATGAGATTTTAGAATCCTCTAGGGTCATGCTAGCAGGCATAGTGAGGACATATAGTCGGACTATGGACGTATTTCTTGGGTGTGGGAATTTAAGGTTTTCGCTGCCAAGCGCGCGGCAATGCAAAAATTTTAAATACCATAGTTCTAGAGGTATGTACCATAGTTGAGGACTCTGTGATTATCGTAGCCTTGCTCACTGGCATGACAGAGATTCTGAGTATCACGATTTTGGACAGACGCATATGATTATCTGACGGTATGTTTGAGACTCTGATTGTGGGGTGTTTGACCTAGAAGGACTACTACCATTTTAATTTCGAGGACAAAATTTTTCTAAGGTAGGTAGACTTGTAACACCTAGTTTTCTAAATGAGGGTAATTTTGAAATTTTGTATTTTAATTTATTTAATTATGATATTTATTTGATAATATGATTTTTGGTAATTTTTAATCATTTTTAAACCATTTAAATCATGACTTATGATTTTGGTGCATTGACTAGTGTAGCCTTAGAGACTGTTGACCTAGAGCCTAGTCATGTGATTAGGATGTTTGATTAGTACATTTTAGCCTAGAGAATATTTTGGTCATTTTAGGATTTATTGGAATTTTTGGGAATTTTTAGAATTTATTTTGGAATTGTTTGATTGAAGGTTGACTAGGTTGACTTTGACTAGCTTTGACTTTGTGACCTAACCCTAGTTAAGTTGGACTTGACTAGATATGAGATCCTAGGTTAAGTTAGGTCAACCATACTCTAGTTAGTGAAAACAATTAAGGATATTGAGTTTTGAATAGAAAGATTTGACCACAAGTCATGACTTGTGATTTTTAAGTCATTTATTTAATGACTAGGCCCAAAGCCCAAGACAAATTCCTAAAACCTAAGCCCTAGACTAAGTGGCCAGCCACCATATCATCCTTGGGAACAACACCCTATAAATATTCTCCTAGTTTTTAGGGTTGCCTCTTTTTAGGAAAGCTCAAGCTTGAGGAAAGGTTTGTTTCTATTTCTTTTAATCCCTACAAATCCATTCCTCTTCCTTTTTCATTCAAATCTTCTTTATTATGTTCTAATACACCCACTCTTGCTGCTACTGAAGTTTCATTTCAGTTTGTGGTGGTTTGATTGGATTGGGACATCAAGAAGAAGAGTTATTGAAGGGGGGTTCTTATTGAAAGTTCAAGTATAGGTAAATTCCTCATCCCTCCATGAAATTTTGATTTGCTTATATATTCAGGAAGTAGGGGTCCCCTAAGTGTCTGCATTGGTATCGTGTCGGGTTTCATGAGTTTCGTGTCCATTTGGACACGTATCATGACTGTAGTATAGGTGTTTGTCGAAATGCCACTGTGGGCATTTCGATTTTATTCATGCAATATTTTTGAATGGAAAATTGTAATTAGGTGTTGCTTACATGTTCCTGTTGGTTTCGTTTTAATTTGGGGTCGTGTCGAGCTGTTTTGGACACGTACACGCGCTGACACGCACGCGCGCACACTGCTACAGGGATGCCCTACCACTCGGGCTTCCTACAGGACACGATACGGAAATTATTGACACGAAATTTTGTGGGATTGTTGGGGCATGTTCTGACAGCATGCCCCCAAAATTCCATCGAATCTCGTGCACTGGTTTAGGAGAAATCGATCGCGCACTGGCATTTCACTGTTCTGTGCACGGTATTTTATTGCCACTGATACGGCCTCATTACTTAGGACATGACACGCTAGGACCTAGTGCAGGCTGACACACTTGTAGCTGGACACTAGGAGTACCTGTTGACACAAGCACGAGACACTGTGGTGTCCTGTGTCGTGCACGCGACACGAGTGCACGTGTGCACGAGACAGTGCACTGACAGTGTACTGTGTGTGTTGGTTTTGAGTTCTATGCTTTGGACACGCCGTGTCCGGCCTTGGGGGACACAAAATGGATGTGTGGGGTTTGTGCACATGGGGTTTTTCATTTACCAACCACTGATTAGTATTTTAATTTGATTTTGGTTGTTAAATCTCTCTTTTCCCTAAATCCTGATACATTAGTATGTAGTTTCATTTCTGAAATTTTCCAGATTTTATATTTCGTTTTTTCTTCACTTTTAACCCATTAAACACTGTTAATTGCAAGTTATTAAATCCCTAACATGTTCACCTAGTTGTTATCTAAGAGTATGCTAAATTTTGGTTGAATTGAAACTGTTTTGAACTGTTAGACTGTTTGGGTTCCTGTTTACTGAGATTAGGGACTGTTAAATGGTTTGTATTAACTGAATGTTAACTGAGAATTTAATTTAGGACTGTTTGAACTGAAAACTGGTTTTGGGTTGGGTTTTTCCTTGACTGTTACCTGTTTAGCAAACCTGAGAATGGGATATGCAGTCCCTGTTTCCAGTTTTCTAATTGTTGAACTGTGAACTGATTTAATGCTCTTCCTATTTTGCATTATCACTCACTCATGCTTTCACTACACCCTCACTTCACTGTGTTCCCTCTGCACACCCTTTACTGCCCATTGCCTCACACACACTGTTCTGATACTTTCCTTCACTGGAACACTGCACACAGGTACACCCTCTTATGGACACTCATATGCACACAGTCACACACACACATTGTTCTCATTCACCCTACACAAAGCACATTGCAGTCCCCTTCACCCCAACATGGCCCCTCAAAACCCCATTCAAATTCAGTCCAGAATTCTACCCCATCTTGCTGTCAAAAATATGTTATTCATAACCCTCACATTTCATCTAAACAGCCCCTATATACTTGTTCTAAACCTGTCCCCACTTGGCACCCCTTGACTATCCCAATACCAGCCCATTGCTGTCCTAATAAACTGTCCCAAATAGCCATTTACCTGTCCATTCTATCCCAAAACAGTCCCTATAACTCCTGTCAAAACAGTCCATGTATTAGCCTACAAATCAGTCCTTATTTCCCTAAAAACCTGCTCACCAAATCAGCCCATGTACACCCTTCCAAAGCCCTACAAATTAGTCCCTATACATCCTATACTACTGTCCCATGGCAGCCTCAAACTTAGCCTGCATATCAGTCCTAATTTGCCCCCTACAATCAGCCATGTTCAAGCCTTAGAACAGCCCATCTAGGCAGCCACAAACCAGTCCTTAAACCATGCCAATATCAGTCCATGAGCATCCCATACATTCCTATACACCATTGTCATGCCTCATATCACTCCACACACATGTACACAAACACACATGCTATTTGCCTATCACCCTATGTATATATATAGGTACACCTATATGTGATATGTATGTGAACTATACTAAACTAGATTAATATTGTAATGTGTAAATATATGTTCTAGCCTATGGCCTATAGCCTATGGCTCATTGCCTGTGTATGTGGCTTGAATGCTAGTGTAAGTGAGTAGTTGGCTAATATAGCTTAGGTAGTGTGTGTGCTTACTAGCATAGGCTAGTTTAGCCTTGTTTAGACTAATTTAGACTTGTTTAGACCTAGTTTGACTTATTTAGACTAGACTGGCCTAGATTGACCTAGTTTCATGTAGAATGCATAGTAGGGCTTCATTTTATCATTTTAGACTTGTTGTGACTTGTACTGTTCTATAGGAGACAGACACCCCTCCTCGGACAGTATATTCTCTTCAGACACTCAGGCTATCAGGCGAGTACATTCTCTGACCGTTTCATACTTGTCTGGATTTACATTCTTGCTCTAGATTACTGTACTTGATGCTGACACGATTGTTATCACGGATTGGTACTATATGGATCTCCTTTTGGGATGTTGTCCCCTTGTATTCACTAGATACATATTGTGATGTGCGTTTCACTTTCATATTGTATTTATTGAATATCCATATCCTTGTATACTCATTGTGCATATTGTACTCTCATTATCACATGAGCCCAGGGATAGACCATTGTACACTATTGTATAACATTGTACATCTATTGTATAACATTGTACACTATTGTATAAGATAACGTAACTGGAGTAGATCCTTGTGTATTGATTGGGGAGGGAGAGTAGAATTAGTTATGTACTCACATCCTATTGTACAACATTGTATAACTATTGTATATGTCTATTGTACACCCACGTACAATGGAGTTACCATTGCATTTTTCTAGCCCGTTTACATAACCAGATTATACTCTAAAATCACATGTTCCTTACAGTTCTTACTTATCCTATTTAGATATTTCCTGTTATCAAATCTCTACTATTTTCATATATCTTCTTCTTTCAGTGTTTCATGTACTTTACTCTATTGCATGCTTTATATTTCCTAACTCGATATGAACTGCGTGAGATGTTTTGTGCTCGCTCCCGTCCTGACTGGACCTGTTGAAAATATTACAGAGGATGAGGAGGAGGCCTGCATAGACACGTACTTTGGGACAGCTGTAGATGACATGTGTGACCCAGATTTCTAGCCTGATCCACTAGCTTAGAGACTGAGGCTCCCTAGTCTAGGTTTTACTATTTCTGTCTTCTGAGATCTGATTGTATATATTCTTTCATTTTCAGTATTAGAGACTTGTATTGAGTTGGATGTTCAGTTTGTATGGCAGTAGACACTTAGACTCTTTCTCTCTGATTGTATCCTGTGGATCTTTTATTCCAGTATCTATCTATCTTTTATTTTCATCATTCTGCCTTAGATGTGATTAAGACTGTATATTGTTATGTCACCTTCATTCGAAGGGTATATACTGTACAGGTACCCTTGTATTGTTAGATGATTGACTTAGGACAGCGTTCTACCATCGACACTGCGACGTAGGCTGTGCGTTGTTACGTTTTCGTACCCTCACAGTAGGTGCGGGTCTTGACAGTTATGGCTAGGATGAACCAATGTCCTCTAGAAGATGACGGACTGAGTGGGCCTATGACGTCCATACCCCAGGCTTCAAAAGGCCAAGATGCTGCCATTGGGTGTAGAAACTTCGAAGGTTGATGAATGAAATCAGCATGGAACTGATAAGCTCTATACTTTTTTGCATATTTAACAGCATCTGCTACCATCGTGGGCCAATAATAACCCATTCGTTTGAGGCGATCTTGTAATTTGGGACCTGGTTGATGTGCACCATAAACTCCATCGTGAGCCTCCCGGAGTAGATATTTGGCTTCTGTATATGATAAACATCGTAACAGTAGCCCGTCGTAAGAGCGTCGGTATAGCATCCTGGTAGCTGTGTCGTAGTAAAATCTGAGGGATTGTCTTTGGATAGACACTGCTTCCTTCGGGTCCTCGGGGTGGATTCCATAGACGGCGTAGTCTATGAAAGAAAATCTCCAGTCTTTAACATCGACGTTTGTTTTCGTTGTGTAACTGTGATATATATGTATGGCATCTTTCACACAGAATAGTTCTCGACCGGACACTGTGATCGACTGCTGAGTATTGGTAGGGACGGTCAAGGAAGCAGCGAGACCGGCTAGAGCATCTGCTTCTATATTCTGTAATCGAGGCACGTGCTCGATGAAGAATCCAGCAAAAGTAGACGCCAACTCGGTTATCGCTTTGTGATAGGGGATGAGATCTTCGTGATGAACTTTATAATCCCCTCGGACCTGACTAACTATTAGCTTGGAATCGTCGTAAGCTTCTAGATAGTCAACTCCCAGTTGTTTTGCTAGTTGCAAGCCGATCAATAGGGCATTATATTCGGCCACGTTGTTGGTGCAGGGTTCCATGAGAGAATATGCACGATGTATAACCAGATGGTCGGGTGACACGAGCACGATGCCTACTCCGACCATGATATTTCCTTTAGGTCCTGATCTTGATGCACCATCAAAGAACATTCGCCAAATAGGGATTTCTTTAGTTGCGGTGTTAGACTCTACTACTTTATCGAGGATTTTGTCGTAGAGTTTGAAAGATTCTGGCACCGGATGAGCTGCTAGGAAATCAGCTAACGCATGGCCTTTTACTGCCTTCCGAGGAACAAACAATATATCGTATGGAGTCAACAGCATTGCCATGTAGCTAAACAGGAATTGAGAGAACCCGATTTAGTCATGAGTATTCTGAGAGGATTGACTTTAGATATAATATGGATAGTCTTCCCAGACACATAGTGGCGTGTCTTCTGGATGGAAAATACTAGTACAAGGCATTCCTTTTCCATAGGTGTGTATCTCTGCTCGGTACCCACTATTGTGCGGCTGAGGTAGTAGATTGCCTGTTCATGGCCGCTTTCATTCTTCTGAGCTAATAGGACGCCAAGAGAATGGTACATAGCACGGACATATAGTAAGATGGGCTTCCCCATTATTGGAGCTACCAATACTGGGGGCTTGTGAGATACTCCTTGATGTCGTCGAATGTGCGTTGACATTGTTTAGTCCAGACAAAAGATACGCCTTTCTTCATGAGCCGAGTGAATGGTTGACACCTTCCATAAAGGTTCGAAATGAATCGTCTGATGTAGGCTAGCCTTCCTTGCAGTCCGCGTAGCTCTTTAAGGTTTCTTGGAGGATGCATATCGAGGATAGCCTTCACTTTCTCCGGTTAAGATGTATACCCTTTGAAGTGATAACGAAACCGAGGAAATTGCCGCTGGAGACTCCCAGAAAAGACATGGTTGGATTCATCTTGAGTTGGTGTGCACGCATTAGTTCGAACACCGTTCTCAAGTCTTGGAGGTGGTTGCCTTGAGACGACTTTTAACTGCGATATCGTCTACGTAGCACTCTACCGTTTTGCACAAATGATCGCAAAAAATTGTGTTCATGGCTCGCTGGTATGTCGCCCCTGCATTTTCAATTCGAAGGGCATTACCGTAAAATAGTATACCCTCAACGGTGTTCGAAAAGATATGTGCTTCTCATCGTCGGGGAACATCTTGATCTGGTTGTAGCCTGAGAACCCATCCATGAAGGACATCCGCTCGAAGCCGCAAGTATTTTCGATCATTACGTCGGTGATCGATAGAGGGAACTCATCTTTCGGGCATGCAGAGTTCAAATCATGGTAATCGATACAGACTCGAACTTTACTGTTCTTTTTTATGACTGGAACAATATTAGCAACCCAGTCAGGGTGTTGTTCTTCGCGAATGAATCCACTGGCAATGAGCTTTTTGACTTTATTCTCGATGGCCTCCATGACATCTAGTCGTAATCGTCGTTGTTGCTGCTTCATTGGCTTAGCTTTAGACGAAATATTTAGGTGGTGCATGGCGACTTTAGGGTCCAGGCCTGGCATGTCTTCATAGCTCTATGCAAAGACGTCGATGTATTCTCTTATAGGCTGTATAAGAGATTGTCGTTCATCGCCAGATAGACTTTTGCTGATGAAAATTGGTTTAAAAGATGATTCATCTCCTAAATTGACTTGGACGACTTCGTCTTCGGTAGGTGGTTCACGTTGTTCGAAATGCAGCTCCCACCTAGTATCCATCTTTTGAGCCCATTGTTCAAGCTCAATCGATTGGACATTGTCTGCAATTTGGTCAACTGAAACCATGTTGACGGACAGAGTTGCTTTGAACATGTCGCCAATGCTGGAGTCTGAGTCCCAGAGGCAGGAATCAAAAGAATGAGAACAACGATCTTCTTCATCATCTGATCTTTCGGGAGTTGTTGGAGGAGTGACATAACCCAAACCAACACCGTTTTGTTGATAATAGTTCTCGGGTTTGCCGGGAGGAGCAAAGTGACGTATTGGCAACCGTCGTCCCCGGCCGTAGTTTAGCCCCTGGTCGCTTTTTATGTCATATCCCATGTTCTGGATGATATTCTTGGCCTGCCAACTATATCGAAAAAGTTGTATTTTTCCAGAGTTATAGTCAACTTCCGTGTTGTGATTGGGAGAATTAGAATCTAGAACGAACTTTCTTTCGCCAATTATTCGACCAAAGATGATTAGTTCTTCACCCTTCTTTCTGGCTGGAACGATGAAGTAGTGGATATCTTCTGGGTAAACTTTTTTTGCAGGTGAGGCGTCGTGACCGGCATACAGAGGTGTGGTCCTATGCTATGCTCTAGAGCGTATATCGTATCTATATAGTGGTTTACCGATTGATAGACATCGGAGTATTTTAAAGATAAACCTTTATTAAGAAAATATGCAAGTTCTTCTTCAGGGATAACATCATCCGCTGAAGGTACATTATTATAAGTATTGACAACTCATTGAGGGGATCATCATCTGGAAGAGGAGCCAAAGTCTTGGCCAAGTTCACCACATAGGGTAATTCTTCAGGATTGGGAGGATGGACTTCAGCAGGTTCCACCCGAGGTGTCTTACGGAGAGTGATGAGAGGCCTAATCGAGATTATGCGAGGCTTCAGAGTACTTTGACCTTATCAGGGTTCTTCTTTTTTATCGAAATTATGAGAGGCTTCAGAGTACTTTTTGGAGTAGTACGTCCTTTGACTCGGATAATCAAAGAACCATCATTGGAGGATGAACTTGCTTCAGCTTCATCGTCAGATTCGTTGCCGTCATCCTTGGGGGGCTGAGATTGGTAAAGCACCGAATCTCCATAGTAGGTTTTGATACCCTTAAAAGGATCGACATCGGCAAACTTCGTCTTCACAACGCCATCGCTATTAACGTACTTAAAGCACTGGTGAAGTGTGGAAGGAACGATCATGTTCTCGTGTATCCATGGACGTCCCAACAAGACATTGTAGGATACATTGGCATCGATCACCGATCTGGCACTTGAAATGGATCTTATCCAGCGGGTGGCTTCTCCCAACATTAAAAGCCATGATAGTTGTATTAGTTGCAGATAGCTTGTGCAGAGGGATTCCTAGAATTTGAAGCAAACTTCTAGAAATGATGTTAAGGGAAGAACATGGATCGATGTGCATCTGATCCACCTTAATCTTCTCGATATACCCTGTATAATACAGAGGTCTATCATGACGATTATGTTTGAGTAGCATGTCCTCTTGTGAAAAGGTGATGTTGGGCACCACTTCTAAAGTACTGTGGCAGTGGGGACAGAAGACAGGATCTTCAGCGGAGGCTTTGACTTCAGCGCAATAAGAGTCGGCATGTAGTAATGTCTCACTTAAGGCCTTTCGCGTTTCTTTGGAGAGCCACAATAGATCGAACAGAGACAACCTGGCAGGTGTATTGGCCAACTGTGCCAGTATGTCAAAGTTGTAGGGTCGATCCATGCCTTCAGGAGCTGGTGCCATCAGAGACTTGACAAATTGCGTCTCCTTCTGCTTGGCTTTGTCGGTAGTTGAAGGATTAGACGGGCCGACTTTTGAGCTTGTGGGGGCAGCATGAGCTTAAGAAGGTACCGCTTCTTCTAGTGCGGGGTCGTAAGTTCGTAGATAAGCCTTCTCTGATCGCGTCTCGCCAGATAGAACTTCATAGATGGGAGAAGACACCATATGGCATGACTTGTATTTTTTGCCCTTTTTTGTTTTAGGAGATACCACCCCCTTCTTCATTTCTTACACCAGGTCCGGATGGACCCACATGATCTTACCATATTCAGTCGTGAGTGGCACTAAGGTTAAGTTGCGAGCTGGCGACAGGTTGACGACTTCTATTATTGCCTTGGGGATCAGGACCACGCCGTCTGGGACTTCTGTAGGAGGAAAGTCACCAAACTGAAGAGAGATCATGTTAGAAGATACGACCTTGTCTTCAGCTTCGAGGTTGATCACTTGGCTGTCATTAAGCTATTGTATCTTCTTCTTCAGGACGATGCAATCCTTGGTAGAGTGATGCACGTACTGATGATAAAGACAGTACTTGGGATCGTTGAGTTGGTTCGCCTCTGCAAGACATCGAGGTGGAGGCAATGTCAGTTTATTACCCTTCGTCAATGTGTGAAAAATGGTAATGACATCATCTTCGTCAAAGGAGAAGGTCTCCTTAGGTTTGTCAGAGGTTCCCTGAGAATTAGAAGCTCCCTTGGAAGTGTCGACCTTCAGGACTTCTTTTTCTTTACCCCCACGGGCAGGGATAGTTTGAGGATGCATGCCCTTGTCTTCAGATTTGGGTATTTTCAACCCCAGTAATTCCAGATTAGGAACGTCTTTTTTAGCAGCATCAGCGGCCCCAATGAAAGCTGGCCATGTATCATACTTATGTATACCCAGACAGAACTTCATTGTAGGAAAGAAATTATGTCGACAAGTATCCATAAGTTCTGAGTCTGGTATGCCGAAGGGCATCTTCAACGCTAGCCGCCTGAAGCGTTCGATGAAAGAAATGACAGACACAGTCCTCCTTTGCTTGGTCTCGATGAGGGTGGACATACTAACATGCATGCCACTCTCGTAAAACCTATTAAAGAACAACCTCTCCAAGTCTTTAAAAGAATTGATACAACCGTCAGGCAGACTGCAGAACCATTCAAAAGCTATCCCCTGGAAGGTGCTAATAAACAGCTTTGACAAGAACGGATTGTCCCTGGGTAAGTGTAGAGTCTGCGTGTTGAAGTATGTCATGTGTTGACGAGGAGAAGTCAACCCATCAAATGAATTTAGCATCAACGGCTTGTAGTTAGGAGGGCAAGTAGCATTCTCCCATTCAGAAGGATAAGGTTAAGATATCCCCATCTTCTGAAGCACGTCTTTGTGTGAGATGGTGTCGAGACAGGCAACCAGCATCCTGTTGATTGAGCAGGTGTTGGAAAACAGCTGCTGTATGGTTGTCAGGCGTCGTTGACGAAGGACCACCCCCAGTATTTACAAGATTTGGAGGAGGCACAACGGAATGATACTCCTATTGTAGTGAAGGAGGGTTGTTGCTATGAGCCAGACTAACATAAGTCGAGACATTTTATTGGGGTGGAGGAACAGCCCCAGCAGCTTGGACCGCCATGATACTGGTAAGCATATCAGTGATCTTGGCAAATGTTGTTTCAAGACCCTCTAGCCGTTTGCTGGTCTGATCACTGACTTCTTTAGGTCTTTCTCCGTCTGCCATGTATGTAGATAACATGTGAGGATGAACAGAGAAGACAGTACAACTGGTGCTGATACTGTCTGTCTCTGAGTTGACAAGTCCTTCATCCTCAGGTAGGAGAGGTAGATAGTCGCCATCAGACTCGGACAGATCGTCGTCCTCTGAAGGCTACCCCCAGTTTGAAGGTCATCCACTTCAGACTCTGAGGGAACACTACCCCCAGCTTGGGAGTCCTCGTCATCTATACGAAATCTCGCCTTTGACCGAGTACCCATATAGACTCCTTCAAATGTGACAGCCTGCTGACCATCTGTTGGTAGACTTCTTCTTCTTCTCGTGGAACTGAGAGAGAAAGTTAGGTTCATGGTCCACCATCTTTGATTGGGGCTTCCATAAGGGGAACCCCATGAAGCCATGTCGGATAAAACATACAGCGGCTTTTCATCGTCAGAGAAATGCAGTCGTCCAAATACGGACTGCCTTTGAGGCAATGTTGTAAAAATCGAACCGGACCGACGGTTGGACCGGGTTCAACCGGTTTATGCCAAAAAATCGGTTCGGTTCGACTAAAACCGGGTCTTTTAAAAAACCGTCGGTTTATTGTCAAAACCGGGTTCAACCGGTGAACCGGCCGAACGGTGATCCGGCCGAACCGGTTCACAATTGAACCGGCCAATTTTGGTTTTTTTTATTGTAAAAAAATTCAAAATAAATTATTATGAGAAATTTAGACCATTTGATTCTTTATTTGGTTTTAATCGACCTTATAGTTATAAAATCAAAACCGAACTAACATACTTATGATCAAATCAAACTAAACCAAGAAGTAAATAAGGATATTTTATCTATTTGAACCAAACTAAACCAAGTCTATTGAACTCCAATTGAACCCGGTTGAACCACGGTTGAACCCCGGTCCGACCTATACCAAAAAATTTTGGTTCGATCATCGGTCCGGTTTTTAAAACATTGCTTTGAGGCACTCTTGTTGCTTTGGAGCATCAACAGTTGATGACAATACTGGTGCACAGATGTGCACCATGAATTGTTGTGTCTTCCCTCGCTTTATGCTAAGTTTTGCTTTAAAACCTACGTCACATGCATCGCCGAGCTTAGCACATGGGTTTGTAAGGAGAGTTGGCACATCTAGACTTAGTTCACGTGCAGGGGAAACCCCCACACCTAAGTTCTGTGATGACCTTGAAGACAGCCCCGTGCTATACGTGTTGGGGCCTATCTTTTTGCTGTGGGCGCATAGGCCCTGGAGTCTGCCTTTAGGCACATGCTTCTTGGCAGCATGTCTGAGCTTCCTCGATGTGGGCGCATAGTATGGGTCGGTTGAGCTTAGGCGCATAGCCTTAGGCGCATGACCTTGGATGCCCAATCTGTCGAAGACAGAAGCCTTCTGATTAGAGTTATGTGCCCACATACCCCCTTGGGCGTATAGCTTTGGGCGCATGCTTGGTGGAGCAGCGCTATTTTCTTCCAGCTTCGCCACCTTCGTTTGTGAGCCTTGCTGGGTTTGCCCAGAGTGTCATACACTCCGATTCTTGGCATCGTAGTATTTTTCTTTGCCAAGTCTCGAGCGTTGAACACTCTGTTGTTGGTTGCACAAGAGGGAAGTCACTGGACTAGTAGAGCCCGGAACGGCGTGAGCCTTCTTCATTTGTGGAGCTTCTGTGGCAGAGCCATGTGCCCATGTGACAAAGTCCTTCAGTTGCATATCTGCTATGACACTGGCAGGATATGTGCGACGAGCCTTTGGAAGCCAAGTCTTATGAGACTTGTTTGGCTTCACCAATTTTGAGGGAGTAGAGCCGTCCCTCGAGAGCATCTCTTCGAACGGCTGTTGATCGAACTTCACGATCAGCATCTTCTGAGTGCTCCCTACTTTGTCTGTATCGAATTATGTCACTACCTTCTCGTCAGAGGAAAAAGGTAGTCCCCAACAGAGTCGTTATTTTTGTGGACACACACAAAAAGAAAAAGAAATGTTGTCGTTTCTTTATTGGCGCAAGGCACCACAAATCAAGTACGCCTGAGAGATCCTTGCTGAGGATCCCCGAGTATAAAAAATTTTTTGGGGAATGGGACGATGGAGATCGAGCGGCAGTTGCGCCTTTACTCCGTTGACACTCCGGTTACAAAAGTGGGAGAAAACCTAAGAAAATTGCTAACTCTCGGCTTACTGGCAAGAAGTGAGCTGGAATGATGTTATGCACCCACATGAGGAAACATACTGGTTTTCATGTAGGCGTATGGTCCTGCTTTGGACGCATAGGATGTAGGGGCATACAGGTTGCGTGGTCGTGGGTTGATCATGGTACTGACATGGCCGCATGCTTCGGTGCATGATTGCTCGTGGAGACTGACGTGGCCGTATACTTCGGTGCACATTTTGATCGTGGCTTTGATCTAGTCAGGGGCTGTTCTGGCTTGGGCGCATAGCCTGAAACAGGGCTATGTGCCCCCCTTTTGGAGGAGCTTATCTTGGGCGCATGGGCATATGACCTCACTGGAAGCTTTGGGCGCATATGACCTCATTGGTGGCTTGGGCGCATAAGGCTCATTGGTGGCTTGGGCGCATAAGGCTCATTGGTGACTTGGGCGCATACGTCCAGTCTGCTGAAATTTTTATGCTTCTAGACGTTTATGACTTCGTTTCTATGATACTAGTTTTCCAACCGAAAAGTTCACCTTAACCCGACTACTTGATCTCTAAAGTTCATAAGAGTTTAATATAATCTAAATCTAATTAATTTAGATGAATTTTAATAATATTTTTCTAATTTATTTTGATTACTTCTAGAATATTTAATTTCTATATTTTCCATATTGATTCACTTCCAAATTGGACCCATATATGGCATAATTGTGTTGGTAAATAAATGAATTAATTTGATTTTATTTTTTTAACGTAAATATATATAAAATATATTCAAAATTAATGTTTATTTTTTCCAGAAATAAAAGTATATATTTTGAAAATTTAAATATTATTTTTCTACAATAATATAGTGCCTGTATAGTAGCATTGACGGTATATATGGTTAAGTGTTAATTTATGGTTGTTGACTAGTTATACCTATATATAGTATGTGATACTTGTTGTGTAATTTTGACATCAATTCTTATTATTTCTCAAATTACTTAAATTTGTTTTAGAATTTAAATATTTTAGTTTTATATTACTTGGTTTCGATTTAATTGACAAGTTGGCATGATAAGCCAATTAGTTAGTATATTTATGAGAAGTTTATTTTCTATATATATTATGATTAAATATTATTATTATATATTTTAAAAAAAATTCAAGGATTTATGATTATTACTTTTAGTTTATAAAAATACTACTTTTATCTAATATCATGATTATATGTGTGTGTAGAATAGTTAGAGTATATATATATATATATATATATATATATATATATATATATATATATATATATATATATATATATATATATATATATATATATATATATATTTACTTGTTTCATAAACTATATGTATAAATATTTTTTCAGAAATATTTATTATTATTTCAGAAATTAAAGTAATTATTTTTAAATTATAGAATAATATTTTTGTCATGCTAGTATAATATTATATGACTATACTTGGATATAAACTAGTATGGTAGATTATGCCTAAGTAAAAAACTATACAGGGTAAGTGTATATATGGTATGTGTGAGAAATTTGAGTTAGCATTTATTTTAGTTTATATATATTACTCGGTGTTCGCGATTGTTCGACTACAGTTGGAGCCAGACCGTTGATTATTCTGTTTTCTAAATGCCAAGCAATATACATTGCCTTTGTTTCCCGTTTAAATTAAATTTCTAGTTTTGTGCTTGTTGTTTACAGTTATAGTTGTATGCGTCCAAGTTTGACCTGGGTGCCATAGATGTTGTCATCGATGTCTTGGGAGTGTGTGGACCTAGAGTTAGTAGACTTACATTCAGTAAAAAGTTATTGATATAACTTATATGGCCTCGACACGTGTTACTACACAGCACATGAGTGAGAATTCACATGCATGAGTCGCCCATCGACTGGTCTTTGGTGCGTTGACTCACTGGATAGTTAGGTCGAGTCTAGGTAAGATGACTTACATGTTAGCCCAATGATTACATCGTGTTTTTGAATATGGCTAATCAATTAAGTTTAACTTAATGATGTTGCTACTAATATTCATATACTCACTATCATGTTGCTACTTAAACTTAGCATTGTCCTAATTGTCCTATACCATATTACCATGTGTTGTATCGTATTACAACATATTTTTCTCGCCTAACATGTATTTGTAGACATGCAGTAAGCATGATCAAACATGATCAAACCAGGACATAGGTGAATGTGTACGCACTATGTCATCTCAACCCCTAGACATATCTCTCCAAGCTCTACCATACAAACAGACCAATTCCTGAACCAAGCCCAAGCTCCACCAAGCCAAACAAAGCCCAAAGGCCATTCTGCCACCTAGGAGGCAGAGTTCGGGCCGAACTCTGTCTCCTGATTTTTAGCACCCTAATTTTTAGGGCCTGCTTGGTACAAGCTATCCAACGTTCAAAAATTTGAATTCTTGGGACAGAATTCGAGCCGAACTCTGCCTCCCCAGAGTAGTATAAATAACGCTTGATTTCTCTCATTTCACATCATCTTTCTATCTCTCACTTTCAATCATCTAAGCCTTATACTACCTAAGCCTTACTCTTCCAATCTACTAGCCATAAAACTTCCTAAGCCCCAAGGTGCTCAAGTGCGATTCAGCTAGAAGATTTTGTGCAAGAGTGAAAACAAGTCACATGGAAAATTCCAAGTTTCGCTTTTTGCGAAGTTGAAGTATTCGAGCGCTTCGATCTAAAAGCTCATGTTCTGTAAGAAGTTGGCGTGTTCTTCTAAGTAAAGGCACGTAGATGTACACTAGTTCACAATAGTGAATTTCAATCCTGAGCTAGAGTTCTCAGTCCTGACTAGTCCTCTACGAGGAAAACCAAGTTTAAACTATTGTGTCTGCGAATGCTCTTCTGATCTTTATTTACTTTCGCATTTTTCTCTGATTTATTTACTATCTTGATAGTTGTTTTATGGAGGTGATATAGAGTTAATTTTTTATTTGGTGATTATCGACACAAACTATATTCACCCTCCCTCTAGAGTTGCCTACACGTTATTTTATTACATTGAGATGTAGGTTGTTCGAGTCATGGATATGACTTGTACGATGCATAGGTGGAGAAGATTGTTAGTAGGAGTATGAGATACCCCACTTGGCCTGAGTGTTGCCCGGTTATGGGCTCATAGTTTTCCTGTTATGGGTGTGTCACTAGAGGATATATCCGATAATGACCCTGATTGCGCGTCAGATACGGTCAAGAGGTATGCTAGTAATACAAAGTATGGCTAGGGGATATATCCATTTAGTGGCCCTGACAACGTGTCAGATACGATCCAGATGTATACTAGTTCATGCAAAAGTCTCTAGCGGATGCAATGCTTTATTCTTTTACCCACTCATATGTACCAAAGTCGTCTTCAATTTGCATTCACTTAGCAGTTAGGTTAATTTTATATTATGGCATGGGATAATGTCTTATCATGTAATAGTGTACCACTCCTTGTCCTTGTTAGGTTGTAGGGGGTAGGGGGTTCACTGTTTCGGTGGTGGGATATTAGACCATGTTATGACCCGAGCTATTTATTTTATGTTTATATTTATTCAATTTACATTGGTATTTTTTTGTATCTTGTTTTGTCCCTCTAAGGACCTGCTGATGTCTCCAGGTATTGGCTGTGCAGTTATTATATAGTAGTTGGACATGTGTTGATTGCTGCATCGAGATTTTAGGTATATATGGTTGGTATTTTTATTTCATTCTTCATATTTTGTCGTCCTTGATTTACTCTGCTACTTTAGCCTATTATTTGCAAGCTTATTCCTTTCTCGAGCTTGTTCGAAAAGGTATATATAGGGACAAAATGTAAAGTGATATACTCTAGAGGGGGGTGAATAGAATAGGCAGCAGAATATTAGCTATTGAAAAATTGTTAGTAACAAGATCACAGAAATATATCACAGATATGAAAGTAAAAGTAAAGTGCAAAGATCATACACAAAGACAATAATGTATACTAATCTCCATCTTGTGAGAACTAATCCAGTCGAGAGAACTCTAGCTCCTAGTTGAAATCCACTATGGAAAAATTGTAAGTTTTCATACGAAGTCCTTGCAACTTCTACCAATGCGAGCTTTGATCCGAAGCACTCGACTAACTTCAATTGTGAAGTGTCTCACTTCTGTCAAGTCTCTTGATTACAATCATTCTGAACTTCTAGACCGTACCGTACTTGCTAATCGACTAGAGAATTGTAATTAGGTTGGGATTTGAAATAGAAAGCTTAGTGGGGCTTTGGAAGATCGTAGTAAGCTTAGAGAGAAGATATATGAAAATGAATGAGTGAGCTGAAATGGTAGAATTTCTTCTCTATTTATATGGTTTTCAAAAAGAGAATTTGGACAGAATTCTATGGAAGAATCTTGGCATATTGTCGTTGCACCCGTAACTCGAGAAGACTGAGTTTAAAATCAAATGTTCAGGACAACCGAACTTAGGCCAAATTCGGAACAAATTTGTGCCGAATTCTGCTAGTCTAGAATTGGTTTAATTTGGGTTGGCAGCTCAGGTTTTGGGCTTTTGAAAGTTCAATCAGTATGAGGTAGTTTGGGCTTTGTGAGTGGGCTTGTTTTTAAAACAAAAAGGATATTTTGAAAACGTATCTTAGGTAGCCTATTTGCCAGTACGACGTGGTTTACAATGTATTCCTAGACTCAATAAAATACAAAAGTACATTTATAATTAAAATACAAATGCGACGACAAATACAACTCCAAGTTCCAAAGTCTTGAACGGTAGCAGGCATAGGCTGTCGCTATTCGTCCAAGTAGCCCTTATATCGAGACAGGATTAGATCAATTATTAAAATCTGGTTCGACTATGACCAATGGGCCAACAATATGTTACTAGGTGGCCAACTTTAATATATTATGTTCATTCTTGGTATTCGTTCATTACTGTGGATTGGGATATAGGTTAGTTAGCATATATTAGTATACTAGACAGTATAGTACGTCTAGAATAAGTCTATTAAATTGAAAACTTATTCTAGTTTGTATGCTGGCATATTTGCGTTTTAGTTCCTCTGTATTTTGGAACTGGACGTGACAAAGGGGGATACAAAGCGTGTTCCAAATTGGATATCAGGAAAGCGTATTGTATGGTTAATCAGAAATCATGTGCCATATTATGAGATGCATGGTTTTGATAGATGGTGGGTTGACAGGGTGAATAAATGTATCTTCACGTCATCGTTCTTAATATTGATTCATGGCCAACAATAAGGATTCTTCAAGAGTTCCAGGGACATTAGGCAGGTTGATATGCTTTCTCTATATCTCTTTCCTATTGTGATGGAGTTCCTCACGTGTTTGCTGGATGAAGTGGTTACAAATAGATTAGTCAACCCTCTATTTAGGAAGATGGAACTGGTGGTCTCTTACCTTATAAATGTGGAAGATTTATTAGTTTTTGTGGAACCTATGAATAGGTCGATTGATACTCTTAAGAGTATTTTTGACAATCATGAAAGGTGGTCGGGCTTGTAACTTAACAAGAGTAAGACTTTTATGTTCCTAAACTAGACTATAGGCAAAAGGAGACGTGGCTGGGAAGGTGGATTATTAAAGGCATGCTTTAGGTTAAATATTTAGGTTTGTCACTATCTATTAACTATGCTACTTATGTGGATTGAGAGGGCATTCTCAACTAACTCAAGCTAGACTAGAAGGATGGCAGGACATGTCGTGTCCTTTGCGGGACGTATTGAGCTTAGTAGAACGGTCATCTTGGCTATTGTGTTGTACTGGCTCCAGACTATCACGATACCTAAATGTACTATAAAAAGATAGAACAAATGGTACTAACTTTCTATGTAAAGGAGGAATACATGCTATAAGCTGGAAAGAGTTGTGTCGTCCGATGAGAGAAGGAGGTGTATGCTTAAGATCGCTTACGCTTCCTAGAGATATTGTCTCCATTCTTAAGATTCCTCACTAGCAAATCATTATGGGTTGAATGGATCAGAGGAAGGTACTGCCCTCAGTGTGATTTCTGGACTTCTAGGACCAATAACAATTACCCGGTTACGGTAAAATTACTCATGGGATTGAGAAGAGCAGCCAAACCTAAACGTACTATAGTCATCTACTCCAGGAACCAGACTAGCACTACAAAAAAGTATCTTTTTGGGATGACATTATTAGGAACACTAGTTTAAATTGTCCTAAAAATGTAGTTCTGGGAACGACTATATTTTTGGTAACAAAAATATAGTATTTTTGGGGACAAATTGTGGAAATGGATATCTATTTAGGAGTAATAAAACTTTCTGCCCCAAATAATTCATATTAACTTCCAAAATAGCTTGGCGGGAATGCCAAATATTTGGCAGCTAATTGCCAAATTTTTAAGAGAGAACGTTTCCTACCATACGTTTCCATAATGACCGTTCGATTGGATGACCTAAATCTAGACCGTTCATCACAAAACCACTCACACTTAATTAGATCAAAACCATTCAGACCTTTGCTACTAGCTTATGCTCTCTCTTTCCAATCAAAAAAGAATGGTTGCTACTCTCTCTCTCCGACCTTTGCTACTCTCTCTCTCTTTCAAATCGGTCGCCGGTGCCGCCACTGCCGCCAATGTCGCCACTGCCGCCACTCTCCGGAACACCTTCCTCAGAACCTAGCTCATCTCTTTCCCCTTTCTTCAGAACTTCTGCAAACCCTAGCTTCTCTTTCTCATCCGTAAACCCTAGCATCGCTGCAGTCATTTCCTTCTCCTCAGTTGTTCCGACCCCTAGCTTTAGCTTTGGCTTCGGCTCCACTCGTCCCCTCTTCGACGGTGGCTTCGGATCCTCCTGTAACGTCCCAAATGTTGTACCCTGTCCGAGGCCCAGTTGCATAACCTTTTTACGGACCAAGGTTATGCGAAAAACTTCCAGAACATTCTAGAAGATGGCAGAAGGCTCTAGAAGATGGTGGATCTCTCCGGAAGGACCAAGATCGTTCTAGGAGGCCCAAGAAGCTTCTGGATGGCCCGTAAAGTTTTCTTTTCTGTTGCTAGAGAATAAACCTGGAATACGCTATTCCAGTTATGGTAGAAAAGAATAATCCTTGGAATATTCCTTCCAGGACTTTCTATGTAAATCTCTCTGAGCACTTACAAAATGGTGAGGATTTCATTTGTTCCTCACCACCTTCATTGTAAGCATTCTCCAAGTTAATAAAAAGATTCTTACGAGTCCATCTTTGCTCCACTATTCTAATTTCCTTAGCGATCTAGCTAAGTCAGGTTGGGAAGGCTTATACGGTTCTTTGAGGAAAAAGATCTTTGAGGGAAAAGAAAGTGCGCCGTACGGGACGAAATGCTAGCAAAAATACTAAGTCCGTAACAAGTGGTATCAGAGCAAAGGTTTGATCGTCGTCATGTCTTCGACCGAAGCAATCATTAACGAGCAACCCGCATCGCCTAAGGAGAAGGCGAAGGCCTCAAGGAAGGGCAAGAGCAAGGAACCATCGATGGAACAGGCTCTTGGCGAGTTGGCTGAACGGATTGAGATGGTGGAGAAAGACGTGACGGACGTCGAATTTCAAGTAGAGCAAAACCAAACGGCTCACGAGGAATTCATCCAGGGTTTGGAGGCGAACGTCGCCACGGCTATGTCGGAGTTCCGAGAGCATCTCTGCGAGATGCAGGCCGAGTTCGAGGAGGAACGAAAGGCCACTAAGGCGGAGATTGCCGAACTGTGCAAAGAGCTACAAACCAAGGTGGAGGTCTTTGAGAGGGCCATTGCTGGTGGTCCGACTCTGAGGAGGGAGTCGACTCAGAGGATGAAGTATCCAGAACCCAAATCCTTCACTGGTGTACGGGACGCGAAGGAGGTGGATAACTTCATCTGGAATGTTGAGCGCTACCTAAAGGCGGTCCGCATCGAGGATAAGACCGACAAGGTAAACACAGCGTCCCTATATTTCTCTGATGATGATATGTTATGGTGGTGATGCAGGTGCATCGATATAGAAAAGGGGCTCTGCTCGATCGAGACTTGGGAGGATCTCAAGAAGGAGATCAAGTCTCAATTCTACCCGAAGAATGTGGTGTTTCACTTAACAAAATGCCTAAAATTGGCTTCTGAAAGAAAACGAGAAAAAGTACAAAAGTACAAATAGATTCTAGAGAGTATTGCATTAGAAGTATGATCTGAGAGCGATCACTTTGTTCCTTGGACCACACGATGATGATGAAGAGAACTGCTTGAGGAAGATGAACAAACGGAAGAACAAAGTCACCAGAAAGGTATCGACACAACGGCACTGATGGCACAGTTTTATGCTTTCATGCTTTGCTTCACCCTGTTCTTGAAAAAAAGTTAAAGAAATGCTTCTGGGAATTTCACTCTGAAAGTATGAATTTTCTCAGAATCTCCATCTCTCTTGATGATCTCTTGTGTTAAAAATAAGTCTATTTATAGACTAGACCCTCTGTGCGTAAAAACCAAAAATAATTGGGTCTCTATGCAAGTAACTGTCACCCACGATAAAAATCAACCTCTACGCGTGATAACACGTGTCCCATGTAGAGTTTTGGTCTCTACGCATGGTGACACGTGTCCTACAACTTCAGCAATATGGGAAGAGCACGTACACACGTTCCTCGATAAGTGTGGCATGAAAGCCACGTATGCAGACCACGTTCTCACATAGCCAGAAAAGATTGGGCGTAAAAATGACCCAAAATAGACTTCCTGCGTAAAGTAGCAGACTGGGCGTAAAATAACCCAAAATAGACTTCCTGCGTAAAGTGGCTGAAAAGTAGTCTTGAGCGTATAATTAGCTCAAATAAACTCTACGCACACGAAAGCCTTGAGCGTAAAAGCTCGAATAGCTTTCATGCGTAAAAGAAGCAGTCACTTGAGCGTAAAGTAGCCCATCTGTACACTAAACGACAAGTGTTGGGTTTGGTACAAAAAATCTTCTCGGCTTCTCTGTAATTTGCTGTCAAAAAATTATTCTGTCAGAACAGTATCACGCACATTAAATGCGATGTGGACAGCCTGTCTCCCGCGTAAAGGATTGAGGATGGTGTGTATTTAGTCTAGTTAAGGGGACGGTTAAATATTGGCATGGTTAAAAATCAATTGGAACCAAAATTGTAACCACCACTTTTCTAAAAATGAGGGTAATTTTGAAATTTTGTAAAATTGATTATTTAATAATAGGTTTAAATCATGTTATTGATTTATTGGTAAATTTTGATTATTTTAATATCATTAAATTAGTGTTTTATGATTTTGTTCTTTAGCTAGTGTAACCTTAGAGCTGCTTAGCCTAGAGACTAACCATGACCATGGGGGCCTAACCCATGTGATTACATTAGCTAATTACCACTTTTTAGGCTAAGGGTATTTTGGTCATTTTTTGACTTTTGAATTATTTAGGATTTGATTAATTGGTGAATTTTAGATTATTTTAATAATATTTAAATTGATGTATTGTGATTTTGGTCATTTTTCATATTTTAATGTTTTGGGAATTTTTATATTTTAATATTGATTTTACGGAATTTGTTTAGTCGGGTTTGAGTTTCATTTCGTTCCGACTCGTGTTAGTGACCCGGGTAGCTTAGACTGTAGACGGGATCCCAAGATTAGTTAGTTATGGCCCACAAATCCCACTAATTAAGTTAGTGAGTTTAGACTAATCCCACTTGTTAGATTGGTTAAGTTAGAGGCTTAAATTTAACCCTTTTGATCCCAAACTTGAACATAACTTAAAATTAACCAAGAGGACTAGTTGAGGCCTTATTGGAATTTCTCCCAAGGCCCAAATAGGGTTTAATGGCAGCCACTATAGCTAGGTTAGCCTCCCTTCCTTTTATTTCATTCCATCTTGCATCTTTTCCTTCACAAAGTTTTCTTCCCCAAATTAGAGAGCTTTCCTCTTTGATTTGATCTCCAAATCCTTACATCCCTCCACCAAAACTTCCATCCAACCTTCTCATACTACCAAGGAAGGGTGCTAGCAAAGATTTGGAGCAAAGTGTAAGGAGGAGTGTCCTTTTTGGAAGATTTTTGTATCGAAGCCGTGTCCTTGAGAGTATCATTGGGATTCCACTCCCAATAGGTAAAACCAACCCTCTAAATTAATTTTCTATGCATATTAGTTAGTTTTGAATCTGTAGGATCCACCCCCATGCATGAACCCCCTTTAGATTCAAATTTGAGGCCATTTGGATCTCTCTTGAGGATTTTAGATAGATGTCTTGTGTCCTACTTGATAGATCCCAAATTAGGACACCCCATGTGTATGTATGTATGATAATAGTTTAAATAGATATTTAAATTCAGTTTTAGAATGGTTAGAGAGTGGATTGATCTTAGTTAGGATGGTTAGAATGAGTTTTATTTGGATACCTATGTTGGTATCCAAGTATCTTGGCCTACATGTGTTTCTTTTGTCCAAAACAACTCAAATTCGTCATAATATTCATCCACGTTTTTATTAACTAAAGCAACTTAGAAATGTCATAAAGTTTAGCTTAGAAATCCGATTAATCTCCTTTTTTTTAAAAGAACCGTATTGAAGTTAACTTTCCAAATATATATTTTAATAAGCCAAAATCGTTCTGGAACTTTCTGTAAAACTATTTGGGTGTCAGCTGTCCGAAAGACAAACGCGTTTCGGTATTTTCGCGATTCCGGGAGCTTTCGGACACGAAAATGCGATCCGTTTGAAGTTTCGGAAAGCTAACATGAAGGACTACGACATACTTTAATCCTAAAATTTAGTAAAGGCCCAATTGGTACAGTATTAGTTTTAAGTAGAAGAGTGACTATGCGACGTAGGCATTTTGTGTAACCTTTGAGCCTATGTAGTATGGATATTAAATGAATGCAGAGTATGTAATGCATGATATGTTAGATGAATGAAATGATATATATATGATATGTATATATATATGATATGTATCCTCTTTACATTAATGTATATATATGGTTGAATGCAAGCATGTAGGAATACAATCAATGTAATATATGTAAGCAATGCATAATTGCATGAATGAAAGAATGATATACAATGTATGCATGAAAGTATATAATGAATGCTAGATATTAATGCAAGGTATACATGTAATGATAGTATGAATGCATAATGTATACATAATGTAATGCAATATATAATGATAGCATGTATGGTAATATAGAATATATAGTGCAAGCATGTATATGTCTATTGTTTTCTAGTTTCTACCTTATTCACTGTTATTCTCAGTTTCTCCCTTGCTCCTTGTTTTCCTTCCCTTCCCTTCCCTTCCTTTTTGTTTTTCATAAATGATATGTTTGTAGGTATCCTAACTAATGAATGCATATATATGTTAAGTATATATTATAATATATATATATATATATATATATATATATATATATATATATATATATATATATATATATATATATATATATATGTAATGAATCAATATATGCATGTAAGTACCAAATTATGAATGCAATATATGTAGAGACTGTATGAAAGGTTATATGAATACAACCATGTATATAGAAATGTATGCAAGTATCTATGTATATACCTATGTATGTAAATATGCATGTATATATGTAAATATGTATGTATGCATATATGAATGCATGAGTGTAATGTGTGCATGAATCAAATGTGTATATAGTGATAACATGTATGTATAAATGCATGTATGTAACTTAGCCTATGTGTATGTGCATATATGTATATATAGGGTATATGCATATATATAAATGTGTGTTGCCCTGTGACCTTGTGATTGTGCTTGGATGCTAGTCTAGACTTGGTTAGGCCTAGTAAGACTTGATTGGACTAGGATTGGCCTAGTTGACCTAGTTTGACTAGTGTAATTGACTGTAGTTGACCAAGTTTGACATTGACCGAGATTGGCTTAGAAATCATGTAGATTGCACCGTAAACTTCATTTATCTTATTTTAAACACATTATAACCCATATTGCTCTATTTAGGACATTGTGACTCCAGTGCAGACATCTGATATTATACTACTCTTTAGAGTGTCATGCGAGTACATTCTCTGATAGTTCTCTTATTTATTTGTCAATTACTGTATTTTAGTTCTAGTTAGTTCTATGTGATTCTCTGTTACAACATGTATGGATATTTCTGGATTCATATATTCGACACACATACCATCTTGTCTGGCCTCTTTTACTGGAATCATTCTGGAATCATTGCTGGTATCATCATGTTTGGCTGGACTTATCTCGATTTTCGTGTCGAATTCTGGATTCACTTGTATTGTGGGCAGAGAAATATAGAGTAAGACATGTAGACATATCCTAATTCTAGAATCTCCAAACAGGAATCTACTGGAAGCATAGTTATCCCTCGCCTGATCAGTGAGTGATGTGCCTGATACCTACAGCCGTTTACATGTCGATCTCGATATTTTAAAATATACTGTTAGAATATAGCTAGTCTCACCCAGATTCTTGATCATTGACTAGAATCATCTTGTACTGGATTCATCTTATACTGGATTCATCTTGTACTAGATTCGTCTCGTATTGGATTTACATTGGATTTACACTTGTCTTACATTTACTCTCTAGACTCATCATGTTACTCTAGTTCAGCTAGAATCTTATTTTATAGTCTTCATTGCCATGATTCTTCTCTTGTTTTAGTTACCTTACTTTTCTTGTATCTTAACTTTTTCTCTATACCATCACCTGAATATAAACTACCATGTTCATCAATAAAACTATCTATAACTGCTTTATAGTTCTTTGTCATTTACTTGGGTTTTTTAGATGAGTTGTACTCGTTCCTGTCCTGACTGGACCTGTTGAAAATATTACAGATGATTGCCCTGAGGACAATTGCCCTACTTGCCTTGGAGCAGGAGATGGCTTAGCTATCTTTGGCCCCGACACTCAGGAGTGATCGGAAGACTAGCTAGTAGACTTGGTTTAGTTTTTATGTTTTAGAACTTGAATTGTAATAAGTTGAGATATTGTTTTGTTTTGAGATTGTTTGAGATTATTATTATTTAGTAGTTGGTTTTGTTGTTGTTATTTAGTCTTAGTTATAAACTTCTGTGTTATCATATCATGCTTAGACTGTGATTGAGATTTCATTATATCTATACTTGTCCTCCGTCCGGAGTTGAGATTTTGACAAGTACATTATATAATTGCGTGAGTTGTTGTTTAGATAGTGACTTAGAACAGTGTTCCACCGCCGACACTATGGCGTAGGCTGGGCGCTGTTACGTAGTCGTACCCTCATAGTGGGTGCGGGTCGTGACATATTTTTAGTGGTGGCCCATGCAGGTCGAGAGTCGCATGAGTACGATGTCGTGGTAGTGCAACGATTAGTTGTACTGCTACGCACCTGCGATAGGAACTAAGAAATAGGCTTTAGCAGAGAGGTTACTCAATCACAGTGAGGACTACTTGAGAAGATTCCTGGGATGACCCTTCGGAATCTCATTATAAACTATCTCGAAATTCGATTCCGATAGTTTCTGTCTACTTTCTTGTTTATCGTTGAATTTGATTATTGGTATTCATTATTGACTTAATTTTCTACCAAGATAACATTATGGGTTAGGTTGTCTCAGTCATGGAATCTAGAGTCTTCTACAGCCATATTAGCAGGTTTGGCGATGAGATAGTGTCTGATTATGGATATATTTCTCGGGTGTGAAAATTTAAAATTTTCGCAGCCAAGCTAGCGGCAATGCGAAAATTTTAAATACCATGATTCTAGAGGTATATACCTTAGTTGTAGACTCTATGGATTATCATTGTTGTACTTACTGGCATAACGAGAATTCTGGTAACATGGTTCTGAATAGACGGGTATGATTATCATATTGCAGAATAGATACCATATAGATGGTGCCCTAGTATGGAATAGAATATCAGTGTGGATGTTACATGAGTATTATGGATTAGATAGAGGAAGCTAGGCCACCTATAGCGTAGCACCGTGCCCCGCACCATCAGAGGGATATACCCCAAAGGGGTAGGGCTTTTGCACTGTCAGTCGAGTAGACCGACGCTATGGGTGACGGGTTCGCAGGTCTGTCTTTCCTATTCTTCTTTCTATCTTGTTGTTTGATTCCATTAGTACCTGTCAGGATACTTTGTGCTTTGATAGATAGTATAGTGACCCTGATCAAGACCGTGATACCACGACCAGTAGGACCACAATTTGCATGTTTTAGATATAGTTTTCTTGACCTTGATTGTTGGGGGTTTAACCTAGAAGGAGTACGACCATCTTAAATGAGGATAATTTTAAACTTTTATAAAATTGATTATTTAATAATAGGTTTAAATCATGTTATTAATTTATTTATAAATTTTGATTATTTTAATATTATTAAATTAGTGTTTTATGATTTTGTTCTTTGGCTAGTGTAACCTTAGAGCTGATTAGCCTAGAGACTAACCATGACTATGGAGGCCTAACCCATGTGATTAAATTAGCTAATTACCATTTTTAGGCTAAGGGTATTTTGGTCATTTTTTGACTTTTGAATTATTTAGGATTTTGATTAATTGGTAAATTTTAGATTATTTTAATAATATTTAAATTGATGTATTATGATTTTGGTCATTTTTATATTTTAATATTTTGGGAATTTTTATATTTTAATATTAATTTTACGGGATTTATTTAGTCGGGTTTGAGTTTTGTTTCGTTTCGACTTATGTTAGTGACCCGGGTAGCTTAGACTGTAAACGGGATCCCAAGATTAGTTAGTAATGGCCCACAAACCCTAATAATTAAGTTAGTGAGTTTAGACTATTCCCACTTGTTAGATTGGTTAAGTTAGAGGCTTAAATTTAACCCTTTTGATCCCAAACTTGAACCTAACTTAAAATTAACCAAGAGGACTAATTGAGGCCTTATTGGGCTTCCCCCAAGGCCCAAATAGGGTTTAATGGCAGCCACTATAGCTTGGTTAGCCTTCCTTCCTTTCATTTCATTCCATCTTGCCTCTTTTTCTTCACAAAGTGTTCTTCCCCAAATTAGAGAGCTTCCCTCTTTGATTTGATCTTCAAATCCTTACATCCCTCCACCAAAACTTCCATCCAACCTTCTCATACTACCAAAGGAGGGTGCTAGCAAAGATTTGGAGCAAAGTGCAAGAAGGAGTGTCCTTTTTGGAAGATCTTCGTATCGGAGTTGTGTCCTTGAGAGTATCATTGGGATTCCACTCCCAATAGGTAAAACCAACCCTGTAAATTAATTTCCTATGCATAATAGTTAGTTTCGAATCTGTAGGATCCACCTCCATGCATGAACCCCCTTTAGATTCAAATTTGAGGCTATTTGGAGCTCTCTTGAGGATTTTAGATATATGTCTTATGTCCTACTTGATAGATCCCAAAATAGGACACCCCATGTATATGTTTGTATGATAATAGTTTAAATAGATATTTAAATTCAGTTTTAGAATGGTTAGAGAGTAGATTGATCTTAGTTAGGATGGTTAGAATGAGTTTCATTTGGATACCTATATTGGTATTATTTGCCATAAAAAATCAAAGACAGGTATTACAGAACACTGAAATTGATTGCAAACTCGCTTGTACAAAAAAAAGTCTAGTAAGAAATCCTAGGAAACAATCTAAGTACAATTGTTTAGTTTTGATTCTGGGGGGCGAGGGTGGAGGCTCGAAAAAGTGCTATCAACTCTGCCTTACTCCGTGGACTATCTGACGTAGTCTTTAGATCTTGAAGAAATTGCCTTCTTTAAAGTTGCCAGCCTTTTGCAGGGGTGTGGCACCCTGCTATTTATAATAGAATGTATGTTGAGCCATATAGATGTCATGTTGCCACGTGGCTGATTGGCACGCGAAGACCCGCTCTTTGGCTGCCATCTGTCGATTTGTTGGGATTTTGTTGCAGCAAATCTGGATAGTTTAGGACTTGGTCAGATTGTCACGCATCCTTTCGCAGGAATCACTTTTTTAGCCGCATAGATCTCTCAGTTTTCGGCCATGTGGGGCCGCATGAGACTCATGCGGCTTAGGTCGCAGACTTCCTTAGCCCAGACATAGCTTGAGGGTTTAAGCCGCATAGATTCTGTATTTTGGCCGCATAAAACTCATGCGGCTTGGATTACAGTTACTCTTGGCTGCATAAATTTTGGAGACTTTTGGGGCCACATATGTCTGAGTCACATAAGGTTCATGCAGCCTAGATGACACTCCTTCTTGCCGCATGAAGGCGTACGAACCCTGCTTTTAGACGATGTCTCACGTCTTATCTTTTTGTCGAAGTGTCAGAGTTGTCATTTTGTCAGTTTTGTCAGGACTTGTCAGCTTTATCAGACGAATTGCTCCTTTTGGCCGCATATCTTCCTTTTGCAGCTGGTTGTCGATGGGCCACATATGTCATTGAACCAGTCATACGGCTTTCCTTTATACGGACCTGTTTGGCCCAAAGTACCTATGCGACAATTTGTAATCCGCATGAACTCCATTTTTTCATGCTTCTATAAGACCCCCTTCAAAGTTTTCAAATTGCAAATTTGGAATACTTTGAATAAGAAGCATAAAAATATGTCAAGCCGCAGGAAATTTTTCGAACTGTAGAGAGATCTTGAGTCGCAGGGAGATCCTGAGCCGCAGAACGAATCTTAAGCCGCAGGGACCCTTCGAGCCGCAGAGAGCCTGCCAGCTGTCACTGCTGTATTTAATTTTCTTGATTCGATTGTGGATCTTTTCTCGAGATAAAGCCGACGGTTACTGGGGATAAAGTCCCCAAACGTCGACATTTATCTTTAATGATCTCGAGAACCGAAGAGACGCTCGACGGTTATTGGGGATAAAGTCCCCAAACGTCGTCCTCATCCTTAATGATCTCAAGAATCGGAGAGTCTCTTTTTAGCAACTCTATAAATAGGAGTCATTCAGAGAGAGAGATTTTCCTCTTTCACCTTCTCCTCCTTCGACTTCATCATACTTTCTGCTTTGGCTCCAAAAGCTTCCAGGTCGACTGGTGCGACGGCCAAAGGGAAGAGGAGAGGTAGACGCTCCTTCCATTCATTCCGACGTGCAACCTCCTCTCAAGAGTATGGATGGTGAGCAGAAGATGACTAAAATTTTGAATGGCCATAGTGTTTGCCATGAAATATAAAAGAGCAGAACAGTTTTATGGGAGGACTGGACTTTTACTTCACGTTACAAACTCGCTTGTACAAAGAAAGCCTAGGAACGAAAACCAAGGTACAGCAATCTAAGTACAATTGTTTATTTTTGATTCTGGGGGGTGACGATAGAGGCTCGGGAAGGCGACGGCAGCCCTGCCTTACTCCTTGGACGATCGGTATGCAGCTTTGGCTCCTGTGACGAGATGGTTGGCGTTGGTGAAGAAATGCTCCTCTTACTCTCCTCATATTGCTCTTTGACTTCTCTCTCTGGATTGATCTCTGTGTATTTTCTCTCTGATTATTGGAGGGAAATGTCTCTCTGTATGTGCGCATCTCTCCCTTATTTTTTTTTCTATTCTCACAAGGGAATGGTATCTTGCTATTTATAATAGTAGGAGCATCATTAGGGTTTACAATGATTGCCTCTTGGAGATGGCGGCGGCCTGTGGATTGGTCAATCTAGGCCATTCATTTTGATTGTGACGAATCCGGACCATTGAGTGTAGATTACACCAAATCTCATCAGCAATTAATACTGATTGGAATAAATCTTCCTCATAATGTTCTTCTGATGTCTGCGAATAAATTTGATTTATTCTCCTGCCACGTGTCCCAGATTATGGGAATTTGACCCAATCTTTGACTACAATAAATTTGAGAAATTGATCGGCTTAGGATACGTGTCCTAGGAACCACTGCGGGGAATCTAAACCGCATGAAGATTGAGCCGCATAAGATTTGGGCCGCATAAGATTTGGGCCGCATATGGTTTTGGGCCACGTGTCAGGGCTGCCTGGGTAGTGGCCCTCCCTCGAACCTTTGGAACGTATGGAGGTGATCATTGCGAGCCGCATAGGGATACATCCGTCTGAGCCGCATAGAAATGGTTTGCTTGAGCCGCATAGGAAGGCCTCCGTTTTGAGCCGCATAAGACTGTCTCGGCCTGAGCCGCATAGGACGGCTTCATTCTGAATCGCATGAGAAGTCTTTGCTCGAGCCGCATGAGGCTGTCTCGGCCTGAGCCGCATAGGACGGCTTCATTATGAACCGCATGAGGAGTCTTTGCTCGAGCCGCATACGAACGCCCATATGGCATAGCCATGTGGCATTTTTATGGCTCTCGGGGGATTTGTGTCAGATATCTCTTTCTCTTTCCTAGGGGTCTGTCATTATGACAGAGTCATAATGGCCTCTCTTATGTCAGGGCTGTCACTCTTTTCAGAGTTGTCCGCCGTCAAAGTAATTAATGCAGCATAGGTCGGAGGGGAACACTGTTACGCCACGTGTCTTCTGAGCCGCATGGGATGTCTTGGGCCGCATAGTCTCTTATGCCGTATGACTCTCTGAGCCGCATGGGCTTTCTGAGCCGCATGGGATTCTTTGGCCGCATGGGTCATTTTCTTTAATATTTTCCATGCTTCTACAAGACCCCCTTCAAAGTTTTCAATTTGCAAAATTGAAATACTTTGAATAAGAAGCATGGTCGTATTCTTCTGGCCGCATATAAAACCCTGACCGCCTGGATATCTTTGCTGCATAGATTATTCAGCCGCATAGGTAGTTCAGCCGCAGGGGACTGTTCAGCCGCATGACCATCCGAGTCGCACAGTCGTTTTCAGCTTCATAGCCATTTGAACCGCACAGGCTCTTTGCCACGTCTTTATGCCATGCGTGTAGATCTTTTTGGGACAGGATCCCAAGAGCTGTCTTTAATTGGCTGGTTTGGCTCGATAGACGAAGAGTCGATCACGTTGTACGAAGCATCGGTCCATAGTTATCTGTCTATAAATAGAAGGGTATTTGGATGGTCTTCCCTCTTAGACTCTTCTTGACTCAGATTCCTGCCGTGTCCTTTTTTCCTCTGATCATCAGACGACAATGGCACCTAGGGCTTCTAAGGCTGTGAAGAAGGCTATGGCGAGGAGTAAGAAATCTGCTGCATCCTCGACTGTCGTGCCCTCCGTTCGTCTTGACGTTCATATTGCCCTCGAAGGTAAGGGTTATGTAGTCGAATGAGTACTTTGAAACCCTAACAGAGCCTGTTTTATCGCATGCTTCATGCATAAGACTTTGACGTGAACTTCTCAAACTACATGGTCCACACACATGTCCCATGACTGAGCCGCATGGGGGTATACCCCATGTCCGAGCCGCATGAACCTTTCTGACTGTTTTTATTTTCTTTATCATTGGTTCTTGCAGTATCTCCACCGAATGTTGAGATTGCAGCGTCAGAGGAGCCGCAGCCTCCTGTCATCTACCGGGGTCTACCTCTGTTAAGGAGGAAGCGAAGAAAGAAGAACATGCTCCTGAGGGGGACGGCAGCCTTCCATATGTCGAAGCTACTGAGGGTGGCAGCACTGGGAATCCTGATTCTCCTATTCTGGACTTGCATCCTTCGTATGTGAGGTGGCTGAGGGAATGGTATATGCGCTCCTGTAACTAGGATTTAGGGGCTTCTTGTGGATATCTGTCAGTAATCTTCGTTTTGTTTCGCCTTTCTTCATGAATTTGACTTGCTTGTAATCGTGTGGATGTAACCGATTTTTGAAATGAATGGAATATATTTACTTTACTCTTTTGCTTTGCAATCATCATCTTATTGAGACATTTTGCGTGGACCCATTGCCCTTAACGTACCCTGGTTTTGGATACGGACAACAAGTTAAAAAAAAAAGGAACCAACATACTGACTCAGAGGTAATGAGGACATGGCAAGCATAAAGGTTTCTTCGACGGAGCCTTCCCACTCAGAGGTAATGAGGATATGGCAGGAGTGGGCTCAATGAAGAGGAGGTACATAGAACGACTCAGAGGTTATGAGGACATGGAAGTTCCATATAAGTGGGTGATTTGTTTTTGGCGGAATTGAGACGACTCAGAGGTAGCATCGACATGGTCATTTTGGAAGTTTGTGGAGCCGTTACCCTTTTTGTGCACTGGGAGTGCGGGTAGTGGATCATGAGGGAGGATCTCTTATAGGAAGAAAGTACAGAGGTAGGGTTATACATGACTTTCTTTCAAAAGAGTGACCGGGATGTAAGTTCAAGGGTACCAGCAGGTACATAACTCGACAATCCATGAATGTTGGAATCAAAGTGTAAGTTCAGAGGTACCAACGGGTACATGACTTGGTAGTTTGGGATATCTTTATGAAAGAAGGGCATGAGTTTAGCGGTACAAGAGGGTACGTAACTCGAAAATCTAGAATATTGTGGAAGTGAGTTCAGCGGTACCGGCGGGTACGTGACTCGAGAATCTGGAGAATGGTGAGCGTGAATTCAGCAGTACCAGCGGGTACATGACTCGAAAATCTGAAAAACTATGAGGGTTAGTTCAGTGGTACCAGTGGGTACATGACTCGAAAATCTGGAAAACTATGAGGGTGAGTTCAGTGGTACCAGTGGGTACATGACTCAAAAATTTGGAAAACTATAAGGGTGAGTTCAGTGGTACCAGCGGGTACATAACTCGAAAATCTGGAGAATTATGAGGGTGAGTTCAGTAGTACCAGTGGGTACATGACTCAAAAATCTAGAAAACTATGAGGGTGAGTTCAGTAGTACCAGTGGGTACATGACTCAATAATCTGGAGAATGTGGTTTAGACATAATATTTCTTCAGAAACTTGCCGTTGACGGGCAACATGAGCAAGTCTCCGTTTTGCTTAGCGAGGCGGTAAGCACCGTTGGAGAACACGGCCTCAATGACAAATGGACCTTCCCATTTTGGCTGGAACTTGCCGGCGGTCTTGTGAGTCATGACCATTGGCCTCCGGACTGCCAGAACAAGATCGTCCACTTGGAATGTTCTGATTTTGACCTTCTTGTTGAAGGCTCCTGAGATGCGTGCTTGGTATAGCTCGATCCTTTGCTTAGCTAGGAGGCGCTTTTCATCTAAGGCCTCCAACTCTTGCAGTCGTCGCCGGTAGTTGTCATCCGTCATCAATTGATAAGTGAGGGCGACGCGGAGTGAGGGTATTTGAGTCTCAAATGGGAGAACTGCCTCACTCCCGTATACTAGAAAGAATGGTGTGTTCCCGGTAGCTGTTCGGACTGTAGTACGGTACGCACATAAATACTCGCCGAGCTTCTCGTTCCAGTCGCGTTTGTTGGAGGAGACAAACTTTTTGAGGAGTTTGATGATTATTTTGTTGAATGCCTCTGCCAACCCGTTCGCTGCCAGATTGTACGGTATCGAAGCAATATTCTGAATACGGTGCTTATCGCAAAACCTATAGAAAGCGTAGCTTGCAAACTACGGACCATTATCATGGATGATCCTTCGGGGCAGTCCAAAGCGGTAGATGACGTGATGCTTAAGGAAGCTGAACACGTTTGAAGTCTTGACTTCTGCGAGTGGAACAGCTTCCGCCCATTTGGAGAAGTAATCTGTGATCGCAAGTATGAAGCGATGTCCTCGGGAGGAAGGTAGGGTGATTGGACCAATGATATCCATTCTCCATGCTTCGAATGGCCAGGACGCCACTGTCGGATGTAGAAATTCGGATGGTTGGTGAATGAAGTCCGCGTGGACTTGGCAGGCTTTGTATTTTCTAGTATAATCTATCGCATCTGCCACCATCGTGGGCTAATAGTATCCCATTCGTCGAAGACGGTCTTGCAATTTAGGACCGGGCTGGTGGGCCCCGTAGACACCGTCATGAGCTTCTCGTACGGCTTCTTTGTCTTCTGCGTTTGACAGACACCGAAGCAGTAATCCGTCGTAGGAGCGGCGATACAGCATTTTCGTCTCTGTATCGTAGAAGAATCTGAGAGAACGCCGTCTGATGGAAGTGGCTTCCTTTGGGTTCTCGGGCAGGATGTCGTAGACGACGAAGTCGATGAATGGTTGTCTCCAATCTGGGGCATCATCGATCGTCTGGGCGGAATAACTCGCCACAAATTGCACATTATTCTTGGGACAGACCAGTTCGTGGCCTATCACATCTACTGATTGGCGATCATAATTCAGAACTGCTAGGGAAGCGGCAAGACCAGCTAGGGCATCAGCTTCGATATTTCAGAGTCTGAGGACATGTTCGATGAAGAACCCCTCGAACGACGAGATGATGTCAATCGCTATTTGGTGATAAGGGATCATGTCTTCATGGCGGACCTCGTATGAGCCCCGGATCTGATTGACGATTAGCTGGGAATCACCGTATGCTTCAAGGTATTCTACCCCCAGCTCTCTTACGAGTTGGAGGCTAATGACCAGAGCGTTGTACTCGGCCATATTGTTAGAGCAGGGTTCTGTGAGGGAATAAGCGCGATTAATCACCAATCCGGAAGGGGAGACCAGCACTACCACGACTCCGACGATGATGTTGCCTTTAGGTCCGGTCCTTGAAGCACCGTCGAAGAACATTCGCCATATATCATCGTGAGAGGTTGCATGCGAGTCGGCGACCTCATCTGGGATCTCTTCATATATTTTGGAGGACTCCGAGCCTGGGTGGGCTGCTAAGAAGTCTGCCAGGGCTTGACCTTTGACTGCCTTTTGTGGGACGAAGATCATATGATAAGAAGACAGCAATATTGCCCATGTAGCGAGGCGAGAGCCGAGTGCCCCTAGTTTAGTCATGAGGACCCTGAGAGGGTTGACACGTGAGGTTATATGTATCGTTTGTCCGGTGACATAGTGCCGCATTTTCTGAATGGCGAATACCAAGGCAAGGCATTCCTTCTCCACAGCGGTGTATCGATGCTCTGGCCCAATCATCATTCGGCTGAGGTAATATATGGCTTGCTCATGGCCTAAGTCATTGTTTTGTGCGAGCAGAGCCCCAAGGGAATGTTCCATTCCTCGTACATAGAGCATGAATGGTTTTCCAGAAACCGGGGCCACCGGGACTGGAGGGTTCGATAAATATTCTTTGATGCTGTCGAAGGCGCGCTGGCATTCCTCATCCCATACGAATAAGACGCCTTTCTTCATGAGATGGGTGAATGGTCAACATCGCCCGGAGAGGTTGGCAATGAACCTCCTGATGTAAGCTAGCCTCCCTTGAAGGCCTCTGAGTTCGCGAAGATTTCTCGGGGGACCCATCTCCATGATTGCTTTCGTCTTCTCATGGTCTACATGGACACCCTATGTAGTGATGATGAAGCCCAAGAACTTCCCGCTGGATACGCCCAGAAAGGACTTCGTAGGGTTCATTTTCAAATTGTGCGCTCGCATTAGGTCGAATACCGTCCTTAGATCCTGCAGATGGTCTCTCTTGCAGCGACTTTTAACGGCTATATCGTCAACATAGCACTCCACTGTCTTGTGTAAGTGGTCTCTGAAGATGATGCCCATGGCTCTTTGATAGGTGGCACCGGCATTCTTCAAACCGAAAGGCATGACTGTGTAGCAGTACGTGCCAATTGGTGTTCGAAATGATGTATGCTTTTCGTCATCATGAGACATTTTGATTTGGTTGTACCCCGAGAAGCCATCCATGAATGACATACATTCGAAGCCGCAGGTATTGTCGATCATGATGTTTGTGATAGGAAGGGGAATTCATCTTTGGGGCACGCCTCGTTCAGATTGCGGAAGTCGATGCAGATTCGAATCTTCCCATTCTTCTTAAGAATGGGTACTATATTGGCGACCCAATCAGGATGTTGCTCCTCACGAATGAAGCCGCTGGCTATCAGTTTGTTGACTTCGGCTTCGATCGCGTCCATGATGCCTGGGCGAAAGCGTCGCTGTTGTTGCTTGACTGGCTTCGTATCTGGCCGAATGTTGAGTTTGTGAAGAGCAATGTCGGGATTTAACCCTGGCATGTCTTTATAGCTCCAAGCGAACACATCAATGTATTCTCTGACAAGTTCTAGCAGCGACTCCCGCTCTTCGTCTACTAGTCTTTTACTGACGAAAATTGGTTTTGGAGAAGATTCGCTGCCGAGGTCAACCTGTATGACTCCATCTTCAGTAGGAGGTTCTCTCAGTTCGAACCATTTTTCCCATAGTGCATCTAATTGCTGGGCCCACGGCTCTAGCTCGAGGATCTCGGGGATGTCTTCGTCTTCTTCGTAAGCGTCGGTGAATGCCATATTGACTGACAAGACTTGTCTGAATACGTCTCTGATGCTGGTATCCGAGTCAGAAGTTGGTGACCCAATTGAATGTAACTGCCAGTCGCATTCTTCATCTGAGCTCTCAGGGGTCATAGTGGGCGTTAGATACCCTAACCCGTATCGAGTTTTGCTATAGTAGTCTCGTGGTTTGCCCGCCGGGACTGGCGGCTTCAAAGGTAATCGTCGCCCAGTGCCGTAGTTCAAACCCGACGTTGTCTCCAGATCATACCCCTGTTTCTGCATGAGATATTTGGATTGGGGGCTATAAAGATACAGAGGCAGTCTTTCGACATCTGACCCGAGGTCGGCTTCCTCTATGGTGAAGGGATGCGGGTCGTCCTTCCGGCCGAAGATGATTGGATGGTCTCCGCCCTCAATTATTCGGTAAGCGTCTTCTACTGGAGTAAGCTGGATTGCGGTGTACACATTTATCACTTGTGTGTATAGGTGAGTGCCTATACCGTATTCCATAGCATACATTGTACATAGCTTATTGAGCTCGGTGTAGTTCAAAGATAACCCTTTATTGATGAAGTAAGGTATCTTTTCTAGGGGGATTATATCATCAGTGGAGGGAACATCAGTGCGGGCAGCCACATACTTGGCTAGCTCTGGTTTTTCTTCGGCTACCTCCTGTGTGAATGAAGACTGAGAGGACGTCCTGGGAAGCTTGATTGTCAGTGGTTCAGTTGATGGAGCAGAGCGTGGAGTTGTTGGCAGACTAGCGACCCCCAGTTTGGTATTTGATGTGGAGCGAGGAGTGGCTGGTTCGCTAGAAGTGTCAGACCTTGCATCGGGGTGACGACCCTTCTTGGGAAGGCATATCGTCAGTGGCCTATCGGAGGGATTGAGCTTCTCCGTTTGGGGTTGGCCGACTCTCGGCAGTCTGATTGTCAGTGGCCCCGTTGTGGGTCTCGGCACTTGGCCGGACCTTGGCAGCCGGATTATCATCTGCTCCTCCTGCGCCGAGAGGCTAATCGCGTCCTTCCGCAGAGTGGCAGTAAGGGGTGCGAACCTGCCCAGTTTGTGAGCTTGGAGGTGGATCGTCAGAGGTTCTTCTGATCCTGTGGCTGTCTCGATACTAGCTTGTACATCTCTTTCACTAAGGTGCTTCTTCGACTTTTCATACAGGCAGGAGTCTGAGTAGTAAGATTCGACCCCTTTGAAGGGATCGATATCAGCAAATTTCGTCCTTACGAAGCCGTATTTGTCGACATATTTGAAGCACTGGTGCAGTGTGGAAGGCACGATCATATAATCGTGTATCCATGGGTGCCCAAAGAGGATGTTGTAAGAAGTGTCTACATCTATGATGTAGCACGTAACTTCGGATTGGAGGTCGCCAATTTGACACTTCAGACGAATCTTTCCAATAGGGTAGCTCCTGTCCGAATTAAAACCGCTGATGGCGGTACTTGTAGGTGTCAGGCGATGCATTGGGATACGAAGATGATGTAGCAGACCCTTCGGAATGATGCTTATGGAAGAGCCAGGATCAATGTGCATCCGATCCACCTTTACGTCGCCGATGTATCCCGTGTAGTTTAGCGAGCGATCGTATAGGTTGGTTTTGATGAGCATGTCCTGCGGAGTGAAGACGATATTAGGCATTGCTCCCGTGCAGGCGCTGTCTTGGAGATCCACGGGTGAGTCCTCCCCGGTGAGGTTGGATTGAGCCAGATAGACATCGGCATTTTGGAGTGCTTTGCTCAATGCAATACGAACGTCCTTGGAGAGCCTTAGGAGTTCGTACAGTGACAACTTGGCCGGTGTGTTAGTCAATTGTGTTAAGATGTCAAAGTTGTAGGGCCTCTCTAGCCCTTGGGCTGCCTCTTTTCGGAGGGATTTGTCGAAGCGAGTCTCCCTCGGCCTAGGCTTGTCGGTCGTCGAAGGCTGAGCCGGTCCCGGAGCATCAGTTGTAGTGGGTTGATGATTTTCGACTGGATTGTCCACCACCGGTTGGGATTGCGCTCTAGACCGCGTGACGACGGCTGTAGCTTCCTCGATGTCTGTCAAGATTATGTGGCAGGTCCTGACTTTTCTACTTTTCTTCTTGTAGATGGAAGATGGTGTGGGCCGAGTCACTTCTGACACCAAGTCTGGATGGATCCACATGACCTCCCCTTGTGATGTGGTGAGGGGTACTAGACCAGTAGCCTGATCTCGGGGAGGTGGAAGATTGGTAATCTCTATTATCGCCAGAGGGATGGGAACCACCCCGTCTTGAGTTTCCATCGGAGGAAAGCTGCCGAATTGTACGGACACCATATTGGCTGCCACAGTTACCTCTTCGAAATCGATGGCCAGAGCGTTCGAATCGATAAGGTTTTGGATGTACCGTTTCAGCTGGTAGCAATCGTGTGTAGCATGATGGACATAGCGGTGATAATGGCAGTACTTTAGATTCTCTATCTCTACCGGCCGTTGTTCCCGTCTTGGTGGAGGAAGCTGAATTCTGTCCCCTTGTATGAGCATATCTAAGATGGGCTTGACGTGACCGTCTTCGAAGGAGTAAGTGATTTGCGGCCATTGTTTGTCTGCTGGCTTTGGCTCAGGTTTTTGTGCTGTATCGGCCACCATAGCCTGCTTTTCTTTGCTATCCCGATTGTTGGAGGGGCTACCCCAATTATCGTTGTTGGGACGCTTGCCCTTGTTATCTCCGTCCGAGATGTGCAACCCCAATTGGCGAGCCTTCTTCAATCGTTCTTCCGTGCTTGTGGTACTGATGATGAACATCTTCCAATCCTTGAATTGACTTTCGCCCATCCAGAGACTGATTGTCGGGAGGAGTCTCTTTTGGCAGATCTCGATCAAGGAGGAATCTAGGTTTCCAGAGGGTAGCTTCATGGCGGTCTGGCGGAACCGCTCGATGTAATTTCTTGTCAGCTCTTTCTTCCCTTGGACGACGTCCATGAGGGTGGACATGGTGATGTCCTGCCCTACTTCGTAGAATCTTTCCAAGAACATGCGCTTAAAACCGGCGAAGGAGTGGATGCAGTTGTCCGGCAGGTTGCGATACCAGTCGAAGGCGACTCCTTCCAGTACCCCGATGAACAATCGTGTGAGAATAGCATGGTTATGGGACAGATGGTCGGTGGTTACCTCGAAGTAAGTGATGTACCGACTCGCTGAGGTCTTGCCATCATAGGGATTGATGTTGAACGGCTTATATCTTGGTAGAAAGGGAACATCCCTCCATGCAGCCGGGTATGGTTGCCATATTCTGAGGTCTTGAGAGTTTTCTCGGGCGTGAAACAGGGCTCAGAGTTCCTGGACCTCTCTTCTTGCTTCCCTGGTATTATCTGCAGCTGTGGGAGCCGTTATTTTGGGAGGATTGTTGTACGGGTTCGGTGCCGCTGAGTTCGAGTCCGCATTGATCGCGGGACCCGTGCTTGTTTGGCCAGGTGTTCCTCCTTAAAGAGTTGGAAGAGCCACCTTGATTTCATCTACAGACTTGACCAAGGCCTGTAGTATGGCCTCCAGAGTGTCGATGCGCTGGCGATCACTGGAACCACTTTGATTGTTGTCCGTCATGAACACCGTCCTTATATGGTAAGAAACGGAAGGGACGGTGGAGGACGTATCCTCCGAGTCATACCTATGTACCGAGAAGTCATCAGGATATGTGGGAATATTCTCTTCTGGTTCGGACTCGGAGGGAATTGTACCCCCGGCTTCAGAGCTTGCTTCATCTTGAGAGTCGTGGATGTCCTCGGGGATGCCAGCCTCGGCTGTATCTGATGGGAGAGTTGTCTCTCCTGGCTCGTCTTCTTGGAATATCGGATTGTTGTGGAGGCTCGGAGAGGTGCTACCCCCAGCCCCAGCAACCCCCTGGGTCATGGACGACGAGCCTCCCACTGTAGCAGATTTCGTCTTAGAGCGAGTACCTTGGAAAACTCTGGTGGTGGGCACCCGCTTAGACGACAGTCTTTTAGTCGCAGTGGTTGAGGTCTTCGGGCTAGAAACATTCGTCTTTTTCCCCCTTCCATCAGCGAGGACTTTTCGAGCAGATTTATAGGAGACGACGGGTAGTGCCTCGTCTTCTGAAGATGGCTGTTGCAGTCTTTGAAAGACAGACTGCCGGTCTTCTTGCATCGTCGTGCGATTGCAGCAGCAGTTGACGATGATTTGGGTGCAGTGACGTCCGTGGGAGGACTCTTTGCATCCCGATGCATCTTTTCTTTTCTTGCGTTTGTGGAGGATGGCCTCACGCAAGTCAGATGGGTCTGGACCGACCATGTTTGCTCCCGGGATTTTGGGAGACTTTTGTGAACCTCTCTGTCCGTCTGCCACCGAGGGATGGACTCGAGTGGTTCTGTACAACTTTCCATCCGAGGCCCACATAATAATTAGCGGGACGCCCTGATAGTCAGAGGTTAGGGCAGCTGACTGGGCTTGATGGGCCCGCGCTGCCCTAGACTTCTTCCTTTTAGCACTCGCGGGTACATAATAGGAAGAGTCCAAGTTGAATATCACAGAGTCTGGCTTATCATCCAGAGAGTCATCAGGGTTAGGACCGCATGAGAGACGGTCGAAGACTGATTGAGAGAAGCGTGGAACAGCCGCTAGGAGGCTAGGATTGGGAACCGTGCAGGCTGTCTGCATGCGGCTGTCTTTAGCTGTCGGATGGGTTATCCTTGTGCGACTAGGAGTCACTACCGTGCATGCTGGCCGCATACGGTTGGCAATTATGGCCGCATGGGTTTTCTGCAAGCGATTGACTTTAGTAGCCGTATAAGCTTCGTCCATGTGGTTGGCAACTGTAGCCGCATAAGCTATACGGCTGACAGACGTGGCCGCGTGAGTTTTCTTCCTGCGGTTTGCGGATGTAACCGCATAGGCTTTCTCCATGCGACTAGAACCCTTATGCAGCTCGGATCGCATAGAGTTCCTCTTTGCCCCTGCAAGTCCAGCATCATAATATTTTCTTCTGCCAGACTTGGGGACAATAGAGTCGTCTATGATCTGAAGTGGGGCCGCGGGAGAGTCTTCTCCGCCGTCTTGAGCAACAGAGGATATCTCTGCAAGAGCTTCAGTAGGAACGAAGGATCGGGGTCTCCACCCCTTGTGGGCCTTCTTTTTACGGGCTCACTTCTGGACCGGGCCAGCGCTCTTGTCGTAGAGCATTTCTTCGAACGCCTGTTGGTCGAACTGGGCGACCATCTTCTGTTACGTGGAGCCAAGCTTGGCTGCATCTAATTGCGTCACCAACTCCTCAGCCGTGGAGAAGTTAGTCCCCAGCAGAGTCGCCATCGTGTTTGCCATGAAATATAAAAGAGCAGAACAGTTTTATGGGAGGACTGGACTTTTACTTCACGTTACAAACTCGCTTGTACAAAGAAAGCCTAGGGACGAAAACCTAGGTACAGCAATCTAAGTACAATTGTTTATTTTTTATTCTGGGGGTGACGATAGAGGCTCGGAAAGGCGACGGCAGCCCTGCCTTACTCCTTGGACGATCGGTATGCAGCCTTGGCTCCTGTGACGAGATGGTTGGCGTTGATGAAGAAATGCTCCTCTTGCTCTCCTCGTATTGCTCTTTTGACTTCTCTCTCTCTGCTCTGTGTATTTTTTCTCTGATTATTGGGAGGAAATGTCTCTCTGTATGTGCGTATCTCTCCCTTGTTTTTTTTTCTATTCTCACAAGGGAATGGCACCTTGCTATTTATAATAGTGGGAGCATCATTAGGGTTTACAATGATTGCCTCTTGGAGATGGCGGCGGCCTGTGGATTGGTCAATCTAGGCCATTCGTTTTGATTATGACGAATCCGGACCATTGAGTGTAGATTACACCAAATCTCATCAGCAATTAATGCTGGTTGGAATAAATCTTCCTCATAATGATCTTCTGATGTCTGCGAATAAATTTGATTTATTCTCCTGCCACGTGTCCCAGATTATGGGAATTTGACCCAATCTTTGACTGCAATAAATCTGAGAAATTGATCGGCTTAGGACACATGTCCTAGGAACCACTCGGGGGAATCTGAACCGCATGAAGATTGAGCCGCATAAGATTTGGGCCTCATAAGATTTGGGCCGCATATGGTTTTGGGCCACGTGTCAGGGCTGCCTGGGTAGTGGCCCTCCCTCGAACCTTTGGACCGCATGGAGGTGATCATTGCGAGCCGCATAGGGATACATCCGCCTGAGCCGCATGGAAATGGTCCGCTTGAGCCGCATGAGAAGGCCTCCGTTTTGAGCCGCATGAGACTATCTCGGCCTGAGCCGCATAGGACGGCTTTATTCTGAACCGTATGAGAAGTCTTTGCTCGAGCCGTATGAGGCTGTCTCGGCCTGAGCCGCATAGGACGGCTTTATTCTGAACCGCATTAGGAGTCTTTGCTCGAGCCGCATACGAACGCCCACGTGGCAAAGCCACGTAGCATTTTTATGGCTCTCGGGGGATTTGTGTCAGAGATCTCTTTCTCTTCCCTAGGGGTTGTCATTATGACAGAGTCATAATGGCCTCTCTTGTGTCAGGGCTGTCACTCTTTTCAGAATTGTCAGCCGTCAAAGTAATTAATGCAGCATAGGTCGGAGGGGAACACTGTTACGCCACGTGTCTTCTGAGCCGCATGGGATATCTTGGGCCGCATAGTCTCTTATGCCGCATGACTCTCTGAGCCGCATGGGCTTTCTGAGCCGCATGGTGTTCCTTGGCCGCATGGGTCATTTTCTTTAATATTTTCCATGCTTCTATACATAGCGCATATTTTTACGTACGGGCCTGTCATATACTGCTTCTGCTTTTAATCCTAGTCGGTGAATGCCCTATCTTATTTGGACCATATTTGTTCTGTATGATAGTGCCGCATGGACTGAGCCGCATGACTGCTGCTCATTCAAACTTGAACCGCCTGAGTGCCAGTATGAACATTTCATGACTGAGCCACATAGGTGCCGCATGAGCACTTTATGATCGGGTCGTATGAATACTGTATGGCTGGGCCGCATGACTGCTTCGTGACTGATTCGTACGAGTATTAGGCCACATGATTGCCTCATGACTGAGCCGTATACATAAGTGTCTCATGAGTGCCTCATGACTGAGCTGTATGAACACTTTGCGACTGAGCCGTATGAGTTCTGTTTGGCTAGGCTACATAGCTGAAAAGGCCGCATAACTGAGAAAAAGGAGCCCATTCACTTTGTCTTTATATGATTATCTCCTTTCTCTAATTTTTTTTTTGCAGCGTCCATGCCGGAGGTTGAGACCATTGTAAAGGAGGAGATGCTGCCCCATTTCATCAAACAAGAATCACCGTTTGTTAAGGAGGAGGTGATACCAAAAGTTGAGGTAAAAAAAGAACTGGCTTCCATCGGGGAAGGGATTGCTTCCAAGATTGAGGCTGCTGTAAAGAAGGAGCCCAAGTCTAACGGCAGTGGTATTGAGAGTTCTGACTCTCCTTCCCCCGCCGAATATCTCAGTCAAATAGATCTTTCGTACGTGAAATGGCTAATGGAATGGTATATGCCTCAACACAACTATGATCCTTGACTGTAGGGATCTGTGGGTTGCTATATGATTGCAGGAAAAAATGAATATTCGTATCTGTATTTGTGTTTCTGTCTGTCTGTAGACTTCAGTGCAATCCTTTACTGGAGGTGTAGTCCTATGAATGTAAATAATTTTGAATAAACAGAATACATTCACTCCATTCTTTATTTGTAGTATTTTGTGGTGCTTGTCCTAGAGGGCCTAATACAGCATTTGTGTTAGATGAAGAACATCCCATTGAGGGATTTTTGTGGACCTATTGCCCATTTGTGCATCTGGAAATACAAGCAAATAGATTTGAATGATATTTTGTGGACCTACTACTCTTTAGTACTCCGGTGGTACGAGTAATAGATTAGGATAATTTTTATGGACTTATTACTATTTTTGTGTACTGGCGATGCGAGTACTGATAATAAGTGGGGAGAAAACCAATATATTTACTCAGGATTTGAATGATATTTTGTGGACCTACTACTCTTTGGTACACCAGTAGTGCGAGTAATAGATTAGGATAATTTTTATGGACTTATTACATTTTGTGTACTGGCGATGCGAGTACTGATAATAAGTGGGAAGAAAACCAACATATTTACTCACAAGTAATGAGCACGTGGTAAATATGGGTCAAAACAAAGCCTTCCTACTCAGAGGTAATGAGGACATGGTAGGAGTAGGCCAAATGGGGATACACAGAATAACTCAGAGGTGTTATCAACGTGGAAGTTCTATGTATTGGATGATTTGTTTGTGATGGACGAGAAAACAACTCAGAGGTAATATGGACATAGTTGTTTTTTTTGGGGGAATTTTGTGGACTTATTACCCTTTTTGTGCACTGACAATGCTAGTAAAAGATTATGATAAGTTTTATGGACCTATTACCCTTCTGCGTACTGGTGGCACGGATAATAAATTTTAGGACAAACTTCTGGTGGAGAAAAGCTATGACCAGGAAGTTCATAGATATGACCAAGGGATGAGATATGAATTCATTCGGAGTAGCCAGAGAGTAAGTTCAGTGGTACCTGAGGGTACATAACTCAACAATCTGGGAGATAGTTTAGAAGATGTCGTTCAGACATAGTATTTCTTGAGGAACTTGTCGTTAATGGGCATCATGAGCAAGTCTCCATTTTGTTTTGCGAGACGGTACACGTCGTTGGAGAACACGGTCTCGATGATGAACGGTCCCTCCCATTTAGGCTGGAATTTGTCGGGGGTCTTGTGAGTTATGACCATTGGTCTGCAAATGGCCATAACAAGATTGCCGACTTGGAATGTTCTCTGTTTGACTTTCTTGTTGAAGGCCCGAGAGATGCGCGCTTGGTAGAGCTTTATGCTTTGTTGAGCTTGTAATCGCTTCTCATCTAATGCTTCCAACTCTTGTAGCCGTCGGTGGTAGTTATCGTTCGATGTTAACCGTTAAGTAAGGGCCACTCGAAGTGAGGGGATCTGAGTCTCCAATGGGAGGACTCCCTCGCTCCCGTAAACCAAGAAGAACGGTGTATTTCCTGTAGCCGTTCGAATTGTCGTGCAATACGCCCGTAAGCACTCGCCAAGCATTTCATTCCAGTCGCGTTTGTTTGCAGACACGAACTTTTTGAGGAGCTGGATTATGGTTTTGTTGAAAGCTTCAGCCAGACCGTTGGCCGATGGGTTATATGTTGTCGAGGCCATGTTCTGAATCCGATTCATGTCATAAAATCGATAGAAAGCATGGCTTGCGAACTGCGGACCATTGTTTTGAATAATCCTCCAGGGCAGTCCAAAACGGTAGATGACGTGATATTTTATGAAGCTAATCACGTTCGATGTCTTAACCTCTGCCAACGGAATAGCTTCCGCCCATTTGGAGAAGTAATCGGTGATTGCAAGTATGAACCGATGCCCTCTAGACGACGACGGGGTGATTGGCCCAATGATGTCCTTTTTCCATGCTTCAAATGGCCAAGAGGCCACTGTCGGATGCAAGAATTCAGATGGCAGGTATATGAAATCTGTATGAATCTGGCAAGCCTTGCACTTCTTTGCATAATCAACCGCATCTGCTACCATTGTGGGCCAGTAATAACCCATCCGGCGGAGACGATCTTGCAATTTTGGGCCAGGTTGGTGAGCCCCACAAGTGTCGTCATGAGCTTCACGTAAGGCTTCTTTGGTTTCTGTATTTGACAGGCATCTTAATATTAGCCCGTCGTAGGATCGTCGATATAACATTTCCGTCTCCGTATCGTAGAAGAATCTGAGGGAGCGTCTTCTGATTGAAGTTGCTTCCTTCACATTCTCTGGTAGAATTTCATAGACTGCAAAGTCGATGAGCGGGCGTCTCCAATCTTGTATGTCGTTGGTTATCTGGGCGGAGTAACTCATACCCAGTTGAAGATTGTTCCTGGGGTAGACCAGTTCATGGCCTATTATGTCGACTAGATGATGAGTGTTATTTGGAAGTGCCAAGGAAATGGTCAGGCCTACTAGGGCATCGGCTTCGATATTTTGGAGCCTAGAAACGTGTTCTATAAAGATCCCCTCCAAGGTTGTAATGATGGCAATTGCTGTCTGATAATAAGGAATCAGGTCCTCGTTGCGAACCTCGTATAAACCTCGGATCTGGTTAACAACCAACTGCGAGTCACCATATGCTTCCAGGTATCTGATCCCTACTTTTTTTGCGAGTTGGAGCCCGATGACTAGAGCGTTATATTCGGCTACGTTGTTCGAACAGGGTTCTGTAAGAGAATACGCCCGATTGACTACTAGTCCAGAGGAAGAAATTAATACCACCCCGACTCCAGCGACGATATCACCTTGTGGCCCCGTTCCTGAAGCACTGTCGAAGAATATTCGCCAAATAGTATCGTGCGAAGTCATATTCAAGGCGACGACTTCATCAGAAATTTTTTCATAAATTCTGACTATTTTTGAGCTTGGATGGGCTGCTAAGAAGTCAGACAGGGCTTGACCTTTGATAGCCTTCTGCGGAACAAAAACCATATCGTATGGGGATAACAGTATCGCCCAGCTGGCTAGACGAGAACTGAGTGCACCTGGCTTGGTCATGAGAACCCTGAGAGGATTAACTCGTGAAACAACATGGATGGTCTGCCCTGTCACATAGTGTCGTATTTTCTGAATGGTGAACACTAGGACAAGGCACTTCTTCTCCACGACGGTGTACCTATGTTCCGGTCCTACCATCATCCGACTGAGATAGTAAATAGCTTGTTCATGTCCTGCGTCATTATTCTGTGCTAGCAGAGCACCGAGGGAGTGTTCCATCGCCCATACATAGAGCAGGACGGGATTCATCAGGTACTCCTTAATATCATCGAAGGCACGCTGACATTCTTTGTTCCATACAAAAGAGACACCTTTCCTCATGAGTTGAGTAAAGGGTTGACATCGCCCTGAGAGGTTAGATATAAACCTCCTGATATAGGCTAGTCTTCCCTGAAGGCCGCGGAGTTCGCGGAGGTTCCTTGGTGGATTCATCTCCAGGATCGCTTTTGTTTTGTCGGGATCTATATGAATGCCCCGGGAAGTAATGACAAAGCCCAAGAACTTTTTGCTGGACACCCCCAGGAAAGACTTGGTGGGATTCATCTTCAGGTTGTGTGCCCGCATGAGGTCGAACACTTTTCTCAAATTATATAAGTGATCGTTTCTGGAGCGGCTCTTAACGGCGATGTTGTCAACATAACACTCCACCATCTTGCGCAAATGATCTCTGAAGATGACACTCATAGCCCGTTGATATGTAGCACCGGCGTTCTTCATGCCAAAGGGCATAACCATATAACAATATACGCCGATCGGCGTTCGGAATGATGTATGCTTCTCATCATTTTGAGACATCTTGATTTGATTGTATCCTGAAAAGCCATCCATAAAGGACATGCGCTCAAAGCCACACATATTATCGATCATTATATCAGTGATCGGAAGAGGAAATTCATCCTTAGGGCATGCTACATTCAGATTTTGAAAATTGATAAAATTCTTATCTTTTCGTTCTTTTTGATGACTGGCACTATGTTGGCCACCCAGTTTGGGTGCTGCTCTTCACGGATGAAATTTCTAGCTATGAGCTTGTTTACTTCCGCTTCAATAGAATTTATGATGTCGGGACGAAACCGCCGTTGCTGTTGTTTGACTGGTTTTGTGTCTGGATAAATGTTGAGCTTATGAAGTGCAATATCGGGGTTTAGCCCTGGCATGTCTTCATAGCTCCAGGCAAAGATATCGATGTATTCTCTGATGAGTTGTAACAACGACTTTCGCTCGTCGTCTGTCATAATTTTACTGACGAAGATTGGCTTTGGAGAGATTTCATCACCGAGGTTAACTTGTATAACCTCATCCTCAGTAGAAGGATCACGAAGTTCAAAGCATTTCTTCCATTATGAATCTAGTTGCTAGACCCACGGCTCCAACTCAAGTGGTTCAAGTAGGTCTTCGTCTTCCTCTTCGATATCAGCGGATGTCATGTTGACAGATAATGTCTGTCTGAATATATCTCCAATACTGCTATCGGAGTAGTAAATGGGTGACTCGGACGAATGAGAGTGCCACTCGCATTCTTTATCAGAACTTTCGGGCGTTGTTGGTGAAGTAACATACCCAAGGCCGCTTCTGGATTTGTGATAATGATCCTGAGGTTTCCATGCCGGTGCCGGCGGCTGTAGAGGCAATCGTCGACCACTGCCATGATTTAGACTCGGGGTAGCCTCCATGTCGTACCCCTGCTTTTGTATGAAGTATTTGGCTTGAGGACTATGCAAGTAGAGTGGTAGTCTTCCAGCATCGGATCCGAGGTCGGACTCTTGTGGCGTAAAAGATTGAGGACCTTCTTTTTGGGCAAAGATGATTGTGTGATCTCATCCTCTTCTGTCTGGGACTGGGAAGTAAGCGCCTTTTATGGAAGCAAGTCGATTTGGGGTATGGATGGTTGTCACCCGTATGTGCAGGCTAACGTCTAGACAGTCTCGTGCGACATATGTCAGATTAGGCTTATCATACTCAGAATAGTCTAACGGTAGCCTTTTATTGATAAAATAAGTAATTTTATCCACAGGGATTACATCATCAGGAGAGGGGCTATCCACCTGTGTAACCAAGTATTTGGTGAGTTCTTCGTCCTCCTTGGCTACCCCTGCGAGCTTAGAGGTCGGGATGCTGTCTTGGGCAACTTGACCACCAAGGGTTCCGCTTGAGGTATTGACTTGCCTGAAAGTGTTGGATCGACACTTGGCTGCTGGCTCGTCTTGGGAAGATGGATGAAAATTGGCTCAGCAAGGGACTTTGTGTCTTCCGGTCACCTTGGAGTAAATTTTGGCAATCAGATTACCATCGATTTTACAGAGGGCCTTGCATCTTCCTTTTGCCTTTGATTGGACTTCGGCAGCCGGATCACCATTGGCCCTATGACAGGTTTCGGCTCCTGGCTGGATCTTGGGAGATGGATGACCATTGGTTCCAACTGCGTAGGTATGGCAGGAGAACCGAGCATCTCTTTATACAAGGTTACGACAAGGGGTGCGGCCCTGCCCGGTTTACGGGCTTGGAGACAAATTCTCAAGGGTTCTTCTGGCCCTGTGATGGCTTCCAGCTCGTCAGCTATATGTTTCCCGGATTCGTCATATAAACAAGCCTCCGAAGAGTAATAAGATTCAACCTCTTTGAAGGGATCAATGTCGGCGAATTCAGTTTTTACGGAACCGTGCTTACTGGCATACTTGAAACACTGGTGAAGGGTCGATGGCACGATCATATAGTCATGTATCCACGGACGTCCCAGAAAGATGTTGTAGGAGGTGTCTGCATCTATGATGTAGCAGGTAACTTCCGTCTTCAGGTCACCAATCTGGCATTTCGACCGGATCTTTCCTAGGGGATAGCTTCTTCCCGAGGTAAAACCGTTAATGATAGTATTAGTTGCTGCAAGCCAATGCATAGGGATGCCAAGAATTTGGAGCATGCTTTTCGGGATGATGCTAATTGACGAGCCATGGTCGATATGCATCCGATCCACCTTGATGTCACCTATGTATCCAATGTAGTACAAGGGGCGATCATGCAAATTGGACTTCATCAACATGTACTGAGGAGTAAATATGATGTTGGGCATTGCATCTGTGCTATCGCTGCACTGTGGATCTGCTGGCGGGTCTTTCTCTGGAGGCTTGACCTGAGCTAGGTAGGCGTCAGCATTTTGGAGTGCTTCGCTTAATGCGACACGAAGATCCTTAGAGAGCCTTAGGAGCTCGTATAACGACAACTTTGCTGGTGTATTAGCCAATTGTGCTAATATATCAAAGTTGTAAGGTCTCTCCAGTCCCTGAGGTACATCATTGCGGAGTGGCCTATCGAAGCGGGTTTCTTTTGTTTTGGACTTATCCGCCAGTGGAGGCTGAGATGGCCTTGGAACATCGGAGGGAGGCAACGTTGCTGGCTGAGGATCTTCGGCTAAACTATCCCGTACGGGCTGGACTTGTGGTCCAGACCGGGTAATAATGGCTGCAGCTTTCTCAGCCTCAGCTGAAATTGTATGGCAGGATCTAGACTTCCTGCCCTTTTTCTTGCTGGTAGGAGATGACACCCCCTGGGTAACTTCGGGCACCAAGTCTGGATGCACCCACATGATCTCTCCTTGCGATGTGGTGAGGGGTACCAATCCAGATGTCTGGCTCCGGACGAGTGGAAGATTAGTAACCTCTATCGTTGCCCGAGGGACAAGTATGACACCGTCTGGAGTGCTTGTTGGAGAGAAATTGTCGAACTGAATAGACACCATGTTTGTCGCCACGGTAACCTCTTAAAAGTTTATCGACAGTGCTTTGGAGTCGATAAGACTCTGAATGTACCGCTTCAATTGAAAGCAATCATGAGTGGCATGATGGACATAGTGGTGGAAGTGACAATACTTTGGGTCCTCCATTTCTGTCGCTCGGGGTTCGCGCCTTGGTGGAGGGAGTTGGATCCTACCCCCTTGCAAGAGCATATCGAAGATAGGTTTGACATGACTATCTTCAAATGAGTAAACAACCTTGGGCTACGAACTTTCCATCTATTTTTGTTCCTGTTTCGGAGTCGCATCATTGACCATGGCCTGTTTGCCCTTATTGTCCCAGTTGGTGGTGGCACCACTGTTGTTGTTACTGGAGGTGGAACCAGGATGTCTGTCCTTATCTTCTCCGTCTGGGATGCATAATCCCAGCTGGCGAGCCTTCTTCAATTTTACCTCTGCGTTAGTAGCACTTATGATGAAGGTCGTCCAATCCCTGAACTGATCATCACCCATCTAGAGGCTAATTGCAGGGAGCAGCTTCTTTTGGCAGATTCCAATCAAGGAGCTCTCGGAATTGCCTTGGGGCAATCTCATTACGGTTTGGCGGAACCGCTCGATATAGTTCCTTGTTAGCTCTCTTTCTCCATGAACGACGTCCATGAGAGGCGACATCATTACATCATGCCCCACTTCGTAAAATCTTTCCAGGAACATGAGTTTGAAGCCGTCAAAAGAATGAATGCAGTTTTCGGGAAGGCTACGGTACCAGTCGAACGCAATTCCCTCCAATGCTCCGATGATTAATCGGGTAAGGATGGCATCACTATACGGCAAATGGTCGGTTGTGACCTTAAAGTAAGTCATGTATCGACTAGCAGAGGTCTTTCCATCATATGAATCGATATGGAATGGCTTGTACCGTGGTAGAAAAGGCACGTCTCTCTATGCAACGTGATATGGCTGTCGAATTCTGAGATCCCGATAGGAGTCTCGGGCATTGAACATTGCCCGAAGCTCCTGGACTTCCCTCCTTGCCTCCTTGGCTTCATCTACAGCTGAAGGAACGAATGCTGCTAAGGGATCATCACCCAAAGGAGGGGCGGTCGTGTTGGAGTCCGCGTTGACTGCGGGTCCCAGGCTTGTTTATCCGAGCGTCCTCGTTGGTTGAGTTGGCAAGACGGCTTTGATCTCGTCCATAGACTTGACCAAGGACAGGAGCATGGCTTCCAGCACTTTTAGCCGTTATCGGTTAGAAGGCGCTTCATGATCATCGTCAGCCATAAAGATTATCCTCACGTGGGTAGAGGTGGAAGGGATTATGGCAGAGGTACTCTCTGTGCCGTACCTTTGTATAGAGAAATCGTCAAAGAATGTCGAAATATCATCTTCCTCTGACTCGGAAGGGGTGCTACCCCCTAAGCAGGAAGCAGCATCGTCTTGGTGAGGGTGGTGGCCCTCAGGGAAATCCAAGTCTGTTGCACAGTTCTGGAGGACCTCTATCTCCTGTATGTGCTCTTGGTACACCGGGTTGTCACATATATTGAGGGGACAGCTACCCCCAGCTTTATCTACTATCAAGGAAGCCGAAGGCGGACCCCCGGGTGCCGGAAGCTTCTTTTTGGATCGAGTGCCTAAATAGACACCCTATGTGGTTGTCGATGGGAACTCCCCAGATGAGGGTCTCCTTGCAATACTGGCTGAGATGGTCGGGCTCGAAGATCCTATCTTCTTTCTTCCCTTGCCATGAGGAACCTTTTGAGTTAAATTATAGGAGGAAAAAGGAAACTCCACGTCCCCTGGAATTTGCACATGTTTCTTGAGTTATTGTCGGACAGGTGTTGGCTGCTGCTGTCGCTGGAAAACTGACTACCGATCTTCAGGTGCTGCTGATTTGTCGCAGCAGCAGTTGATGATAACTTGGGTGCAACGACTCCCCAAGAGGGACTCATTGCATGACGACACTGCCGTCTAGCATTTGTGAGTGATCATGTCACGTAAGTCGGTAGGAAGCTGCTCTACCTTTGCACCAAACTTGTGAACTCGGGTATCCCGAGCGTATGGGTGCTTAGGCATCATGTTTGCTCCCTGATCCGTGGCTAGTAAAAGCACTTGATCTGGATCTTTAGAGGGAGACTTTAAAGACCCGCCCTGTTCGTTAGCCCTGGGGGCCTGGACGCGGGTGGTTCTGTATTACTTTTTGTCATAAGCCCGTGTAATAGTCAACGGGGCCCGCTGACAGTCAAAAACTTGGACAATTGACTGGGCTGGTTGGGCCCGTACTGCCCTAGACTTTTTTAACTTAGCGCCCGAAGGCGCACAGTTAAAAGAGTCCAGATTGATAAATCCCACATCCTCAGTGGGACGCATGGAGTCGGGCCCACATGAGAGGCGGTCGAACACATAGCTTCTGACAGAGCCGCATGAGACATCCTGTCTGAGGCCAGGATTGGCTGTCGCATAGGCTACCTTCTTGCGGCTAGAGCTGGCTGCCGCATGGACCATCTTCCTGCGGCCAGAGTTGGCTGCAGCATGAGTTCTTTGTCTGCGACCAGAGTCGACTGCCGCATGGACAGACTGTCGATCTCCTCTATGCGGCTTCTTCTTTGTCCGCATGGATTTTCCTTGTGCCTCCAAAAACTCTGCATCGTAGTATTTTCTTCTGCTGGATTTGGGGACCGTGGGGTCCTCTGCGGTCGAAAACAAAGCCGCAGGAGAGTTCTGGTCACCATCTTGGGCTGCAGAAGGAGCTTCTTCGAGAACTTGGTTGGGGGCAACAGTTTTGCGCACTGAAGTCTTGCGAGTCCTCTTTGGGTTGGCTCGCTTCTGAGACGGGCTGGCGCTCCCTTCAGAGAGCATTTCTTCGAAGGCTTGTTCGTCGAACGAACCACAAGCATTTGTTGCGTAGAGCCGATCTTGGATGCGTCATATTGCGTCACCAGCTTCTCATCAGAAGAGAAGGACGTCCCCTGCAGAGTTGCCATCGTGTTTGCCATAAAAAATTAAAGACAGGTATTACAGAACACTGAAATTGATTGCAAACTCGCTTGTACAAAGAAAAGCCTAGAAAGAAATCCTAGGAAACAATCTAAGTACAATTATTTAGTTTTGATTATGGGGGGTGACGGTGGAGGCTCGGGAAAGTGCCATCAACTCTGCCGTACTCCGTGGACTATCTGACGCAGTCTTTAGATCTTGAAGAAATTGCCTTCTTGAAGGTTGCCAGCCTTTTGTAGGGGTGTGGCACCCTGCTATTTATAATAGAATGTATGTTGAGCCGCATAGATGGCATGTTGCCACGTGGCTGATTGGCACGCGAAGACCCGCACTTTGGCTGCCATCTGTCGATTTATTGGGATTTTGTTGCAGCAAATCTGGGTAGTTTAGGACTTGGTCAGCTTGCCATGCGTCCTATCACAGGAATCACTTTTTTAGCCGCATAGATCTCTCAGTTTTCGGCCATGTGGGGCCGTATGAGACTCATGCGGCTTAGGTCGCAGACTTCCTTAGCCCAGACATAGCTTGAGGGTTTAAGCCGCATAGATTCTGTATTTTGGCCGCATAAAACTCATGCGGCTTGGATAACAGTTACTCTTGGTTGCATAAATTTTGGAGACTTTTGTGGCCGCATATTTCTGAGCCGCATAAGGTTCATGCGGCTTAGATGACACTCCTTCTGGCCGCATGAAGGCGTACAAACCCTACTTTTAGGCGACGTCTCATGCCTTATCTTTTTGTCGAAGTGTCAGAGCTGTCATTTTTGTCAGGACTTG